>QAPG01000111.1:0-55997 GCA_004366825.1 Colletotrichum spinosum | reverse complement strand
GGGGGGGGGGGGGGGGGGGGGGGGGGGGGGGGGTTTGTAGGCCTGAAGAGGCAGGGCACCGCTTCGAAAGAGGTGCCGAGAACTTAGCCCAGCGAACCCATTGCTGAACCGGCACGTAGTTCTCGCCCAGCGTTGGGGTTCGTAGAAATCGAGTGGAATGCGTTCGACATGCGCTCGAGAATTTCCTTGAGACGGATCATCTCGTGAAGGAGGCCCTCGACGTTGCGGTTCATTACATGTTCCTGGCAGGCAGCAATGGCGTCAGGTCCATGCTGGAAGGAGGCTTTGCAACAGCGTCAGTATCACAGCTTACACGGTAGGCTCTGAGCTTGAAATATGCTGAAGGCTGACCTGACGTCTCTGCAACACCCTTCAGGAAGGCAACCTCGGCTCTCTCACCGAACATGGGCCACCTCAGTTCGATGTTATCGAAGCGTGCGACATAGGGGTAGCTCGATGTGGCGTCCTTGATCTTGAGATTGTAGGATGATTGATCAACGAATGTGAGGTGGGGCAAGGTCCTTCCCATGCGGCGGGACACTTGAAAGTAAGGCAGTGCGATGGAAAGGGGAATGCCAAGCAGCTCCTCTCCAAGGTGATCGCCCATCCTACAGGTCAGCCTTAGCTTTGTCGGATTCGTCGAAGCATTGACGCCGTCCTGGCCGTCGTACTTTTGCTCAAAGCGGTAGATGGAGCAGAGCATCCCCAGCGCGACGAGAGCAGCCCAGAGAGCTTGGTCTGGTATGACATCTTCGGTGCCTTCGATGGTGGGCGCAGCGGCGATGGATTCTCTGACTCGGCCGCGGGAAACGCAGCCGGGCATGCGTTCGCAAAGGTCAGACCACACACGACCTGGTGATCTAGCCAGGGCACCTGCGGCCTCGTCATAGTCGGGCGGGCAAAAGCCGTGTTCCATGCTGAGATAGCCGTCCTTCCAACCGGTCTGCGGGCCGATCTCTTCCGCTCTGAGCATGATCTGTCTTGCCGGAGCCCCAAGGGCAACGGCAAGAAGATCTTGCTCGCTGACGTTGAAGGCATCCATTTGAGCCTGGTCCTTGGCTGCGTCGATTTCTGGTATAGAAGGGTAGCTCGAATAGAGAACCTGGTTGATGGACTTTCGTTCCCTGGACAGGTCTTAGCAAGGCCAGATGACACACCGAGACGTGGTACAACTGACCGCATTCGAAGCCAACCCTCGGCTTCGACTCCTCGGGGGATCTGATTTCTGTCAGTTGCTGCAGGTCCGCAGCATCCTCCACCTAGAATGGCTTACATCAAAGGCGGCATGAACATCGCCTGGCTGGGAAAAGCCAGAAAAGGAGCATCCTCGGGGACCCATGCGACTGCTTGATCCGCTTTGTTTTCCTGGTCCAGACGCCCCAGCTGGACACCTCCCTCGAGCAGACCCCGATAACGGGCAAGATCTCTCTGAAAAGGACATTGAATGGTGATGTCGATGGTCGAAGTGGGAGAAAGATGGGCTAAACCCAGTATCAGATTGCAAGTCGTAACGATTAATCAAGTATGATAGAGCGAAAGACCGCCAGGGTACGAGGCAAATAACACCGCCAGGGCAAAGAACGAATTTGGCCTCTGGCCGCAAGTCAAACACGAAGAAGAGAGGTCAGCTGAGGAGTACAAGCATACTGAAGCTTACTCTTGACGAGCTCGAGGGCACTTTAAAAGGGATTTCCATCACCAACAACATCGATGGCGATGTGGAGCCAACGCCACCGACGAACCATAGGCAACCCCATGTCGGAGGAGCGACGTCTTCGGCGTACCAGCCGCTCATCTCATCCCATGGGAAAACAGTTCGATATCCGCAAACCAGGGTCACTTGACGGGAGGACTCCGCGGTGGTTTGAAGGCTGATTCAAAACCGTCAGGAAATGGTCGGCCAATGAAGGTCGACGAAGGGTGCCAAAAAGGAGGCACCAGGGGATGCGCCAGGGGAAGATTGAAGGGCAGCCACGCTAGCGGCTCAGCCCCATGATGCCAAAACACGCCAACGTGCCGTCTTGGATGACTTGACGCCATCCTCAGTTCACGCCTTGGTCGATGAACGTCTTGGGCCTGGTTGGAGTCCCCGGGGAGGTGGATTGCCAAGATGGAAGATGTGCGACTGGTCCTGGAGATTGTGTGATGGATCATGCGGCAGTCGGAGGATCGAGTGGATCCCGCTGGATGCTGAAAGGTACTGGAAAGAAGTCCAGCAGGCTGGCCAGCAGGCTGTTGGCTTCCCTATCTGACAGGTTGGCCGAAGATTCTGCGGAACAGTCCACGTTAGATCCGCGTGGGGAAAAAAAAAAAAAAAAACCCTGCGGCCTTCAGAGCTCATACTGTACAGAGTCACGAACATGGGTAGTCGCGATCCGAAGGACGTTGCGGGAGCAAAGGCGGTTGACAACAGGGGCACGGTCAGAAAATAGCCTCAATTCCCACAGTTGGTCACAGCCATGTGGATGTGACTGGACGTTTCCATTCTCTCCAGCCAATGGTAGATCATTGTTCCGTCGCTTATGGTTCGGCAAAAGCTGGAGGTGGGGGCACTTGGGCCACTTGCTCCGGTCTACACAGTAAAGTACGTACTTACTGACCTGCCCCACAGATGTTCTTCTTTGAACGTCCCACGGGAAAGTGGGGGTGTTTGGGAGCGTGGCACCTTCTCAATCCCAAGACTCACTCGCAAGCAACGAACCCGAAATCAGATGGAGCTTCTTGCTCATCATGTAACAATCACCACGTCTCGGACTCTGACTCCACCGCTGACAATTTCTTCGTCTCAGACGGTGTTGGGAGATTTCCCGATTGGCTGCTCGTCCGGTCAAGTGGAGAGTCTCCGTCAACCATCGTGAAGTGGACAGCTTCATATCGGCCCCCACACGGCTCCTGTCTCCATGGATCTTCCCCAGTCCCAAACAAGTGACACCAGGGGAACGACCTAAAGACAGGCCCCCGTCACACTTGACGCCACCTGCTGTTTGGGAGATTGTCCAGGAGGTGCCAGTTTTCTCTGACCAGACAGCTCGACGACTGGTTGAAGCCCAATAGCAGTTGTGAGGACGCGCGTTCCAGAACTTCAGAGTGCTGTTCAGAGATCTTGGCAGTCTTAGCGAGTTCAGAAGGATCCACAAGGAACCAGTCACAGCTCTCAACGACGGGTCGATGTCTTGCCATGTGAAATAGTTCTGTCACAGACATTCGCCATTAGGCAGACTATTCGCTCTTGTAATGGCCTTGACGCGACCCGAGACAACCCTCGCCTCCATTTGATAGGCCCTGAGACTATAGTCTAGAGCCAGGACTTCAAACTACACAATCTCTACGATATTGTCCCACTTGAGCTTGCCTGCAATCGTCCCAGCAGGTCAAACCTTCATCAGGAATATAGCTCGGGATGGCTAAGGGGAATGTCCACACCTGTGTTGGCAATCTGTTTCACCGGTTTAGTGACCAACTGGCCGCGGGACACTCCGCAGTTTCGGCCGAAGGGGTAGTATGAAGCCAGAGCCTGTTGGCTTATATCCAAACTCTGCAGGATGGCCGCCGATAGAGATCCCACGGTGGGTGATCAACCCCAAGCTCACAATATAATGATCAAGAGGTTGATCCCGTAATTATCATTGGGAAGCAGTGACTATGGAATGAAACCTAGACCAGATATGGCATACAATTACTCACAGTCTCCCACATAAAATAACGTGCGAACCCAAAAAATCACAATGACCGAGTGGGACTGTGGCTTTCGTGAAAAACCCAATTGAGACGATGGATTGACTTCACCGAGAGAACACGTTACATTTTCTTTGTTTAGACTGGTTGATCAAACATGACAGTACAACATTCGCTAGAGTTAAACGCAGCACTAAATAAACAGTTGCTCGCTTGCTAACATATTCCTCGCTAACATATTCCTCATAAGACACGTAACCACATCAGAAAAACCACCGGCTTGAAACCACATCAGAGGGCATAAGGTTTGATGGCAGGCTCTGCCTTGACCCTCACAGGATACCTCATAATGTTCACCGCCGCACTAGCCAACAAGGCCTCCGTCGCCTTGATCTCGGTCGCGTCGAGCTTTCCAGCAGCGGGGTCGAGGCAGACCTTTTTGTTGATCCTGTCCACTCTTCCGGGCCCATCGTTCATGACGGCATCCCGGAGCAGGGCAAAGGCCATGGCGTTGTACAACATGCCCTCGTGTGTGACTTCGCCGCCCGCGACCGTGCCGGGGCAAGCCTTCTGGATCTCGATGTTGCTGACCGGGACGCCATTACCATCTCCGAGGATGGCGGAGGCCATGGGCCCGGACTGCGGCTGCACAATCTGGTCCGTGGCGCTGTAGATGGATGTTGTTGGTACTAGATCACAAGTTAGAACATAATACATCTTTAGTTTCATGGGATGCCACATACCATAGGCGTTGTTGCCGCCCTGGGCCCTCAGCTTTTCAATAAACATCGATTTATACTCCTGCTGGTACACGCTGGGAGTGCACCCGATAACACGCGCCGCAGTATCGCACACCGCAAGCGCCTCCTTCGTCCCGTGGAAGTCGGGGCTCATCGCAACCAGGTCGGTGACGGCCTCCCTCGTGCTGGGCCAGTACTTCAGCGCCCACTGCACGTTCAGGTTCCCCTGGCTCCACGCCACAACCGCGGCCTTCCGCCCGGTGTAGCTCTGCACGTAGTTCATGGCGTACGCCACGTACTCGGAGTTCACCTGCGCGTCGCCCAGCGAGGCCTCGGGGATGTTGACCCACAAGGGATCCCCAAAGTCGGAACCGGCCAGCAGCGGCCCGAGATTCGCCGTGTACGTCGTGCCGGCCATGGCTGCCGTGCCCGGGATGAGGATGACGGGCTGTTTCCCGGACGCCGCGGAGAAGGTCTTTGGGATGTAGATCTTGCTGCGCAGTTCCTGCTCGGAGAGCGAGTACGGCGCGTCCTGGGGTGATAGCTTGGGGTAGATCTGGACCATGGGCGCCGGGTTGGCGTTGTTCATGGAGTTGACGGTCTGAACGGCAGACTTTGGACCGGCCTTTTTGGCGGCCTTTTTGTCGCCCTTGTGTTTCCACCACGTGTCGGCTTGCATCTCCGAGTCGGCCTGGGCCACGGTCTGGTTCTTGGCGATGATCTCGCCGACTGTTGGCTTTGGCTCGGTTACTGGGCGTGCAAGAACTCCCGTCCAGCCGCAAGCGAGGGCGAGGATGGTGGCGCCGGTGGTTTTCATGCTTGTAAATGTGTAGTTGATGATGTGTGATACTGATGGTAGCAAAAGGGGAAATCCAAAGACTGCGGAATCGTGAGATGATTTATATCAATATCATTTCTCCTTCTTCTGACGACATACTTCTCGACATACTTCTCGACAACACAACGTCATCCGTGAACTACTTTGGTCGAGAACGTTGGCCCGACGTGCGTCCCAGGCCGACGTCAATCTCGTATCTCGTAAACCATGCCCTCGGAATTTAGCGAGATCCCTTTTTTTGACGTCCATGGCCAATGCTGCCTGCAATATGGCTGTATCCGTTCACACAAACCGTCATTCCGGGTCATCTTCCGTGATCGCTTCCCGAAGCATTCACACCACTTCAACGAGCTGTTGACGTCCCTTGGCCGACGGATATTGAACGATGACACGCCGCCCCGTCCAGAACACCGCTTCGTCTGAAATATTCCGACCAACATCGTCCGCTATTTCCGCGATCCAGGCGTAAGGACCGGCTTCGACATCGCCAAACATTGGCTCTCCAATCGGGAAGCTCGACCAAGGCATGCAGTGGCGTGCCCGGGGTCCCTCCGTGACGATCCACGGACGATAGGGTTCTGGCGGTTCAGATGAATTATGCCAGGTCAGAGCTCGCCACCCGGGGCACTTCCTCCATTGGTTTTGGCGTGCGACATCACGGCTGTCGTTATCGGGGTCCTCGGTAATTTTACTGAAAGAGGCATCGTGTTTACCTAGAGAGGCCATCGTCTGAACTTTGGGCCTTGCGGCGGCAGGCCAGTAGAAGCTAGAAGGCAATCTGGGCTTCGTTCTAGGCCTCTTGGACTTTTTCGATCGGTGCGTCGGGATATTTTGAGTGCGACCTGGACGTGAAAAGGTTCTGCAGCAGACATTGCTGCCGTTGCAAAGGAAAGCTATCTAGGTAGCCGACTCTGGGCTTGGAGCAAGCAGAATGATTTTGAATTAGGAACCCGTTACCAAAATCCATGCCTAAAAGTACCGTCTGCTGATTCTTCGTATGATGCTACCCCGTCATTCGGGTGTTCTTTGCAGAACACCTGTTTGCCGATGGTGTTGAGACCAAGCGATCACTGAATGGAAACGGTGTGCTGCCACAACTAATTCCATCCCTGAATATTTCCTCACCTTTAGTGATGTCAACCACGATAAACCGATGAGAGTGTGTGATGACGTGAGGGGCAACGTCTGCGCTTGTCAACCCCTACAACGGGTCGAGAAGCTCGGCGTCGGTAAGGAGATTCGTCCCAATTTCACAACGACGTGAATATGCGACATCAAATGTACGGTCGGTTTTTCGTGTCCGTATCCGTCCGCGACGGAGACTGGCCAGGACTTCCCCAGCATTTCAGCGCGTGTCTGCGACTTATGCACGCTCGGGGCACTGTCCGTCATCGTGGCCGTGTTCGTAACTCAAGGCACATAACGGAAAGGTGGTGTATTCGGCCGTTTTTCATACTCCTCAGCTCTGCTGAAAGTGCGGCTGCTCTCAAACAATTCAGGCTCACTTCTCTATGCGACATGGTTTACTCTGCGCTGTATTCTTGCCGGAAAGGACTGTGTATTCTCAAAATCCGAGAGCGAGACCAACATAACGACTAATGAGCGACATTAAAGAGACCGTAATGAGAGAACTTGTCGCACAAGGGGATAAAACAGAAGCAAACTTCTGCCCACCGTTACTGAACGACACCCTTGGTGCCCTCACCGGACAGAATGATGTACTTCCCAAGCAGAGATCCTACTCCGACTCGACCATACACTTTACGCCCTTGATGTTCCAGACCACCCACACCTTCAACGAGCAACACGTAGTGAATCTTCTGTTTATCCAGGTCACCCTCTTTCGCCCTGGCTACCACAACACACATGGTCCTCTCCTTGTTGAATGCCGCCGGCCGGTCAGGGTTGTCGTATATGAGGCTGAAATCCTTCGAGCCACCCCCAGAAACGTCGAAAGATCGTGCGACAACTTGCAAGTGGCTGGTGTTGCGGGGCCCACTGCTGTCTTCCGTAGCTGTTGTCCACGGAGCCTTGATTTCAGTACCACTCCATATGTTCTTGTCGTAGGGCGGATCAAGGTAGTCGATGCCGCCCTCGTGAGCCATCCACGACCAAGTCGGCGCCGCGAGCTCAGGGTTGGACGAGAAGTCGATGGGCTTGAGGGCGTTTATATCCTTTCCGCGTCGCCACAGAAGACTTCGATGGAAGAGCCCATGGTCCGGTCCGTCGTCAAAGATGCCGTAACCTCCGCTGATGGAATAGCCCTGGCGCAGGCGTGTCTCCAGTCCGGCTATGGCTACCGGGCGATCCTGGATACGAGTGAGCTCGAGCTCCGAGTATCGTCGATACAGGTCCTGGAAGTAGCGTATCTTCACCGCTCTGGACTGCTCCTTGACTGCCTTGTTGGGGAACCTGGCATCTCCGAGGAACTCGAAGTTGCTAAGCAATCCAAGCGTGAGTACATGAGAATGACGAGAGACTTGCGAGATGGAGGGAGGACAAGACTGGAAATGAAGCACTTACTTCTCCATCTTCGTCAGGGTTTCGCATCTTACTCCTCCTCCGCATTCGAAGTACATCTGGGAGTCGGTGAAGTAGATAGTTCGTCGTGCCAGGGCACGCTCCTGGAGAACCCAGCCTCGACGATTCAATGACGCTTTCAACACATCCGTCTCAAAGTCGTCTATACCTTCGCAGACATATATCGGCGCTGCATTTTCCTGCTTAAGCGTGACGAACTGACGGGGAGTACCCGGTCGCTTCCCCAGAAAACCTGCAGCCTGGTTTGCAGCACGGCTCGCGGCGATGACGCAGTAAGCACAGCTGAAGACGTCTTCCATGCGCTTGGCTTCCGTGCCGAAGTCTCCTCCTTCTCCCTGGATGATGCACAGCGAGTCGATCCAGAGATACGATATGCCGAGTTTTCGTGTGACCTTGATGGCGTCCTTGAACGTCTGTGGCACTTCACTGTAGGGAATCGATTTTTTGAACGACTCCAAGTCGTGACCTTGCTCATCTCTGAGATGCGTGACGAAATGGCGTGTTCCCGTTTCTCCCCAGCGGTGGGAGAGGGCGACGTACTTCTTGTCTTCAATGTTTGTGGCGGAGGTCTCGACCAGGTGCAGCAAAGGCTTTCGCTCGGTTCCCACACATATCAACCTCGTCGGAAGTTCGTCATCCTTGGTGGGAGCACACTCTGAGTGCAGTTCGTCGCAGTCGCAGAGCCAGTCTCGCATGATGCCAAACAAAAGGTCCGTCTGAGGCTCCGGAATCCGTGGGAATCCAATCTGGAAATAAAAAGTGAAGTCGGAATGTGGAACGCCTAAGACGAGAGACAACGTTCGCAAATGCTCATTTCACAGACTAGATCACACGGACCCAACTCACTTGATTTCCTCAAGATGGACATCACAGGGATTTTGCGCTCCCTGGCCAAAGTGATGGTCGACTCTGACCGCTCGAAAAGAGCAACGTCAGTTTCCGTATAACCACCAGGGACGTTCTTCAGCCACGCTCGCCAAAGCAATGCGCAAAGATCGCATTTGTCTGAACTGATGCAAAGATGATGGCATCGTCGTTCAATGTTGAAGCCTGGCTTCCAAAAGCCCAGTCTTGAGCAGTGAGAGCACAAGTTGGTTGAAGTCGAAGATTTAGGTACTAGTAACGTATGTCCGATTTGGCTCGCGAACTTCACGGCGAAGGAATTATCGACTGGAAATTGCCAGGATTGTATCTAGATTTGTGATGTCAGCCTGGGTCTGGCATCTATTCTGCGACAACTTCTCTAAGCATTTACTGACAGCCTGTGTGAAAAGAATGTTGGAGTTTTCTGTAATATAACCAATTCAGTCCGATATTGGAGGCAAATTACTCACAGGCTTATCATTACAATTAGGACTGTCCCATTGGCGGTGATTGGGTATCAGTAAAACACACATCCTGCACGAAGGTCATCGTGAGAATGCGTCAGTCACGGTACCTGCTTCGCTTATGATTTAGACTCTTACCGTCTATGACATGGTTGTTGGACTTGTAAGTGTTGAAATCTGTTATCAAGCTCGGGCTTTTGCTCACATACTGAAAGTGACGCATCTGTCAGCCAGAATGATAGAAACGACGGTTTGGATCAACAAGCTACCGTTCCGTTTATGCTTACATTCTGGCAGGAACTCAGGGATCAGCTCTCGCTCCATTGACGGTCAAGTATTGCTACGATGTGCTGTCATTTCTCAAAGACACTCCACATACCTTCTATTTCGGGACGTCAGTACTGTCATTGTACGTTTTAACTTACGGACGTAAGACTTACTCTCGGTCTTCCTCGTGGGACGGCCTCATCATCCCCGAGCGTCGCTGTAGTGGGAGCTATCCCAGACGTATATATACTTGGATGCAGAGTCGTTGTCAAGCGTGGTGGAAGTGCGACCCTTTCTCTGTCAGCATCTGTGCTCGTCAGCAAGTAATTACCGTGCTGCTCTGCCTTCTTCAAAATCTCCACGAGGCCGTCCTCGAAATCGCGTGCTGTCGCCCTATACTTGATATTGCCACTTGTCATGCCAGGCATACGAAATCCGGAGCCTTGTGGTGCGAGGTTTCCCATGGTAGTCGGCCTGCGAGGTGAAAGGTGGAACACCAGCAGCCTCTCCTGCACGACATTGAGAAGGTCGCGTATGGCGGTGTTGCAGCCACATTCGGGGTGGTCTTTCATCGCGCGTATCCAGTGGATGACCTGAGGATGAAGAGAGACCGGATCTCCGGAGCCAGCGGTATTGATGATGTAGTAGCAGACTTCGAGATTGGCTGTACCAATGGAGCTCCTAAGATCTTCATAGAATCTCTTCAAGCCTGTGTTTCCGTAAAGAATCCAGATGATCCACTCCATGATGATACAGCCCATCGACCATATATCATACTGGCGAGAGCGTGGCTGCTGCCCAATGATCATGTTCGCTTCGGGCGCCTCGTACAGGATGGTTGCGTGCTTGGTAGAGGTGCCCTGTCTTTGGGCTGTGGCAAACACATGTCGTTTGGCGAGACCCATGTCAGCGATCTTGAGACGTCTTTTTTCTCCGTTGGTAGGACCTTGATCCGTAAACCAGAGCAGGTTCTCTGGTTTGAGATCACCGTGTCGAATGGACTGCTGGGCACTTGGAGGTGTATACTCAGCAATGACATCTTCCACTTGGGATGGCGGTTGGTGATTTCCGACAGATTTGGTTGGCTTGTCATTAATCTGGGTCTCTGGGGTATTGCTTGATGCATCCTGAACAGGAATTCCATCTGTCCTAACGTGAGACAATTCGTCTGGCTCAGTGTCCTTGCCGGCGATACCGAAGTAGTGAAGTCGAAACAAAGCGTGGGCGATCCCTCGTATCTGTGTTAGTGCTTCCAGAACAAGCTCCCCCATTGATTTGTTCTGGTGGCCCTTCTCCCAGTACTCTTTCAGGCTCCCTTCAGCCCATGGGAATAGGAGATACCGATTGTCTCCTCTTGTGATGGCAGCAACGCAATCGATGAGATGGGGATCCCCTAATCGTTGGATGACCCCCAGAATATTGGCTTCGGCCAAAAAGACCGTGTTTGCGCCCTGTTTGCCGGCAGGAGTGCTCAACTTGATTTCCTTTACCGCCACCTAGCCCAAGACATCAATAACACAAAGTTTCGGTCGTTTCTGGCAGTGATGGGCTCACATCCTCAAAGGCGATGTCTGTCTGCATTTCGTGTATCTTGACACGATAGACCAAGCCAAAGTTCCCTTCCTTTTCCTTTTCGTCCTCGGCCATGGTGAAGGGAAGAATCTGCTGGGGAAGAAACGAAGTGTCGAAGGTCCCTTTTTTGATGAACGGAACCTTGAAACGCCATTGCACTGGCATGAAATCGTCCTGCATGTTCAACGGTGTCCACGTTTTACTTAGCCAGTTTCTCGGCTCATTTTCCAGCAATTTGGCGGGGAAAAGAGAATTCCTAGATGATGTCCAAGGAAGTTGACTGTCGTCGAAACCACAGTTGTAAAAGGCGATCATCGAGCAGATAATCTCCTCTTCTGTCGAAGCCAGTCGGCTGTCGAGTGCAATCAGGAAAAGAAGAGGGGCTTTTGAAGTGATCCATTTTGCCGAAGGGCTCTCGATGCTCCAGTTTTTGATGAGCGTGCATTGGTCCAGCAGTTCCTTGACATGTCCTCCAGGTAAGTATCTGGAAGACTGTTCCGGGTCGGGAAAATTGCTGACTGCGAAGCGCTCGCGAATAGTTGTCATGAAGTCTGCCAGAGATGAGAGCTGTGGTTCAGGCCCTTGATCTCTCACAGCAACCATGGAGGCGCTGCCATGGGAAGTTACCTCCACTGCGGGTACATCCTCGGACATTGTGGGATCGAGGCCAGGAATCGGTTTCCGAGACCAAAAGCGTGGCATCAAGCACATGCCTCGGGCACTGGGATGAAGTGAATCAAGTATTCTAGGGAACGTCCCAGCCCCTCACTGTCAGGATTACTGGCTCCCCATCTGGACTTAATGGTCCAGAAAATAGAGACTTGTTGCCGATCTATGCAAGCAGGCTACGGGGCTGATGTGGTCAGCAGACACATCAGGTTGCGCATGCATGTGCCATGCAGTTGAGACATGGCAGAGCGCTACAACGGCATATCGTGACATGGCAGCGCCACCAAGGTAGTGGCTTGATAGAGTATACCACCGCTATTCTTATCAAGTGCCTTCAAACTCGGTACTGGCTCTTCCGAAAGGCTGTCACCCAAGGTAGAGCCTGGCGCAATCAGTTCCTCATTTCCATCTCTCTTTCGTCCTGCAGGCTGCCCCGGCCTCCAGCAGAAATTGCCTCTCATGGAGCTCTCCCAGTGGGCAGCATCGTTTCTCGCCATGACTGACGGCCCCTCAATAATGGGCTTGGTGGCTTACTTTGAGAAAATTTAAAGGTTGCCTGGCTACCATCGATAGTTTATGCTGTGACACCCGAAAACAAATCTGATTGGTATACGTATGAGTTATCATTTGCCTTGGTAGATTTACCTCCCGACAGCGGCGCAAAGGGATGTGTGTCACGGAGGCAGGCTCCAATGATGATAGGTACATACATGCTCTTTGGGTCTGATGGTGGCCAGGACGACAAGTGAAACTGTGCATAAGGTAGGTGTATAAGCCAGCCTGCTTCATTTGGGCCGACACGTTGATGAGGCTTTCCTATCTTGCCCGAGGCGCATGCTCGGTATTTCCAATAGCCTGCCTTGGCGTCCATCTGAGCTGCAACCATACGGCGTCAGACAGAAGACCGGGTGGATTGTCGATGGTCTGCCTTGCCCTCGATCCCCAGTGGCAGGCTCGCCGCTCGCATACAGTCTGGATGTGAACGCCCAATGTCCAAACGCTATGAAACTTGTTACAGTTTGAAGAGTGATGTCGCAATAATTAATCATGTTCCGAGACAGAAAAACTCCAGCGCTAAATGCCGTTGAATGTTGCGTGTTTGACGACGAAGCCAGGAAGCTAATCACTGACCGTCATCGTTGACACTGTGAGATTTCTGTCTTTTGTCATTGTCAGCATGCCCTTTTCACTCTCCGCTTTCAAAGAGTCACTCACAATGGAAAGTTTCCGGGGAGCACGAATACAGTACGTGTTGTGGCCCATCTGTGGCTACAGATTAGTGCTTGAACGTACAGCAAACCCCTTTTCTCTCTCACCTCGATTTCAAAGGCCTGTTGGAAAATTGTTTCGAGTAGATTCACGAGCTTCATCGCATCCACATTTCGACCTGCAATTTCTTGCCTGGCGACGTCCGGCGTAGATGGGGCCGGAACCGATGCCGGTGAATCCGCGCCTTTCTGCGACTCACGAACTTGGACAGCCTCATTGGCCATTGTATGAGAACGAGCCGCCAGTCGAGGAGACGACTGGAGAACGTGAGAATCAACTACTTTCAAATGATCTGCTGCAGGCTGTGGCCAGACATAAGATTCGGGTCGTCTTTACCTGTTATTTATACTCGCCGCATAAGGTATGTGGCGGAATTCCGAACCGAGGCGATTGCCATCGCAACCGACACTTTTTCCACTTCCTGGAGGTGTTCCACCCAAAATAGCAAAAGTCGCACTATCGTGTCTCGCTTCTAGGCAGGCTATCGGTGAGAATGCTGGTTCCGCGTGATGATCCTGGTTCATGCCGGCGCCGTCGGCGATCAGGCCATCCAATCAACACGTTGAACTCACAATCGAATCTGCGTTCCATGCCATGGGCGGAAGCCGAGTTGTTTCAACCTGGCTGCGGCCCGCGATTCCGCCTGGAGGCACGAAATGGAAGTGTATCTTTACAATTCAGCTCTTGTTCAGCTCTTCACTCTGAGCCCCTCGGAGGGAGGGATGGGGCTTCACGCCGCGAGGCTGTTTCCAAACAACGGTGAAAAGGTGCGAAGACTGGGCAAATCAAGGCGTGCAACTTGGCCTAGGTGTCAAATAAATATCCCGTTGGCGTTGCTCGAACGCCGTTGGTTCAATGCACAAGCCAGGCTTCTTGTCTTTGTTGGCCCGCTCCACGCCCAGATCACGCCTTGTCCATACATGTACGAACACGCCATGTCTGGAGACGATGAAAACAATGCGATCCGGAAGATGCTGAGGGACCCATCTGTTCTCTCAATCACCGAGCCCAGCGATTCGGGACACGAAGACAATGTCAGCCGTGCAACAACGCCGTCGACGGCGCCACCTGAGTCAGCTTGGTCGAGGCGTACTCCAAGCCCTCTGCTGTCGCCCTCTCACGTTCATCAGTTGGAACAACTGGTTCAGTGCCATCCTTCCAAAGGTACTGATGAGATCAAAAAGGAGATTACTGAGCCGACTTCATATCTTGTCCTGCGCGTAAGCTACCCTGCCTTCACGACCTGAACATGTGAATGTAAGCTGGCTTATACTTCTCTCTAGCAACTCTCTGATGCACCGAGCCCTCAAATTTTCGAGGATACAGGGTTTCGTGTCCCACAGAGCGTCGACGTACACAATTTCGAGAAAGCTTGGAAGCAAAGCAAGGCCGAGGCTCCTTCCTACGAGCTACAAGGACAGCTGCGAAGCGCTAGGAAATTGATTCAGAACCCAATGAGCCAGGAGAAGCAGAAACATTTCCTTCCTCAGAAGCAGCTAGACGCCATCATCAACCAGCAGTCGGTGGCCCAAGAACTCGCAAAGCAGCAAGGGCGTCATTGCAACGATGTTTCTGTTCTAGAAACTGCCAAATCAGTGTGTTTAGGACATGATGGTAGATCTTACCGAAAGATCTTTTCGATCCTAGTCCTCATTGGACGCTCTGGCAGTATCGTCAATTTTCTAGACGAGGGGGTCAGTGACATTGATCTACCGCTCGCAGAAATCGACCACCACGAACACAATCACCTATACCGAACAAACATTGAAGGACATCGCATTGGAGGCTCCCTCTTTTGTTCTCAGAACTGGGGGCCACACGACAGAGAGAGGTTTTGCGACATACAGTGGATGTTGCTGGCTCCAATCTTTTCCCTCGGAGAGTACAATGACGTCCACCATTTCCCGCTCCAGAGGGACCACCACTTGCCATTCATAGCAGATGAGAGATCCAGCCACGATGGTAGAGCAGGGCCTCCGGACCAAGAGCTACGCGTTGGTAAAGGCGGCTTTTCCTCGGTGTTTATGGTCTGGATTCACCCGGACCATCACAATTTCGACATACCCGGACTGGACTCGAAGCGAGGTTTCGCAATCAAGAGACTGGAGGATCAAAAAGATCAGACTGCCGAAAGTTTCAAGCAAGAAGTCGACATGCTGAAGAAGTTCACGGGTGAGGGTGCACACGATCACGTCGTCTCTGTCCTCGCAACGTACAAGCAGCATGGCCAGTTTCATCTCATTTTCCACCGTGCCGACGCAGACCTCTTCCACTATTGGAAGACAATTTGTCCCAATCCGGTCATGGACTACGATACCGTCCTTTGGATTGCGAAGCAACTCGAAGGTTTGTCGGACGGGCTCTTGCGCTTCCACAAACGCTATACGATTCTCAGGAGGCGGTGCGAAGCTCACGCCGACCCAGAGGACGTGGAACCTCATTCGACAGTCAGAGGCTGCCGGTCAGAACAGAGGCAGAATTTCAAGTGTGGTGACTGCGACGGAGTCATGAAGGCAACCCGGGAAGAACGTTTCGGCCGCCATGGTGATCTGAAGCCGGAGAACTTGCTCTGGTTTTCAGATCCGAATAACCCGATTGACAAGAAAGGCACAATCAAAATCACCGACTTTGGGCAAGCAGAGTTGCACTCGGTGGAAACCAAGTCGTACCGGCGGACCAACGGCATCGACACGCTCACATATCGGTCCCCGGAGTGCGAAATCCAACCCCTCGTCATCCGCCAGTCCAGCGATGTATGGTCGCTGGGCTGCATCTTTCTGGAGTTCGTCACCTGGGCCCTGGGCGGGTCCAAGCTCGTGCAGGAATTCAAAAAGAAGCGCATGTTATACGATGCGAGGATGCGAATGGACACGGACATCTTCTTCGAATTGGTCATGGTGCCTGAACTTCGACATTGTGGCGCCAAGCTGAAGCTGGCCGTTTCTCGAGTAAGCATTCCCATCCTACCCACCCAATCATGGAAGCTTCCAATATCTCAGCCTTGGAAAGCTAAGTTGTATTCCAGCACATGGACGAGCTTTCACAGCGCTCTGATTGCTCGCAGTACTTCAGAGATGTCCTCGGCTTGATTCGCCAGATGCTGGTGATTGAGTCGAGGGGAGATTCTCCGCTGGAAAGTCGACGCAAGCACTGCGGAGAGATCCACAAGGCCTTCGAAACGGCTCTCGCTAATTGCAAAGATTCGGAATCATATGCGGTCTCGGCTTACACGAACTGAGGAGACTCCGGCGGATACCATGTCGGCACATCAACGTTGGATTTCTTTTGGTAGCCTCTTTGGTACATCCATTATGGTTGTTGCAATTGTTGCATTTCTTAGACACACGAATGATACCCGGGCTCTTTGTAGACACTGAATAACCTATCTTCGAATACGTTTGCCATACCTTGCGGAGTGCTACATTCTGTACTTGACTATGGCTAGGCATCGTGACCCTGGGCTCGGCATAGGTAGCGGCATGCCTCTCTTCACAGCCAGATGAAGCATCGAGAAGCTCACGACCGAGCCACTGCCAATTCCTCTCGCCCCGACTGCGGTGCTCATCAAAGTACACGCCGTAGCGCTGAACTACCGCAACGCCAACATCGCCAACAGCGGTAACCCCTGGCTTGTCACACTGCCCTCGCTTCACAAGCGTAGATGCGTTCTCGGCACCGATGCCGCTGGCGGAAAAGTCAAGCTGTCAAAGGTAGGTGACCTGGTGAGCCTCGTGACGGATACAGAACTCATAACGGGCCGCGAGCCAGGGCGATTATGGATCGCTGCCGATGAACGTGGCATGTTTGCGGATCTTGTTGCGTTCCATGAGCATCTGCTTGCCAAGGTGCATGAGCATCTCGACTGCATCAACTGTGCAATCTTGCCATATGCTGGGGGCCGGGGCAACTGCGTGGTCTGCCATAAAGGGCTGACGATTGATCAGAGAGTCTTCATTCAAGGCGCGAATAGCGTCATCCAACAAGGTGGATTGTAATTGGCTGACTTTGCATCATCAGGTACCGGGGCGTTTCCATGTTCGCGTTCAAGCTGGCGCAAGCTGCGGGTCTCGAGGTCATTCTCAGCTCCTCCAGCGACGACAGAGACCAGGAAAAAATTCAGGACTCTTTCCCTTCTGCGCCAGTCTGCGGCGTCAACTACAAGACGTACCGCGGCTGGGAGAAGGGGCGTTGTGAAGATGACTGAAGGTGTTGGCATAGATTTGACCGTCGATAATGGCGGCGCTCCCTCGCTCGTGAAGAGTGTGCTGTGCACCCGCCGGGGTGGCATCGTCAGCCAAGTCGGGCGCCTTGGTAAAGAGGTACTCGGACACCTGCAAGAACTTATGCCCACCCTTGTTGATGGGAGGGTGAACACCAAGGTAGGTTACGTGATGCATCGCGAGAAAAGTATCACAGCTAGCAGAGGGATCAATGTTGGGTCAAGGCTCGACCTGGAGGCCACGGGGCTCAAGTTTGACGATAGCATCGACTCGGTCTACCACTTTAAGAAGACAGGGGAGGCGGTGCACTACGTATGAGAGGGAAAACAAGTCGGCAAGCTGGTGCTGAAGCTGTGAGGATTTTTGGCGTTGATTGATCGATAGCTTGGACATCTCACGACCTTGAAGCTATGTTCCTTCAGTACAGCACTGAGAGATTTCTATATTATTTCACAGATCTATGCAAAATCAAACGTCGCAAAATAGCCCTGACTTGTGTTTGAAGACAAAAGCAGGAAAGAAGATGAGTGCAAAAAGTGGCCAAAAAGTAGGAGTTCCCTACCGTTACGCCCAACAGGGATCGAACCCTGGTGCGCGTCCCGCGAGTATCAGAGGGGCTCGCTCGAGATATTTGTTTGGTTTCCCTAGCCTTTTCAGACTTTACCCGCTGTACCAATGCGATGGCCTAGCTGGAACTGACTTATTGAGATGTGAGTGGATTTGATACATAAGGGTAGCGGCGGGTGGAAAATGCAAAAAAAAGAGAAAAAGAAATTCCCTACCGTTACGCCCAGCGGGAATCGAACCCGGTGCGCGTCCCGCGAGTGTCAGAGGGGCTCGCTCGAGATATTTGTTTGGTTTCCCTAGCCTTTTCAGACTTTACCCGCTGTACCAATGCGATGGCCTCGGCTGGAACTGACTTGCTAAGAGGTGGCTGATTCTGATACATAAGGGAACTGCAGCTGGCCTATGGTTCGTCCCTCAAGGTGTCTGAGTGGATTCGGTACCAAGCTGGCAGTGAGGCATCCTTCCAGGTTGAGTCTCTCAGGGTTGATCGTTCCCTACGGTATGACGAGGTTAAGGCTGTCCACAATGGTCCTTCGTAGCAGGGTAACATTGGGGAGCAGGGTATACTAGGAAGATGATTAGCAAAAGACTGGCAGCGAGATATGAGTAACGAGCTGCATCGCGCTCCTTTCCTGGCGCCATTCATGGACTGACCGCTTGGGCAGTTTGTCCAGACACGGAATGCTAACACGAAGCACAGACAATTCAGCGAACTGGGGTCGAATCTGCTTCTGCGCCAAACAATGACGTCCGCCTTTGAGTCAAGTTTACAGAGTATTATTGTTGCGGGGAGCGGCACGGTACTCCGGGCCACGGAGAAATGAACGGACAATTTTGAAGCGGCTCATAAGAACAAAGCAAGTGCGATTTTGTCTGATTCCTTGATTCCTTGCTAAGCAAAGGGAGGTGACTGCTATCTTAGGTAGGTAGGAGAGGTAGTCGCGTCCCGAGGACCTGACGGGACGGGACGGGAGCACCCACTGAGGGGCACGAGTTCATCCGTTCCGATGTCGGCAGGGGTCCACCTCATGGAGGCCCACTTGACGGGACTACCGTATCGGTTGTGATTGGCCGGGAGAGCTTTTGACAAGACCAGGTGGCTACCCCACTTAGCCAGGTAAGCGAACAGGATGAGGTCAGCTTTCAACGGAAGTTGCGTCAAAACGCCAGCAAGTCAACAAGCTGGCGCCCATCACCAACTGACGATAGCGATTCCCACTGCCTCTCCAGAACACCCAGCTTCCGCTCCCTGCGTACCAACTTCTGGACGCAACTGCGCGACTCTATCAAAGCTCCCAGGTAATGCTGAGGTAGTCAAAATGTCCAACGCCCTCTCCCTCATAGGCTGGGCTTTCTTGCCCAACGTACGTACCTCGCTCCTTTGTCCCCTATGTACAGCAACTGACCTCCAACAGCTGGCAGCTTCCTGGGTTCAATCGATCTACTATGGCATCACGATCCGAGCCGGCGATCCTAAGCCTCAGCCAGGCAGCGCGAAACACGCGCAGCACCGCCGCCGGATTTACATTATCGTCGTCTCCCTCTACCTCCTCTACACGCTGATAGAAGCCGACCGCACCCTGCGCCTCGAAGGCACCTTCTATACCGATCTCGACGTGGCGAGCAATGCTCCCGTGCGCATCATCAAGTCGCGGTTCCGTCGTCTCGCGGCCGTCTACCACCCCGACAAGCAAACCGGCGACGCGGCCGCGGCCTCGGCGCGCTTCATGCACTTGAAGACGGCCTCCGAGACTCTGTCAGACGCCAATCGCCGCTTCGCGTACGAGCGCTTCGGCCCCGAGGTGGGCGCCTGGCAGGGCTCCAAGACCATTTACGATTTCGTCTCGCGCGGCGTCTTCCAGGGCACGATCCCCCACTACGGCGTCGCCGCCGCTTTCACCTACGGCCTGGGCTTGCTGGGCTACCTCGACTGGGGACGCTACTGGCGCTGGGTGATTCTCATCACCTTCTTCGTCGCGGAGCTCGTCGTGGTAACGCGCCCCGAGATGCCCGTGTACCTTGGCTACGCCAACACCGTCCTCAGCGTCATCCTGCGCCGCCCGCCGTACCTCCAGTTCCAGCTCGTCTCTCTGGCGCGCCAGGCCGCCATGACGATATACATTGCCTTTGCCCAGCTCGGCCCCATTCTCAGCTCGCAGAACCAGGCGGCGCAGAACGCCAAGGGATCTGCGGCCGCGGTGGACGAAGGCCTGCAGAGGCTCGAGGCGATTGCGCGCGGGCTGAGCGAGGAGTCGGGTAGGCTTTTGGAGATGGAGATGACGCCTTTCGCGGGCGATCGGGGGGCGCTGAACAGCGTGCGCGCCAAGGTGAAGGACTGGCTCGTGCAGAACACCATTCGGGCGGACCCGATGGTAAGGGATGCGATGGGCAACGTGTTCCGCAAGAGGAGGACGGATGCCCCGGCCGGCGCGAAAGGAAACCGGTAGAGCGTTGAAGACGGTGTTTAGAGCGATACCATGGATCTGTACGGATAGACGGGCAACAAAATAGCTGGAGTTTGTTTCATCTTGGTTGCTTGACACTGTAACACGCCCGCTAGGCTCAATGACACGAGACTATTGACGTGGACTCAAGTCTGTCATGGGTCTACCCTGAGAACATTTTGTGATTGCCTCTCTTTTTTCTCTAGTAGAAATTGGAATGCAGACTATACACTCCCCCGTCTTTCTCCTGGCAGGTGTAACGCAGTCGTGTTCACCATCGCAGATTGTGGCGCTGTGGCGTGGGCTGTGGCTCACCACCTCTCAAACCCTTCGTCAACAACCTCATGCCGCAGATCGTCACCTATTGGCAGACCTCAACTTGCATTTTGCCTTTTGTACCTGACCCAAGTCACTCTCCAAAAATGACAGCATCATCATGGCACCTCCTCCCGCCGGACCTCATCGAGCACCAAATCGGCCAGATCGAGCTCCTCATGGCCATGTACCCGGAAGAAGTCACGCTCGACAAGACTTCAGAACAGCTCCTCGAAGCCTTTAAATCCGATATAGAAAACACCACCACCTCAGCAACGTCCGCTCGGCAATCCTCCGCACCTACAGTCTCACTTGTCCTCCAACTCACCGTCTCATCGCAAACCCTCCCCCTCGACATCTCCATCCCCTTCTCCCACACCTCTCCCAACCCAGCCGAACCACCACACATCACCGTCCGCATCCGCCAACCAAGCTGGCTCAACCGCGCCGCAACCGCCGACCTCAACTCCCAAATCCCACCATCCGAAGACGTCTTCAGCACAATCGAGGAAATCTCCTCCCTCGCAGGAGCCCACCTCCTCACCCACCCCTCACCATCATCCCTCACCACCACCACCACCGCCGCTTCGCAACCCGACCCCCTCGTGCGCGTGTGGTTCTACTTCCCCTCCATCTCCACCCGCTCCAAGCGCGACGACTTCGTCACCCACGCGCCGCGCTACCATCTCACCGGCTTCCTCTACGCGGGGAAACCGGGCCTCCTCTGCCTCGAGGGCGGCTCCCGCGCCGTCGACGAGTACATGCGCTTCATCAAAACCGAGAGCTGGGGCGACATCCCCGCGCACCACAAGAAGGTCAGCGAGCGCCACCGCGAGTCGGGCGCGGCGCTGCGTCGCGCGTTTGGTGACATGAGCGAGATCACCGACACCGTGGGCGAGCGGCGCGGGCAGAGGGCGAACCGGGGGGACATGAAGGCCGTGGAACTGTGGCTCGTCGAGCGCGGGCTGGGGGATGCGTTTGCCAAGGTTCTCATGTAGATAGAAATGTAAATATATCATCACGACGTTTATACGAATCCAAGAAATCAAAAGATGGTGTAATTGCCAAACCGAAAAAACTAACATGAACCGTCTACCCCCAGCTCTATAACCGCTGCCTTCCGCGCGTCTCAATCGGAATCAGACACATGCCTCCAAACGCCGCCAAAATCAACACCCCCGACAGGTACACCGGCGTCGTGGTCCCGTCGCCCGGCATGTTCGCCGCCAGCACCGGCGCCAGCAGCCCCATGGCGCGGTTCAGGAAGCTCGCGACGCCCGTGCCCGCGCCGCGGACGGGGGCGGGGAAGATTTCCGGCGTGAAGGCGTAGAGCACGCCGTACATGATGTTCTGCGAGAAGCTCTCGACGCAGCTGAAGAACAATTGCGACGCGGGCGAGGTGCCGAGCTGCACGAACAGAAAGAGGAAGACGGCCGAGACGAGCGTCGAGCACGCGAGGGTGCCGCGGCGCCCGAGCCAGGGCGAGCGGTGGTCGACGAGGTACGCCGCGAGCAGGCTGCCCGGGACGCCGACGGCCGAGGTGATGGCGTAGGTGCGGTAGGTATCCGGGCTGATGGGGTTCGCGCGGGCGTTGTCGTCGCCGGCGGGTGGGGTGCTGCCGCCGCGGCCGCCGTGAGAGAGGTACTGCGGGAGAAAGGCGTTGAAGAGCGGGTAGCCCATGCCGATGGTCGCCCAGACGAACCACACGGTGACGGTGGCCGTGCCGAGGGTGCGCGTTTTGAAGAGCGGACGCAGCCGGCTGCCGGAGAAGGCGGCGAGTTTGTTGCGGAACACGGAGGACGTGTAGGTTCTCGCGGGAGTGTTGGGCTGGGCGACGACGCCCTCCGCCACGAGGTCGAGGATGTCCTCCGTCAACCACGTTTTCGCGCCGTTGCGGTGCGCGATGCCGTGGACGACGGCGACCGCCTCCGACTGCCGGCCCCTGGACAGGAGGAACTTGGGGGACTCGAAGAGGCGGAAGACGAAGAAGCGCACGACGAACATGAACAGGGTGACGAGCCCGATGGTCAGCACGAAGCGCCGCCAGCCCTGGTCCGCGGGCCAGTTGGCGATGAAGTACCACGCCGCCAGCGACGAACAGACCTGGCCGACGGGCCACCACACGGACAGCAGCGTCAGCAGCGACGAGGAGGCGTCCGGAAGGAACTCGAGGAACAGCGCGCCGTCGACCGGCAGGTTCCCGCCGACGCCGAAACCGAGCCCGGCGAAGAGGATGCACACCCAGCCCCAGGAGGGCGCAAAGGCCAGCAGGACCCCGAAGACGCCGGTGATGAGGAGGGTGAGGTTGAAGGCGATGCGGCGGCCGAGGACGTCGGAACCGACGCCCCAGACGAAGGAGCCGAAACACAGGCCGAGGTAGATGGACGACGTCGTGTAGCGGACCGTCTTCTCCGAGATGGAGAACTCAGCCGAGAGGGACGGGAGGGTCAACGAGACGCCCTGTGGTCGTCAGCATCGGCACATGGCAGTCATACATGGATCGAGACGGTTTGCAGTGCTCACATGCATCCATAAGCTGTGCACAGGTCAGCCAGTTCACGAGATATCGCAAAGGAGGGCAACCATACTTATCCGCGAACCAGCCAAAACCACACAGGACAAACAGCTGCCAGTTGTACCTCCCCATGCCGATATCCTGGATCGCCTTGTTGATGAGCTTCGATTTCACTGCTCCGTCAGCACCTCTCGCCCCGTCTCACTCATGCTGTCCAACTCACACTCGTACTCAGTCCACTGCCCCCGCTCGCCCCTCCTGACCTCCTTCCTCAGGCCCTCGATGGTGTACTCGGCGGCATTCATCTCCAGCATGCCCGTGCTCTCGCCCTGGTCCTTTCCGTCTTCTTCATCGTCGTCCTCGTCGTTCCTTGGTCTCTCCTCAAACTCGCATTTGCCGGTGCGCGCCGAGTGGCTATGCAGATGCGCCTCTTCCAGCGGGACCACCACGCCGAGGTAGCTATCTACCGACTCGGGCTGGTCCGAGAGCAGACGGCGTGCGATGGAGCGCAACATGGCCGCGAGTCTCTCGCGTTCCGGGTCGAGTCGGGTCGAGGGCGACAAGTCGTTACTTTGGTGTTGTTTCACGTGATGAGAGGCACCCCCACAAGTTGTCGTGGTTGAAGTCGACGAGGTATCGCAACAACCGTCATGCGCCAGTGTACTCCACAGATGCAACGTCTAGTCCGTTTGAGCTTCTCTCGCCATATCCCACTTCTTTAACGACTTGAATAAAATCTGCGATGTCAAGCACCAAATTAGACCGGAGAAGAAGTGATGACAAATGGCGGGAATAAGATGAGAGGAAAAGGTACGCCGTGGACGTGACACGGTACCACCCACCCTCAAGTCAGTCACCAGCGCCTGTAGTCGCCCGCTGCACCTGACCAAAAGACACAATGCTCTCTGCCTTGGCCACCCTTAGGTAATCCAAGGGGTGGCACGCCGTGCGCGCGTGGCGTACCGCTCCAACTGCAGGCCGCCTGCCCTGGCCGAGTCCTAAAACAGATGGGCCAAAGCACTAACAGAACGTGTCTTCCCCGAGGTGTCTTCACGTTAGTATCCGGTCGGAACCGTCGGCGAGCCTGTGAAACAATCGAGCTGATGAGGTCACGGGCAAGGACCAGCTGCTCGCTGGCGTGGGGGAGAGACCCTGCCATCCCTGTCATCTTCCCCTGCTGGACGACTTGCGATACTGATGTGGTGTGCCGTGTGCTCGATGACTACGCAGTATGGCGCTCTCCCACGTCATCCCCCTACCATGCTGCAGTGTAGCCTCATCGAGAAAATCATGCATCTACAGGCGCTGACAACCGTCATCAAGGGATAAAACCAAGTTTCTTCTATTGCAATGCCAGTTCGTGATGCCATCATGCCGCCGTGGCTGACCTAAACGCCTAAACACTCAACCCTCGGTGCCAATACGCCTGCCATGCTCTAGCTAAATCAACTCCCCGTCTCCGTCGTCGTCGCCGTCCTCTTCGTCATATTCCTCCATCAGAGCCGCCTGTCTCTCGGCCTCGCGCTGGACTTCTGCGAGCCCCGACAGCTCTGCCACGTAATCCTTCTCCAAAAGTGCCTTCTTGACAAACTCCCAGCCGTCCTTCCTGTACGCATCCAAGACGGCGGGCCCACACGCACTGCAACACGAGTACGACTGTCCACGGATGACCCTGTCGCGGAAGTCACGCAGAGAGCCGCGAATCGTATGCGGGACGAGGCCGAGAGGATGATCGTGATCCTGCGAATCCTTGTCGTCGTCGGAATTTGTCGGCGCGGGGGCATGCTGCTTCAGTGGATGCTGAACCAGGCTGACGAGTATTTCGACCAGTTTAGCTGAAGCGATGGGAGCGAGACCGGGACGCGTGACGGTGCACTGCTGATCCAGTGTCAAGTCTTTTTGCGACTGTTGCATGTTAGACAGCTGCCATGCACGTGAAAGCGAAGCACTTACGTCCGCTGGCGCAACCACGTCGTTGCAAAAGTAGCAGCCCAGGGTAGCTCGCTCCTTGTCCTCCTCCTGGACATCCGTCGGCTCGGCCCCGTGTCGCATGGCCAAAAATGAGTCAAATCCCAGGGCCGCGTTGAGCACAATCTTGCCGGTGGCCTTGCCAATGACACTTGGGAGCCATCTCGACTCGCGGCTATCCATCAGGAGGAAGATGGCGTCGTGCTCGTCAATCAGCTGCGCCAGCTTTTCAAAGTCGCGTCTCGCCTTGGCCTCGTCAGTGTAGGGGTGGCCCAGCATCGGAACAGATAGAACGTGGCCTTCCGTCTCGAGTCCGGGGTAGTTGTCGCGCAGAGCCACTGCTGCCTGTGGTGCCTTGTCCTTTCCACCCTCGAGGCAGTCGGAGAACTTGAACAGAGGCTGTCTGGCTGGGTTCGAGTAGGACACGCGGCCGTAGTCGACGAACGTAATCTTCCGCACTCCCCAACCCATGAGACTCATGGAGACGTAGTTGCCCAGGGTGCCTGCCCCAAGCAAAAGGCACTTCATGTTCTTGATAGGATCCAGCTCGAGTTTGGGCGCAATGCGCCACTTCATCAACTTCAGATTCAGATCCATGGACTGGTCTGCAAGTCGCTTCGGGTCCATGTATTCGCCGAGATTTGCAATCCGGGCGCGCAGCTTGCTGTCGCCATCTCTCTCCCATCCCGTGATCTTGGGCATCTTGGTCGCGGCAAGTGTCTCGACGGCGTCCATCTCGAGAGGCAGGATAATACTGCGAGCCGCATGCCGGCTTGACCGGACGTCCCGATAGCACAGAATCTGCACTTTGGTTAGGCGGAACCTCTGTCTGATGAGCACCAGGAGATTGCGCAGAGGCCAGGAGGGACTCTCGGGATACGTTGACGAATCAACAAAGGAGACATATCGGTCTTGCTCGGCAACGTCGTCGAAGAAGCCGGTCTCAAAGTCGCCCAGGTTGGCCACCTCCCAGACGTACCCGAACGCGTCGTTGAGATCATGCAAGTCGCTGTTGGCGTCCTTGTCCAGATCGCTGACGTCTACGCCACGGGCCTTCTTGGCGAGGAAGAAGCCGTTCTGTCGCTTGTCGCGGTTTGCTGCCCACGTGCCTACCCGGTCGACCAGCGCCGTGCTCTCCTTGGGATCGAGGCGACCGACAGGACCGGTGCGCTTCCAAGAAGGGTCCGAATGCAGCGCAGGAAATGCGAACCAGTATGTAAACTTGTACTTTTTGAGGTCGGCATACGACAGAATCGTAAAGGAGGACAACAGAGAGGGCACGGAGTAGATGGTGCCGTCATTTATGGCATCCCAGACCTGGGCGCAACGTCAGCAGCGTCCAGGTGTCGCTGTGTTGGACCTACATGTCTGGCGGCAAGCTGGAGCATGGCAGGCTTGTCGGCGTTCTTGAAGTCCTCCAGTGTGTTGACGTTCTTGATCCAGCCCTCGGCACGGACATGCTCATCGTTCGGCCTGCTCCAACATCAGCCTTTCGCCGGTCGCCATGAAGCAGGACCGAGCGAGCCCAGCCAGACGGAGTAGCTTACTGGTCGCTGGTGAGAGCGTTCCCCAAAATCAACATCTTGCTGCTCTGGGCAGCCTCGACAGGCAGCGGCGTGTACTGGCCAAGGACCCGGCGGGCCGAGTCGTCCAGCTTGTCATGTTCGAGCTTCGACGAGAAGAGCGCAGCGTAGAAGGGAAGCTCGACCTCGGAGGTGAAGGGCACGAACTGGATCGCCGCCATCTTCGCGGTGTCGTGGGTGTCAGTGGTTGGAGACGATAATACGGAAGAGAGTCAGTCACCTGGCGCGCATTCAGTCAGAGCCTTGGGTTCTTAAGGGAGAAACATCAGATTGAACACTTACCACGTGCGCAACTTCTTTTGCGACTGACGGATGGCTTCAAAGAAGGGATTGGGCCACCTGCCTAGAGCACCTGAACGCCGGCCGTGCTTAGGGAAGCAGGTGCCGTTCCTTACCTAGGTACCCAACCACACCTGGTTCAGGTGGGGGAGCTCGTGCCGCTGTGCATTGTGTCATACTCTGCATGTCCGCCGGCTCAACTGCGGATGAACTCAGCCGCGGGGTAGCTCAGTCTTACCTGAACAGGAAAGGCGCATGCATGGAAAAGCAGCTTAACGCGTGGAGACGCGGTGTGGAGATGCATCGCGATGGCTCAATTAAACAATTGGTAACAGACTTAAAAGTACCTCACTGTGTTGCCAGGTGGACGTACCTTGCAGGGCTTGCATGCCTGTCGAAGCCGCCTTTGAGTTGACTCCCAGCCCTCTTTGCATCTAACTGGATTCTCCTTGCCCTCAGTCGTCGGATTTCACTTTGCTTGTCAATTGCTGACATCATGCTCATCGGAATTTGCGGTGGTTAGTTTTCCTGACTGGGCTTGATACCATTTTGCGAAACCCTTCTGAATTGTCACAGGTATTTGCTCTGGCAAAAAGACGGTAGCTCAGTACCTGGTCGACCACCACGGCTTCAGGCTGCTCCGTCTTGAGAGCCCATCAGGTGCACCCTCTCAAAATGAGACCCCTCACAACGGGACTCCTCGCAACGAGACTCCTCGAACAGAGACTCCTCGCCGTGAGCACCCTCGCAACGAGACCCTTCGTCCTGACGCCCCCGAGTTCAACGCACCTCCGCCAGGCCCAGAGGAGGAGTTCGGGGCTGTTCCGACACCTATCCCACTGGACGAACTGGAGGACTGGGGCGAGAGTGTTGACGATGATCGACCGAAGAAGGGCAAGGGCAAGGGCAAGAATGGTCAGACTTGGCGTGCCAAAAGTGACAACCAGCAGCAGGGCAAAAACGCTCATGCCATCTGCTACTCCTGCAAGCAAAAAGGTCACATGAAAGGGGAGTGCCCCTCGAACCAGCGCGCTCTCACCATCAACCCGGCCCGAACCAACTCCGTAAAGGAGGTTGCACGTCCACCCAGCGTCGCCACCCTCTCGACCATCTACCCGCCTCCCTCCAACGACCTCACCTTTGCCTCGGCGGAGGCGCTCTTGGAGTATGTCACCGTCCGCTGGCAAGCCCGCTTCGTCACAACCGACGTGCACAACGAGGCCATTCTTGACCACCTTGCCCGACGCCCGTTCTTCATGCTGATCTCTGTCGACTCGCCGCTGACGGTCCGTTACGCTCGCTTCCGCCACCGCAACCCAAACTGCACCCTCGAGTCTTTCGCGCTCGCCTCGGACCGTCACCTGTACGACCCGAAAGAGGGTTTGCAGCCGCTCATCTCTCGCGCCACCGTCCGTCTCCTCAACACCTCTTCCTCGCTCGCCCATCTCTACGCCACCCTCGGCAAACTCAAGCTCGCGGACCCCGTCAGACTCCGTCCCAGCTGGGACGCCTACTTCATGTCCCTCGCCACCCTCGCCTCGCTGCGCTCTAACTGCATGAAGCGTCGCGTCGGCGCCGTCCTGGTCGGTCGTGAGAAACGCGTCATCTCCACCGGGTACAACGGAACACCAAGAGGCTTACAAAACTGCTCCGAGGGTGGGTGCGCGCGTTGCAACTCGGGCAACTCTTCCGGTGTCGGCCTGGCTACGTGCCTGTGCATCCATGCCGAGGAGAACGCGCTTCTCGAGGCCGGCCGTGAGCGCATTCGCGAGGGCGCCGTCCTGTACTGCGACACGTGCCCCTGCCTGACCTGCAGCATCAAAATCTGCCAGGTCGGCATCGAGGAGGTCATCTACGCTCATGGATACAGCATGGACACCGAGACGGCTGCTGTATTCCGCCAGGCTGGCGTCAAGCTCCGTCAATACATCCCGGTAAGTCTGAATCGAAAGCGTGATGTGCTGGAAATGCTGACCGAGTTGCAGCCTCCAAATGGGTTGATTCATCTGGAAAATCTGGATAAGATCGAATTGTACTAGATGTATTATGCTGTCGTTGAGAACCTTGATGGTCATACCCACAAAGGTCTCGTTACGTAAACAAAACGACCTCATCCTTACCGAAGGGTTTACCAGATTCTTGAGTTCTGAGACTCTTAACGTCCGCTACTCTCACTTGATGATGAGTTTCGATGGCTTCGGTGCCAATGTGTTAAACATTTTGCTATGCTTGAGAAAGATGCCTTTCTTGGCGGATTTGGGTCGTTATCGGCCTGATTCGACTGTGAAACAGCTGGAAACCTCATCGCCGCGTGAAATTCACCTTCATTATTGACAGCTGTCATCGTGTCACGAACCGGCCAACATGCGCAACGGCATGACGACAGTATCGGAACCATAGCTCGTACGGGCCACAAACATCTGAGCCAGTCTGCCTTTTCCTGCCCCCGTGCATTCGCACGCTTTTCCCTCATGAACGAGGCTAGCGAGTGAGACATACCGTATACGGTTGTGTGTCATCCTCGCCTAAATCTGTTCAGCACACGCCTTGAAAACTGTCTGGGCGTTTATGAGCAGGCAAAGGTTGGGCAACCAGGTTATAGTTAGTTCGAGGTAAAGGAGAGCAGTTCTTCACTTGGTCGTCTCACCCCAGATTCCCGAGCTTGTAGTTCTCCGAGTCCTAAGCGAAGTGTCAGAGGCATCCTTGCTACAGTCAAAACTTCCGACTGAAACTCGGCTACAGCTTCAACTCCCGTGTCGGCTCTTTTGGCATCAACAGCCGGGTGTCGGGAGACGTCCCGATCAGATGAGTGAGAGTCAAGTTCATGAGAACGCTGCAAAGCCCTACTCGGTTGAAATGCTTGGCCCGCTTATTTTAAGGCTTTCCATGAGTAGCCAACATGATGATAGCTCAACCAGTACTCTTCTGGCTCTAGTATCAATCTAGTAAATGGCATCAACCAAGTCTAGCCTTGAGCTTCACAACACAATCTCGAAGAACGATTTGGTCAAACTTAAACGCTCATCGACATGCACGTCTCAACCATCCTCGCCATTTTCACTGCTGCGGCTACCGACACCGAAGCTCTTTTCAACCCCTCCCCGAGGCAGCTGTCTCTGGTTGTGGGGAAAGCACCCCAGATCACCCCAAAGCGTCACCTTGAAACGCAGATCGCTTACACTTGAGCTACGTATAACGGATAACCTTCTCTTGACGAGAAACCGATGTTGAGCCACGTGACTACCGTACGCGGCAACGTACGAAACCCCGGCGGTCTGGTCTGGCGCACTCAAAAGAAGGGATGCAGCTACAAGAGCGGATGCAAGTCGTTTCCCTGATGTCACACTGGTACCTACCGCTGCGTCAGTACTATTCTAGGTTGTAAAACCTGAGGGCTTGGGGCAGACATACTCTGCATTGAGCCGGATACCTGCATTTTGACGCGCCAATCTAGTCAGTGGAAGCCCCCTCGATAATGATTGGCCTTGAGCGCATACCGACATACACGCTGATCAAATGGCCAGCCTTCTCTTTCCATCCCTTACAAGCACATTTTCAAAACGAGGCTGCTTTAAAGCGAGGGTCCGAATACAGTGTTGCGGTTGCAAATCGTCTGGTTTTATCTGTCTTCGAGGTTCACTGGAACCATCGAAGGTTGCGCAAACAAGAGAAGTCTACTGCCATGTTTGCTCTGCTGGCACGGCCAGGACTGTTTTTTTGGCGGCTTCTTACCCTGAAAAGAGACACGGAGGCTAGAACGACAACGTAGGTCACGCAACAGTCATTAGATAGGACCATGACTTGTTGTAATCGGAGCGTTCGTTTTGCGATTGGTTCTACAACTCTCGACTCCTCGCGTTACATATTATTTGCCATGTAATTGTAGAAGCCTAAACAGTTGCTCTCCTCGAGATCACGACACTCTGTCATCTCTGTCCATCCTTCAGCTGGGGGCAGTGAGTTAGAAATGGCATTGTGTATTGAGATACCCAAGCTTACCTAGATTGTACAGGCTGGCAACACTGGCCTTCTCGGCTGTAGTTTTCCCCCCGTAATACAGCTTCTGTCCGGCGCGAACCTCCCAGTCGCGACTTCTCACCACCCATCGCGCAGGCTTGGTATTGTGGTGCCACGTGACGTCGTAAACGGTTCCCTCAAACCGCTTCTGTGATTCCGGTGCCGAAGACCGGCTGACAAGACCCGCGAGGAACTTGTGGTGCTCACAGCCGGTCACTCCCTGCAAATAGTTTTCTGGCTCTTTCTCGAGGATGTCGCACACTCGGAAGTAGTACCATTCTCCGGTAAACAAATTGGAGGCGGCCGTGATTGCTGCCTCTCTCACTGCTTCATATTTGTTTTCGGTCGGTGCCCTGCTTGACAGAAGACGTGGCACATCTGCATTCGGGCGGTAGAGACCTGTGGCCGATGAGAGGAGTGGGCTTATCAGTATGAAGATTATGATGCATAGATATAACATTCTCTTCTGAGTAGGTTGAATATCAAGTCGGGGATGGCCGGTAAGCTCAGTCGCGGTCCTGACTCCTGTGTGGCAGACGTGGGGACTAGAGGGATGTATCGCCATCTCAACTATACCAGGCAGCAAAGCCATGGTATGTGTAGTAGTTTGGCCGAGCTTATGATTCTCAACAACTGTTGCATGACCAGCCTTTGATTATCCCTGACTAGGCGCAACATACACAAGGTCCAGAACGATATTCTCTATAGCCGAGGAACATACTTTGCCAACTGACCATTTGATGAACTCAGAGTCAACTTTGAAATTTCCGCATCACGCGAACTTGCGTGTTCTCTTGAAACCTTAAACCAGTTGTCGTTGAATTATTTCCCATTGTGCCTTGGAATGGCAATTACTTCGGGGAACCCGCCCAGTTGAGACCGCCTTAGTCCCTGCAAGCAATTATTATGGCGAGCTTCAGGAAATGATTTTTGAAAACTCGGAAATGCCGTCAGTGGCTTGCATCTCTCTTCAACGCCGTCACCGTTAATTGCTTTCTTTGTGCCACATACACCATATAGTCTTGGCCCTCGATGATGTACCAAAGTCTGCCTTTACTTGATCGAATTTGATCCATTACCTTTGCGTGGAATGGGATATAGTGGCTGTGTCCAACTCGGACACGTGACATCCCTCATTCGCAAATGGTGGAATTCTCATGAGCCTCGCAGCACAACTAAAAGATGTACCCTGTATATCACTGGACGTCTCCCATGCGTTGCTGGCCTGACTACCGCCGAGACTGGAATCTTTCAGACGGAACAGCGACGAATTTCCCTTTCGTGGTGGCCTTTTCAGCCTCAGCAGTGCATGTCTTGGACACGGTGTTCATGGATTTAGGAGAGAAAGGCCCATCGCACTTTGATTCACCAACGATTTGCAAGAGTCTCTCGCTACATGGGATTGTAAGTCTCTTATCCCCGTCAAACAGATTGAGAAAGCTCTGACACTGAGAAATGAAATTTCCCAAGATTAGAAAGTAACACTCTCGCGTAGCCAAATATTCCAAGCCCAAGATGATGAAGTGAAAGACCATCATTGCCGAGTTATGAAAGACCGTTGCCAACATTGGTGAACGAAAGCTACCAAGCAAATTGTCGAGCCCGCCGGAGCGCTTCAGTACGCGGAAATGACCTGCTGGTGACCCAAAGCGAATTAGCAAACCTGCCTCACGTGCATCACAATTCTTCCTCTTCCATCATGCAGAGCCCGTCGTCGTTGGAGTCCCAGGATCTACGCTTGTGAAGCGAGGGAACCCAGGTACTCTGGCGCTCTTTGAAAATGTCTTGGAGGGAAGCGTCGCGGAGGGCGTCGTCGCCCGCATCCTCCACACCGGCCGGGTCGTTGCTCACCTTCTTTCCCGCCGACGCTGCGAGCATGTCTCCAATGGACTGCCTGTACCGGATAACGGGTCCCCGGGGCGCCGCCTCGCCGCGGCCGTGCTCGCCCCCGATGGTCTTGGGGGGAAGCGAGCCGCTCTCCGCCCCGGCGGCGCTCCTGATCTTCTCCGAGGCGGCGTCGACGATGACGGGGACGACCTTGCGCAAGGCCGTTTTGGCAACGTCGATGACGGCAGGGGCGATCCGCTGGACACCGGCCTTGATGACGTCGAAGAAGCCCTCCTCGCCGCCCTGGGGGTCGTTGACCCGGAGCCGGTCGAGTTTCTCCCCGGGCAGGGCCATCAGAGTCTGGAGCGCGGCCTCGGCGGCGGCGGCGCGCTTGAAGGCGAGACGGGTTGCGTGCTCGTGGGTCCCGGGGGCCGGGGCGTCGAGCGAGGACTCGGCGCCTCCGCCGAGGCGGCCGATGACTCCGCTGAGCGCTCCCTGGGCGGCGCCGGCGATGAAGGGCTTGGCGAAACTGATGCCCTTGCTGAGCACGGGGCCGAGCAAGTCGAAGAAGCCTTCCTCGCCGGAAACGGGGCGGGTGGGGGCCAGCAGACCCTGGACAAAGGCCGTCTGCCGGCCCTGCTGCTGCTGGTCGTAGACGGAGTTGCTGCCGACGCCCTTGAGCTGCTGGCGGGGGAGCTCGATCTCGGACTCTTGGATCCCGATGACGCCGCGCTCGTGGATCCGCGCAATCTGCTGATGGGCCAGCATCAGCCCGCACTCGGTGAGCTGGGGCTGGGTGACCTGGGCGATGGCGTCGAGCTTGGGTCGGAAAGCGCTGTACTTGGAGCTGATGGACCGGAGGAGTTCGGCCGTCTCGGGGGAGTGCTCCAGCTTCAGGAGAGCCTGCAGAGAGGCTTCGGCGAGAACGGCTCTCTCGGCGGCGCCGGAAGTGATCGAGTTCTCGACCACGCCGGACGCGTTGCCCTCGATGATGGCGCTCTCGGCCCCGCCGACGGCCGACAGGATGGTTCCGGCGACAGCACCGACGGGACCGCCGATGGGACCGAGGAAAGGCGTGACGGTGGAAACGACGGGCCCCGCGACCTTGGCGATCGACCGGATGATGTCGAAGAAACCCTCCTCGTCAGAACCCGTGCCCTCGGAGCCGTTGTAGCCATTGCCGTTGCCGGTGCCGGTGCCGGTGCCGTTATTGTACCCATTACCGTGACCGTTGCCGTTGAGACGCTCGCCACGAGGCCGGGCGCTCGGATCCGCGGTGAGAAGCTTCATGCCGTGACGCTGGGCCGGAGGAAACTCGCTGCTGTCAAAGAGCGCCAGCAGAGCGTGGTAGTTGTTCCCGTACGGCCCCCCGATGGAGTTGCCAGAGTTGCTGTCGTCGCCACCGCCTCCGTAGCAATGGGTGCCGATGGAAACCAGACGGTTGTCGGCAACCTGCAAGATGGGGGCGCCGGACTGGCCTGCGTGGATTCCTCGTCAACACGACCCGAGCCTCTCAGGAACGGCGAGGGGTTTGGTATTCTACTCACCGGCAAACGTCGAGACTTGGTACTCAATCATGTGGCGCTCGCTCTTCTCCAGGCTGTAGTCGGTGGCGGCGAACTCCTCGTACATTTGCGCGCCCTTCTCGCCGTTCTGCCCGTTGACGCCCTCGAGGTACTTGTCGCCGGGGTATCCCACGACGCCGACGCTGGCGCCCCTGCCGACGAGGGGGGTGTCCCTGAACGAAAAGTTCCCGAGGTTGCCGGTGAAGGGGCGGTTGACCTTGATAAAGGCCAGGTCGTGGGTGCGGTTGCCGGCGGCCTCGATCCACTCGGCCGTGGTGATGATGCGCTCGCCGAACCGGGCCTGGACGGCAGAGGTGCCCACCGAGGCCTTGCCGGAGTAGCCGATGTAGCACTTGATCTCGATGGCGCTCTGCAGGCGGTGGCCCCAGTCGTACACGACGTGGCCGGCCGTGACGACCGTGTCCGGGCCGATGAGCCACCCGGAACCCATCATCCAGACGTTGGTGCCGTTGCCCTTACGCCTGGATCTTGACGACGGCTGGCGGGCTGTCAGTTCACGCCTATTTGTAACTAAGCAAATGCTTCGACGAGGAGGCACTCACATCGGAACTTGCCGCCGTCGGCAAAGTCGCGAGGTTCCACCCGGCGACGCTTGTCGTCCTCAAAGACAGACTCGGTGCCGTTGCTGCCGTCGTCGGGCAAGATGGCAGACTCGGCAGGGAGGTCCGGGTTGGAGGACTTGAGGCTCCAGACGGCGGCGCGAGGGGCGGAAGAGCTGTTGTGCGACATTGCTTCTGTGCTGAGGGCTCTCGTGTGTGGTTTTGATGTGCAAAGAGTGCGGTAAGCGAGGAGTGTCCAAGGTTCTGAAAGACTTGAGAGAGGGGAAAGTTGTAAAGGTGCTTTAGCTTGTAGATGTAGACTGATGCTGGTTGATGATGATGAGGTTCTCAAATGCTCATGGGACAGAAGACTTTATATGTGTTTTCTTCGCCACAACAAGGTGGAGTTCTGGTCAGTTGCGTTCGCTGATTCCTTGGTTTCTCCTCTTCCCAAGCCTGATCAGAGATGACTTGGGGATTATCGCGCGCTGACTCTGAACACACTCGGACATGGTCCATGGACACCTCCCGACGCAGTGATGCTCTCGATGGTCCAAGACGATCTGCATTTCAGCTGCGCCATTGTCAATAAACTCAGCTGCTGAAGTTCAGCCTATCGTCCAAGTGGCCGAGAACTCCTCTGGATGGGTTGTCTTCGCTTATTTTCAGCTCCCAATAAGAAAAGGCGGTTACAACGTGCCATGCCGCATCTCGCCCAGCTGAGAACGCAGGGTTCCATTGGACCACCGCACCCATCTAAGTTCCTCTTGCCGCCGTCTTTCTCGACTTTGATGTCGCTTTCGACGCCCCATCACTACTACTTTGGTCGGTGTCTGACCCTTCGCGCTCGTGGCCATGTATGGAGACGGCCGGACATGCCCATTCCACGTTTTCAAAGCACACGACGCGTGCTAGCGTGACGGCTTGAGGGCTTCCCTACGATGTACCAGGATAGGAAAGGCTGACACCGGACATGCCGAAACAAGCCGTGTCGTCTGTCACTGCATTCCGGTGTGTTTTATCTCGGAGGCTGGGTTGTGAATTCCTTCTTGGAGTAGTTGGTCCGAACGTTGCGTCCAGAGGCTAGATCGAATAAGTAACTTGTCCATCCAGTAGATCAAAGTCGCTGGTCAGTCAATATGCGTCATTGTTCCAAAAAGGGCGAAAATGTTGTCGGCAGGCCCAAGTATCACCAGCCTCAACGTCTATGCCACGTCAGCGGATTATGCCCCTCCAAGGTTCGACCTTGAACCGTGCTTTGCGGCCCTGTTGTAACCGCCGTAGTTGGTCGTATATAAATCGGCCATTCATGAACGATCACAAAATGATGAGCCTCGAGAGCATTTGAAGTTGCTGTCACGAGGGAGAATGGATGAGCACAGGTTCACGCTTGCTGTGATGTTGAAGAGTCGGCCACGTTCCGAGCCCTACGTAAAGCCAGCTGGGATGCAAATCAACTACCTGCTCCGGAGTATCGTCAGGGGTAGTTGGAACTGGCTTATTCGGTTCCACCAGTCGCTGGTGTCTCGGAACCTAGGAATGCGTGCGCTGCCCCTTGTTGCTACGTTGTATCGATTAGTTCTATTTCATCGCCAGAAAAGAAATGTTTGACACCAAGACATGTTCCAAGACTACTTTGGCCTTTGATATCAGCACTACGAATGCCCCATTTAGCTCAAGCCCTTTTTCATTTGCGCTCATTTTTCAGCTATTGACAGACTGACAGTACTCACATTCTACTCTATGAGGTCGGAGTCAACTCCCCAGACACGCGGTAACGGCAAAGATGTGACCAGTATAAGAGAGACTGAGCTCTGTTGAACAATTTGACAAGGGTATTTTCTCTTGATGATTATCGTTCAGCGAGGCTTACTTGGAATACGGGATTACGTCCGAAGCTGGTCCTAATATGTATATCTCATTGCTAGCATAGGCTTGGCAACATCAATCAACGTATACTAGTTATTCCAACCGAAATTATATTTACGTTCCGCTGTATAAACCGAGCTTTTTGTAAAGTCTAAGAATGCATTTTGAGGCCTTGGTTAACGCTAATAACCTATGAGGTTGATCTGGTTGGCCTGACCATATCTTCATGCAGTTGTGGTCCATCAGGATGAAGAGCAAGTCCATTGTAAATGTGTCATAGAATGTTGAGAGAATCTCATGTCCAGCGCACGTCCTTCTTAAGTTCAGAAACACTTAGTGTCGGTTTTTTCTATTTTACGAGAATGATATTTTGATATTGTGTCGCCACAGGGGAATTTTCAACGTAATAGAGGCAGTTTGGCTTTCAAGACCAAAAATCAATTGGTATCACTAGTTTAGAAACGCCGGGTAGAAAAGTGTGGATTTGATCCAACTTCGACATGGACGTCGTATTGATGTTATTGCCCTGACATTTAGTATGATGAATGATTAGTTTATCTATAAAAAGCCGCCTCTTTCTTTAACATAGCCAGACTTTTTGTGGTGTCCTTCACGATCTTCAACGCTATCGTCCCCCGTCCGTTGATATCTTCTTTATCCTCGTAATTTGGTGAGGGGTGCATTCCGTTCTCTGCACGTCCGACCTCGTTTGTTCTCCTTTACTTTTTCTCACTTCTCGCAACTCTGAAGACGCTGCCTCAGATAGTTTCGGAGTCCCAGCTGCCGCGGAGCAATCGATGGGGGCAACACTACCCAGGGTCGCAGCGGCCAAATTATTTCGTACAACAGGTGACCTAACACTCGATTAGCATGACGCTTTCATTTACCGATCGGGGCAGCCCACCGCGACGGCGCAAGCGTTGCCCTCGTAGTACCTGTCCCCATCGTAGCTGTATAGCAACTTGGTCTGCTCCTGGCCAGCGGCACAGACAGCCCGGTCCCTTCCGGTGCACTCTGATACGGTGCCGGCCTTGTACACAGTCCCCGGGTAGCTCTGTGTGTTACAGCTCGCCGCCGACGCGACAGTGATGTATGGGAGAAGAACAGCGAGGGCCTGCGAGAGCAACATTCTTTTTTTGCCTTGAGCAAATATCGTATAGGTAAAGCTGCGAAGAGAGAAGCGAGAGGAAACCAGAACGGCCTTTTTGCGTGAGGCGGGGGATATCGGAGCGCTGTAATGCCGAGCGGAAGATTCTCGACGCGCGATCGTGTTTGCAAAGGACTTTTGTGTTGGAAGACGATGGGCTCATCTTATGTCTTTTGCAATTTCGCGATGTTCTCAGCTACTGCATGCTCAGCTTTCAAACTCAGTTATATGAGCCGTATCTTGGCGCCCAATGATTTAGATTAGCTGGCTGGATCTACCGTCCGGAAGTCCCTTGGTTGTTCTATTTCCCGCCGTGATATCCCCGAATTGGAACAGAGGGCGCCCTGAAGTGACATGGGCCTTGGGCTACCTGTCAAGTCCAGGGGTGGCGGCGTAGACTTTGGCATTTGTTCCAAAGTCCACGGTCTAAACCGTACTAATAACTATTTGTATCGGTCCTAGTACAGCACCGATCCATTGGGCCTTGAAAAGCTGGAGATAGCATTCCGATAACAGTTCAGCTAGGTCTTCATGATAGTGCGCGTTCAAGAGGACGAAACCATGTTGAATACCCACGATTACGTAGTGACGCTGGTAACTGGCGCCTGGGTTCTACGAAGAACAGGGTCGAGAGTAGTCGACGAACTTTGGCTCGTGTCGATCTTTAAACGACTTGCTTAAATCGTACGAGAAAGGCAATATCCCATAGCTCGGACATTGCTCTATCCCGAGACTGCGGGATCAACATCCAGCCGAGTCTACTTCGTACCGCCTGCCATCACACACGCCTGGTAACATTCTACTAGTAATTACCCCCGCTGCTTAGATGTAATACGTTCTTAGGAAACAGGTTTGCCAAGCTCTTCCCCATGTTTCGGGGAACGTAGGTGCACTGAGATTGATGACACTGCTGAGGGCGGCCATGCTCATCTTGATAGAGTGACCAGGATCATCGGCATCACTTTCCAGGAGTTTCGACTCGTCAACATGCCTGCGTCTCGACTGCTTCCGAACCACTCTCCCTGGTATCTACTGTACTTGTACATGGAATATTTACAGTTGGCGGAGATTAGAATAGGAAGAAATAACGAAAAAACCACGTCCCAGGGTCATGTAGGTCCGCACGAGCGTCGTGATGCTCTGATGCTCAAGAACCCATTGCGTGGGAGAGAGCTCCCAGGACATGCACATCATCGCACTCTGCAGTCTTCAACAGCTGCACCGGTCGAAAGTCCGGCCGCCGCATCTCGCGTACGGCATTGTCGATGTGACGCAGCAGATACTTTGACTTTGAGTAGGATCCGGCCAGCAAAACGTGCTAGTATACGAAGCTGATCAGCCCCGATTCCCGAAGCCATCCAAACTTATCAAAGGTCCTCCGAGTCAGGGGGGGGGGGGTCTTACCGTGACGAAAACTCCCGTCGTCGACAGCTGCAACGCGGCGGCCGCCAGCATCCTGCGGATCATGGACACGCTCGGCATAAAGCACCGCATAATCTCCGAGTTTGCAAACTTGAGCCGCCCGTGCTGGAAGCCGCGGACGGCCGACGGGATCTCGAACTCGACGGTCCAGTCGGCGGCGGCGGCGGCGCCGTCGCTGTCAAAGGCCGGCAGGATGCGGTCGCGGAACTGGGCGCAGCAGGACGCGACAATGCCGTGGACCGCGGCGGCGTCGAACCTGCGGGGGAGGTCGCGCTCGTAGACCCGGAGCTGGTCGACGACGAGTTTGGCAAAGTGCGCCTGGGCGTGGTCGTGGCTAACGGCGCGAGACTTGGTCAACACACACCCCAGTTCTACTGCTTTTCTTCTTTTTTTTCCTTTTTGGACTTGGACTTGAACTTGGACTGGGTTGAGTTGAGCTACTTACCCGGCTAGTTCCGCCATGTAAGACGACTGCAGATCGTGTATCTCGACAAACGCGTCCGAGACGGCTTCGAGGCTGTAGGGGGTGCAGTCAACGAGCCTCTCCTCGCAGTTGAGAACCACGACGACGCTCTCGAAGCGGTCCGGGTCCGCGTGGTCGAGCACGAGCTGGCCCGAGCCGAGGTAGTACTGCACGACGGCGTAGGACTGCGGCATGACCTTGGCGTGCTGGAGCAGGGCGGATTCCTCCAGGGCCCCGGTCCACAGCTCCCGCGACGCGCGGTCGAGCAGGTCCGGCAGGACGTAGACGAGAGCCTCCAGCCTGAGCGACCTGACGGTCCCGAGCGGCGACTGCCCGCCGCGGCACAGGATGTTGGTCACCTCCGCTTCGACCTGTGCCGCCGCCGCCTGCTGGGCCCCGAGGAGACCCGTCTCGTCCGGGACGAGGTCGGCCATGTTCTCGGCATCCTGGCGCCAGTTCCGCGGCGACGGCAGGTCGACGGTGAAGCCCGACGTGTCGGCCAGGGGAGACGGCTTGCGGCTGGGATACGGGCTCGCCTTGCGGAAGAAGCCGCGCATGCCGGACGTGGGAGACTGGACGCTCGGGTCCTGCCGCACTGCGCGAGTCTGTACACGGCAAGACGTCAGATATCATCGTTTGATTGCTTTGGTGAGACTCACTGGCAACTGGCAAATGCTGGTCTCGTCTTGTGCCGTTCTCACAGCAACGCAGCCGTCCGAGGTGACACCGAAGGAGACGCCCACGTAGCAGAGCCCAGAGTCGGACGCGGACGTGGACGTCGACAGCAACGGGAGGAACTGGCCCTGGAAGCCAGAGGGCCGCGGCTGGCCAATGTTGCCAATGTCCTTCTGGACGGTCCATCGCGTGCGGCGGCTCGAGTTGCTGTGGATGCTGGCGTTGGATCTGAACCGCCGGAGCGAGTGGCTGCTCGACGTCGGAGATAAGAAGGACGAAGGGGACCATGGGTTTTGGGGGCTGTTGGCATGAGCGGATGCATCGTTTGGGACTACGACTTCGAGGGTCGAGTAGAGATCGCCCTCGGCTATTCCAGCCAGACCCTCGGGCTGGGATTGGTTCTGCTGGTAGTACGTCTGCTCGCTCGGCTGAGCACGAGACGCCTGAGGCGGTCTCTCCCGAACACTCTGCGATCGGCTCTGCGCCTGCTCTACCTTTTCTATGAAGCGGCTGTGGCCGAGAGGGCGGTTGACGGACCTGGAGTGGCCCAGGGGAAGAACAGGAGCGGATTCGGTCCTCGAGCTGACGTCCGGGCGGCCTTCGTCGTGGTAGCTCGGCGGCAACTCTGGTGTCGATCGTGTAACGACCATTTCCGGTCGGGACAGGGGCCGGTTCTGCTGGGAATGGCTCCGGAGTATCCCGCTCGTGTTCTCCAGGATGGTGTTGGGGGTTGGCGGCAGCCGTTGTGTGAAGCTGCGCATGGGCAGCTGCTGAGTGCTGCCGACAGACTGAGATGCAGACCTCCACGTTGGCATCGTCAAGTCCTCGGAGCGGCTGTTTCCATGTCTCTTGGGGGAGACGGCGTGTGGAAGCCGAGGATCCCGTCTCGTTGGCGCGAGGTTCTCCTGCTGCACCCACCAGTCCTGGTGGCCCGACGAGCTACCTCTCACCTGATTCTCGTGATACGACCGGCCGCTGGCGTGGTGAGGTTGTCTAGATTCCGGCACCAAGTCGAAGGCGATCCCCGGGACGTTCTGGACAACCATCTCCTTGCCCGTGTCCGTCTCCTCGATCGACGCCCCTCCCATCTCCTCCCTCTGAGCCCGCACCAGACCGCTGGCTGGCTCCTTGAGTATGAGCGTGCTCCAGTGGCCCGAAAAGTCTGCCGTGGCCTCAAAGTCCGACCCAACCGTCGACTCGTTGTCCGCGGGCTGTTGTGCAGTGGGCAGGCTCGCCGGCACCCGTTTCTGACCGCCCTCTCGACCGGCGAAAATCGACTGCACCAGATTCTGCTGGTCAAGAATGAAGCGCTTCGGAGACGACAGCACATCCCGTATGCTCGGCGTCCAGCCCCGCGGGATCGAGTGCCGCACCGTCTCGGCATCCAGCGCGTGGTCCGGACCCCTCTTGTCGTGAATCGACGCAAACAGCCACAGGCACGCGTAGTACTGCTCGCTCTCGCGCCCGAAGACCTTCTTCTTGCCCTGCAGCACCGCCTTGCAGGTGCTGTACGCCGTCTCCGCGTCCCCCCCGGCCAGGTGCGCGATGCTGATGGCCTGCAGGAGGTCGAGCACGGCGAGGTTGTCGGCCGGCCTCGTCTTGGGCAGCGAGGCGATGATGCCCGCGGCGTGGTCCCACTTGTCCTGCAGACAGCAGCAGAGGGCCAGCTGGACCTTGAGCTGCCCAAAGTCGGACGAGTGCTGCGCGTCGCCCGTGAGGCGCTCCAGGGCCATGCGCAGGAACTTCTCGGACTTGCTGTAGTCCCCCGAGAGGAAGCGCTCGTAGGCCAGCTCTTCCGAGTTGCGCAGGAAGTCGAGCTCGACGTCCGAGTCGTCGTCGCTGCTGTCGTCCGCCGCCGCCGCAGCATTCGCCGGTTGGTCGACCGGTTTCGTCGGCCCCCGGGACCCGCTCTCGGTGTCGGGTATCGTGACGACGGTCGAGGTGTCCCGGTGGCCCGAGGAGAGGGACACCTCCGTCATGCTGTCCTCGGCGGACTCGTCGACGACCGAGAGCTGGTTGAACTTTGTCCACTGTTCGATCTCGGCCCTCCGCGCGTCCGTCAGGTCCCCTACTTCGCTCCCGCCAAAGACCGTCGAGGGCCGACGCTCGCCGCCGCCGTAGGCGCTGCTCGCGGTCGTCGTGGCGACCGTGTGGAACCGTTTGGCGGCCTTGGCGAGGCTCTGGAGGTTGATGCTCTGCCGCACCGAAGACGGGTCCGGCACGGCTTCTCGTTGCTCGGCCGCCTGGAAGGATCTCTGAATCAGTTTGTTCAGTCTCTCGAGCTCCTGGAAAATCGCCTCCTGCGAGACGGTCGTTCGAAAGTTCAACGAGCTGTCACGCCACGGGTCAGCGTTCCAATGCAAAAAAAAAAAAATTGAACCGAGGGCGGCTTACACGCTGACGACGGCCAGGGTGGTCTGCATGGCGTAGTTGGACTTTACAATCTTTGTCGTGTAGTCCTGGATCTCATCCTTGTGGATGACAAAGTGAAAGTGCATGCTCGGCTTCTTCAGCATCCTCTTGAGAGTCGCGGCCTCGGGGTCGTACTGGCTCGTCAGCTTGATGACGAGCCGGTCGAGGCCGTCAATGTTGCACTGGCAGTCGGCCAGGGTCGCGTTGATCTGCTCCCACATGTGCTGGTCGAGGTGCGCCAGCGTCAAGACCTGCGACTGGCACTGCTTGACCGTCTTCTCCACCGAGGCGAGCAAGTGGGTGAGCTGGTCGACCTCCTTGGACAGGTCGAAGAGCTTGCTGTCGACATTCTTGATCTTGGCGACGAGGTCGAAGAGCCACATCGACAGCTGCGGGACGAGTGCGGTTAGTCACTGGCCATACCCAATGAGCCATGGATACATCACTGCGTGCCATCGATGTTGAAGCAATTGATCAGTCACCTACAGTCCCTGCGGTTCCGGCTAGCGCGGCAGCAGATGCTGCGATGGACAGAGGGTCCATTCTGGCGTCGTCGAGGACACGCGAAAGGGCGAATTCCGTCCAAAAGTCATGGAGAAAGGGCGCAGACGAGAGCCAAGGGGCAAAGAGAGGACACACTGGCTGGCAATTGATGCGATAGGATGTATCACGGTTAAATTGCGCCCGAAAGACGCAGCCTGGTCCAGCACTTCATCCAAGACTGGGTGGCGGGCAGTCCTCAGGCAGTCCTCAGCTCCGGACGCCACATATTGTCCCATGTCTGCTTGCACGATCGTTGATTGGTCTTGGGCCACACCTGACGATGGCCTGTAATGATACCTAGGCCATCGCCATGCATGTCATGCAGACTAGCAAGGTAGTGTGCATTTTGTAGATTCAGCTCGTGGAACTCGTGGGCTGGATGCGCTAGCAGGCTGCAGCTTACCATGTGCAACACTGGGAGGGATGGCCAGGGCCGAAGACTCGGAAGCCATGATGATTAGGCTTGGATTTCGAGAACGACGGCAACTTCAGGGTTGTAGACAGTCACTGATCGAGCTGGTTTTCTGTGTTGCCGATCGCGGCCCCGAGATAGCACCCGGAAGAGTGGGTCTATAATCGGTGCGGGTACGGATGGAGTGGACCCGTTCGGACCGGAAGCCCGGCAGCAGTTCACACTTCATGGCCGAACCATGTGTGAGACAACCTACTGCGGTGATCCCTTAAATTGTCTCGAGTAATGCCATTAAATTCTTGATCGTCTCCGATATGTACCCGAGACGACACTTCAAAATACTGCGACTTTGTAATGAGTGTCGCCAATCGGTAGGTAAACTATTCCACATGTCTTAGCTCCGAAAGCTCAATGTGGAAAGGGCCCGGGCATTCGAATAAGCGGCGAATCATGTGCGGCTATTGAATCTAGGAATAGAAGGTGCAAGGGGGGCTTTGAATGAGGCAAGGCTGCAGATGCGGGTGAGATTCCCACGTAGCCATTCTCCTCCCTTGGCGGGGTTTCACTGCATTAACCTGCTGTGAGCAACCGCTCAGGGACGATTATTGGCTGTCTTCCGCGGGGGGAAGATTCAGATGACCGCTGGTTCTGGGCTTGGACGACGATACGCAGCGAATGAGTGCAGATGGTGTGTTCTGCTCAGGGCTTTCCACGATGTAAAGGCTGAAGTTGACCCTCTAGGAGATTGTCTACCGGAATAGCGTCTGAAGCAAAAATCTTGAGTTTTGTTCAAATCGAAGGCCTCTCATGCATCAACTTCTGCGCATCGTTTCCCATGACGTGATGAGTGCTTCGACCATCACTTGGAAGAGGGCCGAGGAGCTTTACTACGTAACCCGGACACAAAGACGTGGCTGTTATTCCCTTGAAAAAAGTCTCGAGGGTTTGATTATCGTGATAACTAGTCAATTCACCCATCAAAAAACGATAACGCAAGGCTTCGGGGATTCGCATCCCAATCCAGCTGTACCGTCTTGGCGCCATTCCCAAGGAATGGGGGCGGCCCGATATGGAGATGGTCAGAATCCGTCCCATACCACCCACGCTGTTTCTGCATTCTCGCATTTGAAAGCAGGCTACGATCTCATGTTCCTATGGCAAGTGGTCAAAAGGCATCACCTGGGACTCTATGGCTGCGTTTCCCTTTCGCTTTGAATTTGCCTGGCGTTCTGTCGTGTACTCACCGCCGCGATACTTTGCTCCAGCTCGACCGAAATCTGCACTTGCATGACAATTTGGACTAGCCGCTGGTGAATATCTTGCTTTTTTTTTGTTCAGATTTCTGGAGAGGTCGTTTGGACTCGAGTCGTCAGGGCCAGTTGTGACGAAGTCGTTACCTCAGTGCGCGTCTCGAAAGCATCTCAATGAAATATCGTCTCGTAGAATATCCCCATGATTTTCAAAGCCCCAGGTCCCCCTAACGATGTGCTGCTCCACCAGTAACTAGTACTTGTGCAATGCCATACTGACAGGTACCCGACGGAAGATCTTTTGCTAGCCAGAAGTGTACTGCTCCGTAATTAAGCCATGCTGCATACACTATTCGGTCTTGCTTCGTTGGAGCCCGAGAAGATGGCCAATAGAGACGGCCGAGTACGTCGTAGGGGCGGGCTCTAAGGGCCAAAGGAGCGTAGTCCTGGAGATAAGCGAGACCATTCAGGGTCGGTTATACCAGCCGAGGGGGCTCCATGATATCGCAAATTTGCTCCGCCATCAGCGACGGCGGTGGCACGATGTCTACATAGTAGACACGCCCTCACATTCCAGAACACGTCGCACTCCCCCTGAAATCCTTCTTGACCCAGCTTCTGCACCGTCTACGCCGGTGACACAGGCATCGCGCGACCATGCTGTCGCTCAACATCTTCGACGGCTTGGCCGCCGACCACGGGGTCAACTCCTTGTGGTTTTTGCTCCTGGCTGCCTGTGCCCTCTACGGCGGATCGCGACTGGCGGCCAACTCGTCGGATCCGAGGGAACCGCCGGAGGTGAAGCCCAAGATACCAGTCATCGGCCACATTATCGGCGTCTTGGGTTTCAGACAGAGTTACTATCGTCAACTCGGGTACGTGAATTAGCCCAACCCCCCCGAATGCAGACTTCCCGCCATCATGACCAGGCTGCCGCGCCAGAGGGCCGATGACGAGAATACCGTGATAACAAGGGCCTGGTGTAGGCGGCAGAATGCGAAGCGTCCAATCTACTCAATCTCGATGGGTTCTCAGAAAACCTACATTATCCAAGCGCCGCAGCTCGTCCAAGCCGCCATGAGAAACAAGGCGCTGAACTTTTACCCCATCATGGCCGAGTTCGCGGAGAAGATTGTCGGCTTCGGGCCCAATTTCATGGACTTGTTCAACAATCCGCCCACCGACGGCTCGCTTTCATGGAGCGAGGACATGCATCCCGCTTACATGCCCCTTTCGCCCGGACCTGATTTGCACGAGATGAACACGTACGTCCTGAACCAGATCTCGGGCATCCTCAACCCCATCGGCGCCGAATTCGAGACTGTCAAGATTTACCTCTGGCTCCGAGACGCCTTCACCAAGGCGACCGTAGGGTCTCTGTTTGGACACGAGAACTCCCTGACCGCGGACCCAAATCTCTGCCAGAATCTGTGGTAAGGCGCATCCCATCTCCCTCCAGGGACTCTTAACGTAGAGAGAGAAAAAAGCATCGACTTAACAAACCGCTAGGGACTACGACGCCGGCCAGTCCCAGCTCCTCCTGCAACCGCTACCCTCCATCACCGCCCGGAGAGCGTACAACGGACGGGCAAACGTCCAAAGGGCGCTGAGGAAGTACTTCCGCCAAGATTTTGAGCACCTGACGGACGTCAGCGCCGTCGTCAAGCGGCGCGTGGCGACGAACCGCAAATGGGGCATCTCCGGCACCGACGTGGCGGACCACGAGTTCGGCATGATGTTCGTCAGCGTCACCAACGCCGTCCCGACGCTGTTCTGGATGGTGTGCTACGTCTTCCGCGACCCGGCGCTCGTCGCCGAGCTCCGGGGGGAACTGCTGCGCGTCGTCGACGTCCAGCAGGAAACGGAGGCAGACGACGCGGCCCCGCCCGGGAACAGCAAGCGCCGGAGGTGCGTCTTCACGGTCGCCGGGTTGCAGAGGGAGTGCCCGCTGCTGGTGTCGACGTACAAGGAGGTCATGCGCGTGACGAACCGCCACATGGGCATGCGGCGGGTCGTCGAGGACACGGTCCTCGGCTACACGCCGCCGCCGGGAGCGTCAGGAGAGCCCACGGGGACGCGGACGTATCTGCTGAAGAAGGGCGCCAACATCCAGGCCCCCTCCGTCATTGCCAACTTCCTCCCCGAGGCGTGGGGCCCGGACGCGCACGAGTTCGACGCGAGGCGCTTCGCGACGGCGGACAGGGAGCGGGAGCGGGCGCAGAACCGCGCCTTCAACCCGTTCGGCGGCGGCAAGCACCTCTGTCCGGGCCGCTTCTTCGCCGACTCGGAGATCCTGGGCGCCGTGGCCGCGCTCGTGCTCGGGTACGAGATTGAGACGCCCGAGGGCGGCAGGATCGAGGTGCCGCCGATCAACAACAACCTGGCCGAGGCCGTGGGCAAGCCGGTGGAGAGCGTGCGGGAGAATATGCTGGCGAGGATCAGGCGGCGGCCGGGGTGGGAGGACGTCGAGTGGTCGTACGTCGCGAACAATGGGAGGGTCTGAATAGGGGATTATACATGTGTGAGGACTAACCTGAGATGTTGGAATCTACACGACTTGTTAGTACGTCGGATGTTTACTTGACGTTGCCTTGCGGGAGCTGAAGCCAAGATTCAGCGCCATGAAGTCTGTCCCAGGTTTCACGGCTTCATCTCCGAAGGTGGAGATGGTCGTACAAGTTTATCCTCAACACATCAGATAATACGGTGTGTCTCGTCTTCGGTAAAGCCGGAGCTATGATGTCCTACCTGATGCAATGTATCAAGTGCAAAACGACCCTCACATGTGCCCTGACCGCACAGTTCAAAATCGCACTTTATCTGACGGCATCCAAGGCAACCTGGCATCTCTTGTCGCCTTTCATGCAGTTCGCACCAGGCCGCAAGCCGTATGAAGGCTCCTTGAAACGCCCAACACCAATCTCGGCATGCAGGTATCCTATGGCCATATGCCTCTTAGGGATGGCCTGAACGACAGCCTGACGCAACAGAATCTCCTTCTTTCCTCGCTCTCAGAGCCTTGGCTCAGGCTAACTTCCTCTCCAACACTACCCAAAGATGAACTCGTGGTTTGTCCAAAAGTACGAATACGCAGGTCTTCGGACCCGCGACTCGGTCCGCGTCGTCGCTCTCGAGAGCGCCAGCCAGCACGAGGCCAAGCTGCGGTGCTCCATCATACAGTACAGCCGGCTGGAGCAGTTGTCACTCCTCGACACCGAGCGCGACTACGCGGCCGTATCGTACGCAAGAGGAACGGCCGAACCATCGCGAATGCTCATGGTGGATGGCACGTCGTGTCTACAGATAACGCCCACCGTCGACTCCATCCTCCGCCACCTGAGGAAACCCAACACAACCCGCCATCTCTGGATCGACGCCGTATGTCTGGACCAGAGCAACGCGGATGAAAAGGCGGAGCAGATTCCCCAGATGGGCGCCATCTACAAGGGTGCCAAAAAGGTCCACGTCTGGCTCGGGGAGGCCGACCACTCGACCGCCGGCTTGTTCTCGGCGGCGCGCAAGCTCTCCTCTCTCCCGCACTCGTCCTACTCGCGGGAAACGAGGCAGCGCATACTGGAGCAGACGATCGGGCCCAACTATTTCCCTCGCATACAGGCACTTCTTGATCGCGAATGGTTCAAGCGCCGCTGGGTGATACAGGAAGCATCTTTGGCCAGGCACGTCAAGGTCCACTGCGGATCCTACTCGCACGATTTATCGTCGTTGATCGCGCTGGCTAGACTTGCTACGGAGGAGCAAGACGACGACGTTGGTGATCGGCTTTGGTTTGCACAGGATCTCAGGTGGGACCCCAAGCCGATCCTCGAGCTCCTCTGGATATTCCACGACGCCGAGTGCCTGGACCCAATGGACCGTATTGCCGCGCTGCTTGGCCTGGCTCGAGAAAGCGCCCTTCTCACATTGGACTACACGGCCCATTGGACGACCATGTACCAGAATCTCGCAGAAGCCATGTTCCTTCAGGGAGGAATGTCCGGTCGACAACTGCTGCTTCACCTATTTGAATTTGGTCAGCTTTCGGATGTCCACCCGTCGTGTCCATCTTGGGTGCCAGACTGGTCCAACGAACGCAACGTGGATTTCCCGTATTACGCCGACCAAGACGGCCATGGTTTCTCTCACCCTGAGGAACCAGGCTATCCTGAGGTGGCCGTCATTCTGCCCCCTAGCGTCGCCGACTCATCCCATGTCAGTTTGGAAAACGGGACCACTCGATGGCATTCAGACCGACGTCAGAGAGATATCCCCAGCTGGACCCAAAACCGGCACATCGAGATGATCTTTGACAAGAAGCTCGTCTACGTCCGCTGGCATGATTCTTCAGGAGGTCCCAGGGGCCGCACATTTGCAACCCTCCTGCGCATGCCATCGTTACCCGACGTCCCGTTCACTACCTCCGTGCGCAGGGTTCTCAAAGCCTTCTTTCCAGAGCCAGAGGTTAGCAAGACGAAACTGGCGACGATGTCGATGCTGTTCCATGAGACCATCCTGACGCGCAGCCCATCTACGCCGGACCACTGGAGCGAGGCTTACATCCGCTTCACCATCGAGAGCCTCTTGGAGAAACGTCTCCCGCCGCTGCTCAACGACCAAAACACGCTCGTCGAGGAAATGTACGACATCCTGCTCGCGTCCTCTCTCTTCGAACTGGTCCCCTTGCAAGACGAAGTTGCGTGCGGCACCCGTACTTCCCTCTCGTACATGCGAGGCGACTTCGGCATCGGCCCGCGCCGTCTCGAACCCGGCGACGTGGTGATTCCCGCCTGGCGACTCGGCCAAGACCCACGTCGACGTGAAGCTATCCTGAGCGGACAACGCACTGAACGGTTCACGGCCGCGACGATGGTCGTCAGAATGCTCCCGCGGGACAGTTTCCAGGTTTCTCAGCGATGGGTCCGGCGGGCCGGGATCATTGGGCCGGCCACTTGCGTGCTTTCGGATGCTACGCAGCGATATGCCGAGCACGACGGCCAGCTGGCGAGTCAGATGAGCGATGACTTGACTACGGATCAGCCTTGTCTGCTCCAGCTTGTCTAGGTAGCATCTGATGTAAAGTCTTGTATACTAGGTGTGTGTAGTAGGTTCCGGACTTTTAAAGGGTCGGATTTACCACAGATGAAGAACATGGAAGTTGCTGGTTGATCCAGTAGCATTGTCACGTGTGGTGCTGTCACCTGACCATGACTGGCACGGCCCCACGTTATGTCAGCAGTGGATATGGGAGGCCCTTCCATCTCAGCCACGGTGGCTAGACCAGACCTACCTACAGTGGGGGGACATTTATTCCGGACCAAGACCCGCGTGGGAGGATGATCGGAGGCGACCCCAGGCCTCGTCCCGAAGCGATCGGAAACTCCCGAGCTTGTGGAACGTGGTCAGCCTCAAATTCCAATCCGTCCGGCCTCCTCCTCTTTGGATGGCCACCTCGTAGTCGGTGAAGCACAGGACGCACGAGCCCACGGCGTTGTCCGGGTGCAAGTCGAGCGCCGGCTCGGCGGCAGCTATGCGCAGGTTCTGGAGCTCGGGGAGGCAGTCGTAGATGATACCTCCCGCCCCGGGGCGGGTGCGCGCCGAGCGGGAAGTGACCCGTGCCGAGTTCCCCGCCGCCGCCACCGCCGTCCAGGGGGATGCGGCGTTCAAACTCGAAGACGCTCTCGAGGTGGCGGGTCGGCAGGCCGAAACGCGGTCCGTAAAAGTGCCGCTTCATGACGAGGTGGCCTTCGGAAAAGGTAATCTCGGGGACGTGGCCGCCCGGCCCCAATACCGCGGGCCTCCAGGTCACGAGGCTTAGAGTCTCGATCCAAGCGAATCCGTCAACAGCTCCGCGGCATCCACCACGACGTATCTTTGGCAGGCGCAAACTGTGAGACCAGCGGACGAGTCGGAGTGTGGAATCGCAGTGCGGGTGGAGCTGTCCTTGCAGATTGCCCTCGTTGTCTCGTCGGAGGGGTCGAAGTCGTGTGCATCCGAAGCACAGGAACCAGTCTGGATTCTCCTTTTCTAGTTGTAGGAGCAGACCAGGCAGATCTTTCTCGTCTAGTTTCGGGAACAACCGGGCCTGGGGCCTGGGCAGAGTGACGTGAAGAGTGACTTGCAGGTCAATGCCAGTAGTATTTGTGAAGGCCTCTCTAGGTGTTCTGCAATCATGAAGAGCACCTCGCGTGGTAACTTTGGAAGCCAGGAAATTCCTTGTTGGGACTCGATAATCCTGCTTCTCCCAATGTCTGGCTTCACGATCGATGTCTCCATGTCGTCGGGCAGGGGTATCGATTGTGACGGCGGGAGTTGATGTCTTGGTAGACTGTGGTGCACAACATCATGTGGGTGGAAACAAGACGAGTGCTTTTTGTACAAAGGCCCGAAGGTATCAAGGTCGCGTCTCTTGACAGACTTCCAGTGGCGTCGTGAGTCACTCGAGAAATAGCTGGCTGGTGCTTGGGTGGCACTGGCACAGTCACAGTCACAGTCACATGGCGCGGAGCTGTCAATCAAGGTGTTTTCAGTATTCCTCAGAAGCAAGTGACACTCTTCGCAGCGTTTACCTGAACTTCTCAAAGCCTCCAGGCGCGAGGGAAAACGGAGTGATCACCTGCAAAGAAGATTAACGAGCGAGTTGTAGATGGCGAGAGACATCTTGCTGATGACTTCCTATTATGAATAATTGGAGTTACCAAGGTGACAGAGTAGGGTGCCCCGAGATTGTCCCGCCACAAAAGTCTGGAACAATAGGACCGGGGATCTGACGGTGTCAATATGCTTCGGGGCGTGACGCGGGATCGCTTCTGCTCTTCGAATTGACAGGAATTTATTTTCCTCGGATGGCTGGCCTCGCACACTGACGGTCAACAGAAGCTTGGCAACCACAAGATGGCAACATCTGCGAGGAGGATGACAACATGACATGGGCCCATGTTCCCACAGGTTGACAGTCGAACCGGCGGGGGATGTGTATCATCAAGCAAACGCACACAACCGCATTTACAATTTCCATGGGACGGACCTTATCAGAGCCTCCAAGTCCGAGATGCATACTCCGCAAGCCCTAAAAACAAGTTGCGCAAGCTACTGAACACTTGCAAGTCCAGGCAAGATGCCGAGCTGCCTCGTCTCATCCGCCTTCTATCAGACCTCTCCCACCTCTATTGGCAGCTGTGTATTCCTCCCCAAGTGACGGACGACGGAGATTTACCTCTCCGGCGACTTTTTGTGGCCTTTCTCCCCTATTCAACCTCAAAAAGATGGCACGCCCAATAGAGAAACCAAAATCACGAGCTACTTGTTCCTCTCATCGGTGCAAGATGGTCCTGAGTCAAGTTACGCGCGGCATGTCTTCCGACTGGCGCAGGGTCTTTTACTCGCGCAGCCCAAATTGCTAAATCCAGGGGGGGTCCTTCACTTGGTTCCTGTGCTGGACGCGCAATGCCTGAATTCCTGCGATTAGGTATTGTCGAAATTGGCTTCAAAAGGCAACTCGTCGCAACTATGGAAAGCGTATTAGACGAACAAGGTTCATCTAGATTTTTCAGACAGCTACATCTAGTTTGGCCTATTTGGCATACGAGTCTCATCCTCACTGGATGAAGCAGGCCTTCACAAGTAAGACCTGATCAGCGTGAGTCTTTTCAGTCGCAAAGCTCTCTGCATGATTGGCAGACCGACTTCTGAACAATATGTACCCCGAGTTCTAGCCAGTCATGAACCTGGCTTGAGAGGCACCAAGCAGCAAGTGTCGCCTAGTAGTGCAAACTCACGGCCGACTACATGCTGTATCGTGACAGAATAAGCAGCTTTGTATGAGCGCCCTGGCCTCAAATCGACCCGGGCGTCCCCGGCGTCTAATACAGCCCTTGCCTCACGGCATCGTCAAGCGACCCGAGACCGTAAAACCGCGTACGATGCCTACCGGATTAGAGCGTACAAGACGAGTAACGCGAAGATCAGAAGCTGACTGGCCGGTAGGGGCAAGATCCGCAGCGTCAGACTCGTAACCCCAGTTCCATGTCGGGTCGTACCGTCTCCATGATTAAACCTTTCCGCTGCTTGGTCCGCTGCTTGGGTCTTTAGCCGCCGCTTCTTCGGCTCTCTACCGCCCGCCACGTGTCGGCCGAGCCGGCAACGGGATGCTGGATACATGGTCCAGACCTCTGTCACACTTACCTAGAATAGGCAAGATCTGGGAAGCACGGCTACTTTCGAAAGGGGTGATAGGGATTCTGAGTCCGTCGGAAGCCGGTTGGCATGGCCGATGCCGCTGTGATGCCACCGTCGTCGATCGAGTATAAGAACAACCCCGTGATGCTCGCCAAGATTCCAAGACAGCCAAGACCATCAACTCATTCACACTCTCTCTCTCTCTCTCTACATCTAAACCTTCGAACCTTTCACCTCACAACCCACCAACAGCCAACATGCAGCTCATCAAGGCCGTCTTCGCCATCTTCGTCCTCGCGGCCCCTGCCATGGTCAGCCCACACACCCCCTCTGTCTAGTTACTCGACGGCGTGACTGACACGTAGAGCAGGCCCAGAGCGGATCCTGTGGTCTCTTCTCCACGTGCCAAATCGGCAACGACAACTTCATGTGCACCGTTGGCAGATGCCAGGGCAAGGGCGGCTCTCCCTGCAGCAAGAACGGAAACACCGTCACCTGCCCTCAGTAAGCTGTTGCCGGGGCGGCTATCGTGTGAGATTGGGTGGTGTTGAGGACTCTTGGTGCGCAGATAGACAGTCTTTATTCTATACAACCCAGTCTCGCAATTTGCCAGCCCGTCTCGTCAGTGTCTGTCTGCAATGCTCATGCCATGTCACTTGACGAAACCTACAAGTTTGGTCTGGTCCACGTATCACATGGCTCTTCCAAATCATGCATCAACTCAACCAGCCTGGGCGTCAATTAAAGATTCTGCGTCGAACTTCAGTAGTAACTCATGGGCTCCGGGGAGAGTAATCGTTGAAGAAATGCCGTTCCAGACTGTAGCTAAGCCACGTATGTCTCAACCATGACCAGGTCATTATCTATTTACCCACCGTGAGTCTTTGAGGCTGACCTCTCACGACTGTCGAAGCCTTCAACATCGTGACGTTGGTTTACAAGTCTGCCACTACGTCTTCTGAGAAGTCTCTTCCAACCCTTTGCTCATCGTGGTCATCAGCCAACACTGCGACTACACCACCTCAACAACCACCCGATCATACCTCGTCAGCGGAAACTCCCCCCTATCCGTCCCCTGCACAATAATCGAAATCTTCCGCCCAGGCGTCGCGTCTGCCGGGATCCTCACCGCCGCGCCGGTCTCATTATTAACCACCTCCACGACCCCGTCGCACGTGCCCTCGTCCCTGTACTGCCAGAACTCGACATCAACCACATCCACATCCGGATCGCTGACCTCGGCCGCAATCTCAACAGTCTCCCCGGCACCAGCCCTGACAACCTTGGCCCCCTTGACCGCAACCACGGGCGGATGGTTCCCCTCCTCGTAATCCCCCGTAAGCGTCCACTTCATCCTCGCCGCGAAATCATTCTGCGCCGCCTCCACCCACCGATCCGTCGTCCACCCCTCCACGTCGGTCCCGTTCTCCCCCCCTCTCCCGCTCCACCATGACCCAGAGCTCCGGCTCCGAACTATTCAACCGCCGCCTCCCGCCCCACCCGCCCCGCGTCGGGTCCTCCGGGTCCTGCAACCCCGTCGGCAAGATCGGGTTCAGCGCAGCATTATCCCCTTCCGTGGGATGCGGCGTGGGGAGGTGATGGGTGGTGATGTTGAGGAGGATATATATTGAGGCTTCACTGCCGGTCGTGTCTGGGTGGATGGTGGGTAGATTGCTTGATATTACAGCTGGAATAGACAGGTAACTCGCGATGCCGAGGGACAGTTGACGCGGCTCTTTGAGAGGGGATTGTTGGGGGTCTAATGTGTCATTTTTATTTGTTTTAATCTCAGGTTCCTGATGAAGTTGTCGCCGTTTCTCTTGACCCTCGCAAACCGTACTCTTGCGTCGTATCATCGTGAAGCAAGCTCTTAAAGTTCAACTCGACTACAACTTTGTCATGGCTACATCACTTCAGACAGCTTCTCTCCAGTAATTTCTCTTGCCGTATCGAACAACAACCGTCCAGACAAGTCACGCACGGCACGTCGCACCGGCAATTGTCTCCCGCCACGTCGTGTGGATCCATATACTCGTCCTCCACACGGCCAGCAGATGGAATCCGGGGAACGAGCCCAAACGCACAAAATCGTGGCGTGCTTCCTTTACACTTGTGACGCGACAAGGCCACGATTGGCGTGTTTCTGCGGAGTAGCCAAGACCAAGTCCCCAGCAACTGTCAAGACTGCTTCTGGAAACGGGAGCTCTAGGCCTTCTCACACCGACTGACTCGGCCAGGCGACTTGCGACGACGTTCACTGGCTGCTGAAAAGGGCAGCTTTAGGCATTTCCGCCACGGTGGCAGTGGAGTCGGCAGAGAGCACCGGACGGGAGAGCAGGCCTTCGGATACACGTTCAATTTGTCTAATAACTTAGAGATGACTGGGCATTGAAACTAGTTCGTGGTTGAATGTGAGCCCGATTGCGAACATGTTTCTCTGGTGGCGGGCCTGAAAAGCTTGACCAACATCTACACCCAACTCCGTCCTCACCACATGGCCACGACATCATCAGGACTTGACATCATCCACAACCTTACAAATCATCACCACCAAGAAGATCCAAAATGTTCCGCAAATGCATCCGCCTGTCCCACCCCTCGTCCACACCAGCTTCATCCAAACACCTTCTACTACATCTACCCGACGCGCAGCCTTCGGCCCAAGTCCGCCTTACCACACCTCATCCCACCGAGCACCTCACGATAAACCCAGATACCTCCCCTTGATCTCGCACAGGATTGGCATCAACACCGAACCGCGTCTCGACTTGCTTACTTCTCATTCCCACACCATCTTTCCACGAACCCGCAGCCATCTCAAAACATGTACACGTCCCGCCACGCCCCTCGGTCCCGACCGGACCTCCCCCCCG
>QAPG01000110.1:0-121791 GCA_004366825.1 Colletotrichum spinosum | reverse complement strand
ATATTAATTAATATTACTACTATAGAAATAATATTACTAAATATAATTTAACTATTAAATATAAATAGTATTTAAATAGTAATTATAATATATTTTAAAATAATTATTTTACTAAGGATAATAATAATAAATACTATAAGTTTATTATTTATATAATATATCTTACTTATATATATTATAAAAGCTAAAATAGAAAATAATTAAAACTAAGTAGTCTTTCTAATCCTATTTCTTTATTTTTATTTATATTCTTATTTTACTTATATCTTTTAAATTTTTACTTAAACCTATTTATCTTAAACTTATTATTTAGAAATTTCTTATTCTTAATTTATTTATATATCCTCTTTACTATAATCTTTATATAGCTAGTTTTCTTTTTATAAGTAATCTTAATATATAAACTCTTGATAATATAAATATTACGTTTATCTAGTTATTCTATAATACTTTTAATAGAAATATTATAAATACTTATTTTTAATATAGGGAGAAGTAGTTTAATATATAGCTAAATAATAAAAATATTTACTAAAGTTATTAGAAAAAAGATAACTTATAAAAATAATATTAACTAGTCTTCTTCTATTCTAATAAGAATAAACTTAATTTTAATAATATCTCTAACTTTCTATTTAAACTTATATATATTAAAGAAATATTTATTACTAAAGTTTATATAACTATTAATTTCTACTAAATTTGTAATATATAATATAACTATAAAAGTTATATTATTAACTTCTTTAAAAAATATTGATAAAGTTTATAATTAGCTACTTCTTCTCCCCTATAATATTAAAGTAGTCTTATTACAACTTCTTAATATAAATTAGAATTCCTATTTTAATTACTAGTTTATAAGAAAGTTTTATATTTAGAAGAACTATATTAACTACTAATTATATTTTCTAAAAGATAATTATTTAAATTATATAGATATACTTATTAATTAAGATAATATTTACTAGCTATTAGATAATAGTTCTATTATTTACTAAATACCAATTAAAATTACTAATAATATTAAAAGCTTTTAATTAGAGTTTAAAAAAAATACTTTAATAATATTAATACTACCATTATACCTAACTTTATAATAAGATATAATATCCTTTAAGATCTTTATATTAAATTATAATAGTCATAATAGTTTAATAATAAGTAATTTCTTACTAGTTATTACTATATCAATATACCTCTTTATTAGAAAATACCTCTTTCTAATTTTAATTACTCTAAATTCTTCTTATTACTCATTTTCATAATATTATATTTTTATAATAAAAATAGGTTTATTTAACTATATTAACAGTCTATTAAGTTTTCTTATTATATCTAGTATATACTTAAATAGTATAATAGTTACTTTACTAAATATCCCTAGTTTCAATTTGTCATTTTTAATATCTTAATACAAACTAAAGTTAATAAATAGAGTAGCTTTTATATTAAATAAATAGGTTAAAATAATATTACTATTAATAACTTAAGAGCTACATTTAAATTTAATACTTCTAAAGCTAAATATCTTCTTAATACTATTATCTATAATATAAATATTATTAGAAGTACTTATTTATACTAAAGATCTAAATAATACTAACTTGAAACTATTATTTATACTTTTAAATATTTAAACATCTTTATTATTTTTAGTAAAGCTAACTACTACTAATACTTTTTCTATAAGTATATACCTAATTTTAAGAAATAAGAAAATACTATTAAAATTCGCTATATATAAATATTAAGAATAAGTATCTATAAGAATCCTTATATTACTACTTATTATTTTTATTACTAATATACCTTCTTTTATAAGAAAGTTTTAAAAAAAGTATTTAATATTATTAAATACTAAGCTTACTATAAGTAGTAAAATTATAATAATATATATAACTATAATATTTATTAGTTTAATAGTACCGTTAAACTTAATATAAGTAGCGAATATACTTATAAGCTATTTACTACCTTCTAGAAAAGTTATATTAATACTATCCATTCTAAACTAAACTATATCTATAATATTTAGTAAGAAGCTAACCTTCTTATAATTTATTAGTTTAATAATATATTTAAATTCCTATCTAATATTATTAACTATATCTAGTATTATATATATAAGAAGATAGGTATTAAAATAGAGTTATATTAATTCTACTTTTCTTATACTTACTATAATATCCCTATTATTATTAAGAATTTTAATTTAAAGTATTAGACTTTTAAGACTTAGTATAATAAGATTAACTTCTATTAGTATAATCTTATTATTACTCTTATATAGCTTATTAATACAGACTTTTCCCCTTATACTAATATTACTAAAGTAATTTACTATATCGCTAAATATATTAATAAGGCTAAAATTAAAATATAATTATATAAAGAATTAGTTAAAGTTATTTTACTAAAAATTTAATCCTACTAACTTATTATTTCTTTTACTATTAAGTTGATAAATAAACTTTTCTCTAAATAGAACTAGTTAGTATAAGAGATTTATTATATCCTTTTTAACTTTCTTCTATATAAAAATAATTATATTACTATTTTAATTAATTATTATTATTTAGATTAAGTTACCCATATATCTTATATTACTAAAAATAAGATCTAATAGATAAGAATATTTTTCTAGAAGTATATACTATATCTTAATAATATAATATCTATTCATATAATATATCTATATTTTTTATCTAATATTAATAGTTTATATATTAGTAATATATATATTTTTCTTTATGCCTAGCTATATATCCTTAACTACTTTCTTTAGTACAAATATAATTAAGAGGATTAGTATAAAAACTATTACTATATTAAGATAATACTTTATTATCTATTTTAAAATTATAATAACTTTCTAATTATTAAAAATAAAAGAAGAAATAGTTTTAAAGAAGTTTACTATATCTATTAATAGGTTTATAATTATAATAATAATTTTTATAATATATTTATTAATTCTGAATCTCTTAAGTTTTTTAATAAGCTTAATAATACTATTACTAATAATATTATTATAAGGGAGGATTAAGAAAAGTTAGTTTATAAAGTTCTTTTTTATTTTTTTAATTTAGAAGAATTTAATATTATTAATAATTATCCTATTAATTTAAAATATTCCTAATAGTTTTATATTAATTAGTATACTGACGAAATAATACCTAATTTCTAATTTTATTAAAAAGGTTAATTACTAGTTTAAAGAGATAATTAATAATAATACCTAACTACTTATAGATAAAACTATTAATACTCTAAATACTAAGTAATATTAGATTTATAATATTATCTTTTTATATTTCTATTTTTTTATTTAAAATAGTAATCTAACTTAAATCTTTATATATATTATTAGTTAGAATAATATAAATAAATCCTATATTATTTAATTATTTTATACTACTTTCTTAAATCTTATTTAAAGAAATAATAGACTAAATCTTACTATAATTACTACGCCAACTAGTATTACTATAAATAATATTTAAAGTTTAATTTTTTATAGTATCTTTTAACTACTAATTTAAATTTTAAACTTCTAGCTATTAATTACTACTAATTCATCTAATTTCTAGTTTAAATAGTACTATAAGAAGTATCTTATTATTAATAAGAAGTCTATAGTTAGTTTAAATATACTTATATTTATTAATAGTTATTTTTACTAATTATTCCTTAAGGTTAATCTACTTGTTAATAGTATAAATATCCTTCTTATAAGAGATTTTTATTAACTCCTTCTTATTTTTAAGAAAGTTCTTTTTACTTATAGATAGTCTATCTATATATTATTATATAAGATTTCTATTTAAAGTATTTATTTTCTATTTAATAAGATAGTTAAACTAAATATTATTATCTACTAGTAAGATAATAAATAGGTTTAGTTTTAATATATATTAGAATAAGTTTATAACTTATAAGTTTCTATTAAATCTTAATAATTACTATTTACTTAATTATATATATTATTATTACTTTATAAAATATCTATTTTTAATAATACTTTATATATCTTCTTTATTAATATTAAAGTTAATAAGTATAATTCTAATTATATAATATCTTTTTTTAACTTAATATAGATTATTAATATAGCTTATTTAGGTTTAAAAGTAGATAAAACTATCTTTTAAGATACTAGTAATCTCTATAAGAAGTTTTTCTTTATTATTAGAACTTAAGTAATACTAATTAAAAATACTTAGATAGAAATAAACCTTTATAATAAAATATCAGGAATAATTCGCAATATTATCTAGTAAATAGGTATTATATAGAGAACTAATAAACTTTTAGCTATTTTTATTAATTTTAATAATTATATTAATAATATTTATATTATAATAGAAGTATTTTTAAATTATAGAACTATTCCTATCTTTTAAATAACTTATAAATTCTATAGAAGTAATTAAATATATTCTTATATTTTGTTCTTTTTTACTATTATTTATACTATTACTATTTATAAGTTATAGAATATAATTTTTAATAAAACTATACTAGATATTAGTAGTTATTAGTTCTAGGCCGGATTAATCTATATTACTATTTCTTAAGTTTGTTTTCTCTCTAGCTTTATATTTAAAGATTCTTTTAATTATTAAGTTTTTTCTAACTGTAAAACTAAGTCTAACTAAGAATATAACTAAAATACTTAATATAAATATTTTAAATATATCTCTTAGTTAGCTATAGAAATCTTAGGCTTAAGTAGTATTAATATAATAGATTTTACTTTCTATTAATACTATTATAAGAATACTTCTTGTAATTATTCTAAATATTATAATTTCAAAAGGTTTCTATTAGTAGTATCTAACTTAAACTAATTATTATCTATTTTATTAGTTTTAATTATTTTATAGTATTTCTTAATTTAAAAAGAATATCTTACTATTAATAATATTTAACCTAAACTAAATTTTATCTACTTTACTAGTTATTTTATAATATCTCTTAATTTTAAAAAAATATCTTTCTATTAGTAATATCTAAATTTAACTAAACTTCATCTACTTTACTAGTTATTTTATAATATTCCTTAATTTAAAAAAGATATCTTTCTATTAATAGTATTCAAATTAGATTAAATTTTATGTATTTTACTAGTTATTTTATAGTATTTCTTTAATTTAAAGAAAGTATCTTATTATTTGTAGTATTTAACTTTAGTTAAATCTTATTTATTTTACTAGTTATATTATTAATTATTTTTACTAGTTATATTATTAACTATTTTTACTAGTTGTATTATTAACTACATCCCAATTTATATTAATTTGAAGAGAATATATTACTATTTAGTATATTAAACTTATTATTAAAAATGAAACTAATGCTATTTTAATTAGTACTATTTATTGCTATTTTGTATGATTAATATTACGTCGAGCTACTTAATATAAACTTTTTATATAAAAGTTTATAGTTTTTCTTATATTATTATTATTTATAGCTTTCGCGAAATAGATATAGATTAGTAATAATAGCTTTACTAAAGCTAAGGATGATGCTACTAATAAAGCTTTTAAATGCCTATAGAGTTATACTTTAAGTTAGAGAATAATATATTAATTAATACTACTATTTATATTTTTATAATAAATATACTATTTTTTCTTTTATTAGAATTTATATATTTGCTTTTATTTTTTGTTAATATAATTATTTTAAGTAGTAATTATTATATAAATTAGTTTTTATTTTAATTTATAAAATAATCTACTTATTAGTATTTGTATTCTTATTTTTTTTAATAATAATTATTCTTTCTATTTATTATTAGATTTTTTATATAAAAAAAAACTTCTTTTTTTTTCTACTAATTATTATTACTACTATTATTATACTACTTATTTTAGGTTTTTTAAACTTTTATAATATTAATAATATTATTAATATTTCTAACTTTCTTAATAGTAATATTATTAAATTTTTATATATCTTATTATACTAATTTCTATAGTTATTAATTAAATTTTATACTAATAGGCCTCTTATTTTATTATTAATAAGGATAATTATATAGATAATATCCTACCTCCCTTCTTTCCTAATAATAACTTACCCCCTAGTAATAATTTCTTACTTCTTCTTAATAATATTCTAATAGGTAATACTTTTTTTCTTCTTTCTTTTTACTCTTCCCCCCTTTTAAAACTTAATAAGTATAAGTAGTAATTACTAGTAAACTATATTTATAAGTTAGTACTAATAGAATTCTTTTAAGCTTTTTAGTAGTATGTTACCTATATTCTTATTCCTAGCTTCTACTAGCTAAATAGTATTAATATTACTATAGAATTATTAATCTTACCTATTTATTACAAACTTATTTTTAATAATAAAACTTCTAGTATTTTTAGTATTAATAAGAAGTAGAACCTATTTATAGTTCTACTATAAATAAGTAATAATAAAATACTAGAGAGATATAACTACTATACCTTTAGCTAGGGTATATAGGAAGAGTATATTATTATACTACTTATTTTTTAATACCTAACTCTTAGGTTATATACTAATTACTGTTATAATTCCTAGAGTTCTAAGTATTCTTATTATAAATATAGTAATTACTATTTATAGTCTAATTCTAATTAGTCTATAGGGAATTAGATTTTAATTCTAGCTATATTTTCTAGCGTACTATCTTCTCCTACTTTTCCTAATAATTTTATTTTATTAAAATCTGCTAGTTTAGATTTTAAGTAATATATCCAAGAATATACTATAATAAGTTAGTCTTCGTGGGCTAGTGCTAAAATTAATATTTATATCTATAAGTAGGTATTATTAGTACTATATGCTTGCGAGTAATAGTAATAATAATAATAATAATAGTAATAGTAGTAATAGTAATAATAGTAGTAATAGTAGTAATAGTAATAATAGTAGTAATAGTAATAATAGTAATAATAATAGCGCCTTTTACTCTTTAATACTAAGGACGAACTAGCTAACTAGGCTATATTACTATTAGGCGGCTTATTTTAAATAGCTACTATTATAATTAATACTATTAAATTCTTATTCTAATATCTATATTTTTTTTTAATTTCTTTTAAATTATAATCTTACTAATAATTATTATTATAGCTTTAATTCTTATAAGACTTATAAGTTTTTATAATTTATAAGTTATAATTATTTATACGTTATTATAATAAATAGTTAGGATTAGTAGTTAGGATAAGTTAGAATTAGTAATTAGGATTAGTAGTTAGAATAAATTAGGATTAGTAGTTAGAATTAGTAGTTAGAATGAGTTAGTAAGATTAGATTTATTCTATTTTAATTTTACTATTATTAATAAGTATTATTATAACTATAAATTTTATAAGATGTTTAAGTTATTATAATATATAGTTAGAATATAGGTTAAGTATTAGGGATAGTATTAGGGTTAAGGAACATATAATTTATTTATAGATATATATTAATAATTATATTTATAAGGTATAGAAGTTATTTATATTTTATTTAGTATTACTAATATATAAATTAGATTTATAACTTCTATTTAAATATAATAAGATTAGGGGGTTTAAGAAAAACCTTTTAAGAATTAAATAAATAAAATTATTATTAAAGTAGTAGTATTATTAATCTAGAAACCTCTTAATAAATATAGTTAGTATAATAATTACTATTTATTTAAATATAATAAGGCTAAAAGGTTTAAAAGGGGATCTCTTAAGAATTAAATAAATAAGATCATTATTAAAATAGTAATACTATTAGTCTAGAAACCTACTAGTAAATATAATTAGTATAATAATTACTGTTTAATAATTATTACTTCTTAAGTAGGAGAGTTTAACTAACTATTAAAGTATTCCGCTTTCCTTATTCTAAGGTTTGCTGCTGGAGTTGAGGTATCTTATTGAGATGAGTAACTGGTTTATTTCGTAGGTTCTCAAAGAGCAGACCAGGTAGATACAGTATACCTCGCAGCAACAAGGGTTTAGGTTTGCTGCTCTGGGATGCGATTGCACGATGCTGGCTGCAGCTTCTCCCCGGTCCTTAGCCCGCTGACTGCTCGATGGTCTAGTAATATTGAGTAACAGGAACATTCAGCACAGCTGACAGATATTTCACTGATCAAATTCAATTACCATAATTTTAAAAGTCTGTATTCGTGTTTCCGGGTGCTTCTGTGGACGTTTTACTGTACCTGTCTCCATCCACCCGTTATCAACCCCCACCAGCACCTCGTCACATGAAAATGGTCATTATCAACCCCAACCCCAACCCGAGCAACCCTCCCGCAATTTCGACCCTCGCACCGCCCGCCGTCGGCGGCGAAGGCGCACTCGGCGTCGCCGTCCCGTTCCTCCGACCCGTAGGCACAGGCGGCGTCGGCGTCGCAGTATCCACCACCAACGTCGAGGGTATCACCACCGCGCTCGTCGGCGGCAGGATGCCCTCCTCGCTCGACGTAGGACCCAGCGGCGCCGTCGGCTCCGCGCTCGGCACCTGGCTGGGCAGCACGCTGGGAGCCCTGCCGGGACGCACGCTGGTCGGCGGCGCCTTGCTCGGGGCCGCAGAAACGGCGGGCTGCGAGGGCGTCGTCGCAGGGGCGGTGACGTTCTGCTCCGTGTCCCAGGTGCCGAGGACGCACTGCTTCATCAGCTCGTTGTCGGCGTAGCCGCCGCCGCCGCCGGACTTTTTGGGCGTGAGGCTGAGGACGTAGTCGGTGCCGAAACTTCCGGCCGCCCAGCCGACGAGGCCGATGAAGACGTCGGAGTTTTCGTTGATGAACTTGTTTTGGGCGCAAAACGCCGTGAAGCACTGGTTGCGTCTGGTCAGCAAGCCATATGAATGGAAGGAAAGGGGAAAGCATACCGAAGAGTCGCTCGAGGCTCCCGTCTCGCTCACCAGCCCCTTGCGCCCCTTGGCCCTCAGAAACTCGGCCACTGTTCTGAAACTCTCCACATTGTCCGTCGTACACGTCTTGTGCGTGCCGCTGTTGTCCTCGTCGAGGTACTTGTGCACGTCGATGATCAGACCGTCCGTCGTGCCGTCCGGGTTCGTAATGGCAGCCAGGGCTTCGGCGCTGCCGCTGCTGACGAGGTGCTCGGCCGAGTTGAAGTTGGTCCCCGGCAGGAGGATCATGTGCGCCGTCGCGCCGGCCTGGCGGATGGCCGCGACGACCTTTTGGCACGTGGCGGCCCAGATCTTGACGTCGAGGTCGTGCGGCTCGTTCATGAGCTCGAAGACGACCTTGTCGCTGCTCTTGTACTTTTGCGCCAGCTGCGTCCACAGCGAGACGAAGTCGTCGTCGGTAGGGCCGCCCTGGCCGACGACGCCGCCGTTCCAGCGCGCAAAGTTGTGGATGTCGATGATGCAGTGGGCGCCGGTGGCCAGGCACTTTTGCATGACCTGGTCGTAGCGGCCGAGGTTGTTGGCGTCGAGGGGCCCGCCGAGCTGGTTGTTGACGAGGAACTGCCATCCGATGGCTGAGAAGAGTCCGTGTTAGTGAGACTGGTAGGGGGAGATGGTAGCATGGAGAGGTGTGTCGTACGCAGGCGGAACATGTTCAGGTTGTCGTTGGAGACGAAGTGGTTCATCTGGCCCTCGCCATCGCCGCCTCCGAGCGAGCTGAGAGGCAGCTGGACCCTGCCGATGGGACAGTTTCCCTATCTCGAGTCAACATCACAATGGTAGTAGACCGTGGGCGCTCGTAGGAGGTCGTTACTCACATTGGTCTCGCATCCAAAGTCACCACCCGAAATCGCGACTCCCTGCAATGAGGCGTCAGTTCAGATGTCGTCCCATGTCGCTTGCGCACGCCCAGACTCACCAAGAACTGCACCTTGGCCCATGCCGCTGCAGCCAAACCCAAAACTGTGACCGTCTTGCGAACCATTTTGTCGAACCTAAGCGAGTGTAGAAGCGAATGAAGAAGAAAAAGATTGTGACCGTCAAGGAGGAAGAAGAGAAGGGATGCAATCCGGAGGAATCGAAAAAGAAAAAGTGAAGAACGAAGCAAAGGTACAAACGCAAAGGGGTAACCTTGGTGTAGCAACAGACACAACCCACGCAAGTCGTTTGCGATCGGGGTAGGCGGAGAGCCGCATTACATATCTCCATTAACCCTCTGATGGCATAACGAACCGAGTATGGGGGGATCCAGGCATGTCACTTTGCAAGTGGCGGACCAAGAATAGCATTCTTCTTACGACCATGACTGGGGTGGGGATTACTCTGTGGCCAACGCCGGACGAACGACAGACGCACACAATACACGGCAGAAGGGGCTGGGCGGGCCACAGAATGCCATCGGATGGTCGTTTCTGTGCGACAGATTCATGCGGCGAGCGCCACAAAGCCCGGTCGGACGAGGGCCTGCTTCAGACGGTCGGAGTTTCATGTGCAGACACCAGCAGCAGGGGATCCTCGACGGTCCACCAGCTACCGCTTTTGCAGACGTTGATTTTTGCTGGTCTTTTGAGTGGTGGAACGTGACCACAATGTGTGGAAATCAAGCGATTGGGGGTGTGGCAGGACTGGTCGACGGTTGAACGGGAACAATCCTGGTTGCGCCCCATGGGCCGTTGGTGATGCATCACGAATGGTCCCAGGAGCGACGAGCGAAGGGTCTCGGGCTATCCGGGAGGCGGCAGACGGGACCCGCCAGCCCAGATGAGGAGAGTCAGGGAGTCACGGAGTCGCAGAGCTCAGAGCACTGCACATGGAGACTGGTTTGCGATTGAGGTGCGGCCTAGGTTTTGATTGCTGCGAGTGGAATAAATGAAGCATGTCAACGGCTTCAGCCTCGATGCGCCACCGTTTACGTAGTGGGTGAGGTGACGATGCGCCACTGCAGTTGGCATTGGTGGGTCGTGCGGGTGAAGAGGGGAAGGGGCTTGAAGCTGTGAGACTGACGTGAGAGCAGAATCCGACAAATGGGACATGAAGTCGGGTCCGATGAAGCCGATGATTTCCCCATGGACCTTTTTCGTTTGGGTATCTAATGTCGAGAGTCACAAGCGACGTCGCACAGCATCTCCTCAGGTTTCTGATGGCTTTGGGCATCGAAAAACGAACATTTCCCTTGTCGTGGATGCGACGTCTTGTCAGCTTGTCACTTTTTCGCTGCGACAGGCTCGGCCGAATCAAGCACGCTTTCGCCAGATGATGATGTCTCCAAGGGGCAGCCTAGCAGTTTGGACGATGGGCTCTTGGCCTGTGTGAGATTGCGCTAGCCATGGACGATCTGTGATTTGGCAGGGTCCGTGGCATCTCACGCGACGGCGTTGCGATGAATGGTGATCTCGCGTCACAAAAGACTTCGTGTTGAAAGCCGGTGGCCTGTTTGTGGCACGTTGCCATACCGTTTGTTGTGCTGCCTGCGAAGGGACAGCGTCGGCTTTCAGCTTCAACGTGGTCTTTCGGCATGTTTGCCGACGCGTGTCCAAAACGGCTCGTGCCCCTGACAAGCTGTTGGAGTAATCAATGCCATACTCGAGGAGCAGGTCGTGATGGCAGCATTCGAAAACTCGCCTCTAAAAGTATGAAGTAATCAGCAGGAGGGAAGCTGCCAAGGAATTCTTGGATGCTGGCCCTGTAATTACTTGTTAATGCAGAGAAAGACGCGAGACGGGACGCAAATGGAAGTCCCAAAAGCCACGCAAGAACTCAAGACCGAACCCGAACCCCTCGTCTTCGATTACGTAATACACCGGGCCTGTTTCAGAATGCTGACCCCACGACGTCTCTTCCCTCCTGGGATTCTCGCCGGTCTTTGATGGCAGCTGGCGTGAGATCCAAATGCCCGTTCCTTGTGCATGGCGTCGAAGTCACCAAGCATCCGGTCTGTTTGAAGGATCGTTCTTGGCTTTGGTATCTCATCACCGATAGCGGACTGAAGCTTCTCTTCGCAATGGCTGTCTCCAATGGTATCATAGTGGGGCGCGCGGGGAAACAATGATTTGAATGAAGAAGATAAATACCAGATGAAGAATCTCAAGTCACATACTTCACGATATCAACAATGGAACTACATCCCTCGTCTCGATTGCACATCGAACTACATCTTTCGGAATCTTCCCAGGACCCAATCACGATGGCCTCACCACAGCCCAACCCGCCTCTCCTCGACCACATCGTCATCCTCCTCCCCCACCACGTCCTCGCCTCCCTCCCCACCTGGCTCTCCTCCGAGTTCACCATCCTCACCGGCGGCCGCCACGCCGACGGCCGCACCGAAAACAAGCTCGTCATCTTCGCCGACGGCACCTACCTCGAGCTCATCTCCTTCGTCGCCGGCCTCTCCCGCGAGGAGCGCCTCAAGCACAAGTGGGGCTCCAAGCCCGACGGCACCATCATCGACTGGGCCTACTCCCTCGCCGAGGAGTCCGGCTTCTCCGCCATCCAGCACCGCGTGCGCGACGCCCAGTCCGTCGGCGTCTACGACGACCCCGTCCCTGGCGGCCGCATCCGCCCGGACGGCGCCGAGCTCAAGTGGGCCGTCGCGCTTCCCGGCCCGGACGGCGTTGTGGAACGGGGCCAGCTGCCGTTCTGGTGCTTCGACCGCACCCCGCGCGAACTGCGCGTGCCGCACCACGTGCAGGAAAACGTCAGGCATCCCAGCGGCGCCCTCGGTGTTGCGGCCCTGGGCGTCGATGTAAGCAGCGAAGAGTTCAAGAAGGCGTACGCGGGGATCAACGACAGGCCTGCCGAGGGCGATGACGGCGGCCGCTGGACGTTGGATGTGCCCGTTCGCCAGTTCGAGGACCCCAGGTATCTCCACGTCGAGACCGTTTCGGCGGGCGAGACGAGGCAGTCCATCCGGCTGTCGCTGTACGCCGCCGCCGGCGCGGAGAGGCGGTCCATCAGCGGCGACCTCGGCGGTGGCGTGTCTGTCAAGATCGACCTTGTCCCGGTGTCTGGGTCAGCTTAGGCGTGTTTTTGTGAGAATCCGGTGGAATCAAGACAGTGTTTCTGTAGCTACGCATATGAGCAAACAACTGGAGAACGAAATGTGTCGGTACCGCTCAACTGCAGAACAATAACACAATACGGTTCGCAGGCTTTTCGCCAGCTTCGATATGATGTTTCTAGCTTGTTCTGTGCCCGATTGTCTGACGTTACCGGCAAGGTACCTCCACGAACGAATCGGGCTCGTCCGGATTACTCGTCGGGATTGACAATTTAATGCCTCCCACGACATGGGCGGTGCACTTGCTACTCTATGCCACCTGTATTGAATGTTTTTCACAAACGTGAGGCGCCATCGACTCCATTCCAGAGCTAGTTACATCTCGACTCAGCATTGCAAGCATCCTTGCACGCTTGGGCGTATTCCTTGCCACCAATTGCCTTGATGCCGTCGAGAAGCACATTGTTTCCTCTCACAATGTAGGACTGGAACGGTCAGTCAGCCAAGTTGTAAGCACAAACTTGAAGCAATGAGAGTTAGGTGTATGACCTACTTGTCCGATCCATTGCGTGCTGAGCTGGCTTGGGTGAACCCCAGCCGGCAGATCAAAATAAGCCCTTCTTTCGCCGTAAATTGTACAGGCGCTCTTTTGACAGACGCTCTCGGAACTCGTCTTGCACCAGCAAATCTGAGTGAGTATTTGCGGTTGCCCTGATGATAGTCAGCAAGGCCATGATAAATGCCTGACGCTCTCGAGTAGCCTACAGGAGGGGCAGTAGAGCTGCTACGAAGAGCTTTCCGATGAGCATCGTGTAATTGTGGCTGAGTGTCGGGTGCTAGGTCGGAGTGTTTGATTCAAGAGATGGTCGGGTTAAGAGATCATTAAGGAGAAAGGAAATATATGTCGTTGTATTTATTGATGGAAAAGGGGCAAAGTGCACCAAACCGACTGCCAAGTTGGGGTTTTCACTTGCGCAGAACTTCAATTAATCAAAGTTCCGGTCAATTTCCCAAACATGAGAAGTTCAACGCGTTCATTCTTTCGACCAAAGTATCAGATCAGCAACATCAGAGCATGGCACTACAAGCAATGTCCGCCAGCTAATGTCCCGCGGCAAACCCCCGTAACGTGGTGATGCCAAGGCTGAGGTCCAGCTCTTGCCATGCCCTGACTTGCCACTCAGTTACAGACAACCTCCCAGGCTTCTCGGGGACTGTTCTGCAACTGGGTGCGGATCGTGTAAGGGATGCAGATCTGCTACTTTGAAGTGCATTGTGGGCTTGGTAACCAGGGTAGCGCGTGACTTGCAAAGCTCTCCATTGAGATAGTCACACACATATGACCCGAAATCTTTCTATGAACATCGTTTGATTACCTTCGTTGACTCCCGACTGCAAACTCTAACATTTCATACAAGACCTCATAGACCCAGTAAAATATCTACAGTAAGCTAACCTTATCATTTCTTGAAGCTGTAAGTTGCCCTCTTGCTGTCAGCTTTTTACCTTGCTGAGGCTTGCTCTGTACGGTCTACTTGGTAGACCCCCTTTTCTGTGTGTCACTGCTCTGTTACTACCCCAAGTAGCTCTGCTCTGGCTTTACTAGACTGCCACCTCAGAACTCTTCGACCACCCAGCATGCTGACGAACCTCAAGTCATGTAACCCCTGCGTGTGGTGATATCGGCTATTTTCCATTTTGCCTTTGCGGGTCTTGGGGTATCAAAACCAAAACACCCCAAAAGTCTAATTGCTTCATCAAAATGAAGTTATTCCAGGGTTAATGTGGCAGACATTGTTTCTCTGATCTAGAAGTGGAAAGGATTTCTTTCCGTCCGGGCCATTCGTTCCGAGGCTTCCTCACAAGACCGGGAAACCTGTACTTCCGCCAACACCTCCTCTAGCCCGATCATGTCTTTGTAGGACGAAGATGATAGTGACACAGAAAATTCGGTCTGAAGAAGGAGAAGAACGTGGAGGAGATGGCTTCGTTCCAAGCCACAGCGGAAGTTGGTGCCTGGGCAAACAGAGCCCGAAGAACCCATTGATAGCATGTATCATTCGAACATCGTGCCTATGCTCCCGACGAAGGCTTTGATTGCCTCGAAAACGGCTGTGAGGTTAGCCATATGCTTATTCAGCATGAAACTATTATTGATTGCGGTCTGATAAGGCAAAGTAATCTGGCTATTGATAGTTGATAGCATTGTACGAATAGTGCAGCACATAGACGTGATGTCGTGGGGTCTACCTCTGCTACGTAGATACTCATCAGAGACCACGTCAGCCTCATCGAGGGGCTAACTGTAGTATTTTAAGAGCTAAATACAGCCAAAACTTGCATGCATTTGTGACGATACCAATCGGTGCGTACGGAAGGTGTGTGATGAAACAAAATGGCTAGATTTGCAAGCAGGTACGTCTGGGATGCCCGATCCAACGGGGTATGTGTAACCTTAGAATCGTAGATAAGAAGCAGTAAGTCCCACGTGCGTGAAGCTTTCTGTCTTACAAGACTACTATTGTCATACTGGTTATTGGGTGGTATTCGGCTCTTGAATTGGATGTAGGTTAACCTGGTTAAGGGCCCTATGGCAATTGGGGGCTCAGGGTTGTCAAGGGCTTAGGGTTTTCAGAAGAGCGCGAAGAGAACGAAATAAGCGCAGGAGATGGTGCGCATCCGACGACTAGCAAATAAACAGTGTAATTATTTCCTGCTCTTGGTCATAGACTTTTCCAAAGACAGGCATTCGTCTATATCATAAGGGAGTGTGGCTGTCAAGTTGACCGAGCTTGACATCCTCGTGTAACCCTAACGCTCTTTTTCCTCTGACTGAGTGAGGTCCATGCGACCGGGAGCTGAGCTGTTGGGCCAGGCCTCCGGAGCGGGATCTCTTATTTCCGCATCCTCCACTCATCTTCCTTACATAACAATGCCAATCTGTTTCCGCCCCATTCAACAGTTTTGGCTATTTTCTCCCCACCTGTTCATCGCATCGAAGAGCAACAATCACGCAAATCGGGAGCCGAGCCATGGCCATCGATGGTTGTCGCTTTTAATACATTCAGTGTCAACTGACAAAAGCGACGGTAGTGGCGCTTAGCTATAATACGAAAGAAAACTGGCTCCTCGAGCATCACGATGTGGGCACTTTTGCGTGTGGATACGGAGCAACCACCAAGAACAAGCTGCAGACCTGAGCTAAGCAGCAGGTCTAGACCACATTGATAGAAGTATTCCATGGCATCATCCAGACATCATGACGTAGCTACCTCTAAATCTTCTCCCAAAAGCCTGGACGAGAATGCGGTCCTGCGGCTATTCAGTTTCGGATCCGCGTCGCAGTTTTTTTTTTTTTTATGTGAGGTAATTATTTGCATTCTCGAAGCGACGCGCATGTTCCATTCGGCCATGCACTCGGCGTACGACGTGGCTTCTTCGGCCGTGTTCCGTCCCGCACGTCTTGTCCGCTTCACCGCCGATCCTGCTCGTACGATCGGCGATGCAGGTCTGATTCTGGCACACAACCCATTTCCACGGAGTAAACTCCTCGCACACCAATTGTCACGCGAAAAGTAGCCATCATGGGAGGTTCAACTTTTTGTCTATTCTTGTTTTTCATAACATCGTATCAGAGCGTTGTAGTCTCTGTCCAATTGCTTCCTCCCAGAACCAAACTACAAAAAAATCCGCTTGCTTTGCTTTGATCAAACAGCGCAATCATCTGGTGGTGTAGCCACCGTCAATGACAATGTCGGCGCCGGTAGTGTAGGTGCTGGCGTCGGAGACGAGGTAGACGTAGGCGCCCTTGAGCTCCTTGGCGTCGCCGTTGCGGCCCATGGGGATCATGCTCTTCCACAGGTCCTGGGTCTTCTGGTCCACAAAGTCGGACAGGCCGGTGTCGATGTAGCCGGGGGAGATGGAGTTGACACGGGCAAAGTCGCGCCACTCGTTGGCGAGCGAGCGCGCCATGTGGATGCAGCCGGCCTTGGCCACGTTGTACGACGTCTGCTCCTGGGGATAGTTGGCGATGTGGCCCGACATGGAGGCCGTGATGACGAAGGAGCCGGAGCCGCGCTCGCGGAAGTGGGCGCCGACGGCCTTGGCGCAGTAGGCCGTGCCGTTGAGGTCGATCTGGATGACGTGGTCCCAGGCCTCCTTGGAGCCGTCGATGACGCCCGAGTCGGCGGTGGCACCGGCGCTGTTTGGCAGAGCATGTCAGTCAGGGTTCGATGGGCATTGATTTTGGTGACAGCATAAGAGTGGCAACTTACTTGGCGATGAAGGCGTCAATCTTGCCAAAGTCCTTGATGATCTGCTTGACCGTCTTGTCGACGTCGTCGTAGTCGCTGACGTTGAGCTTGTAGATCTCGACCTTGACGCCGTACTCCTTCTCCAGCTCGGCCTTGTTCTTCTCGGCACCCTCCTTGCGGGAGGAGTAGGTGATGGCCAGGTCGGCGCCCATCTCGGCGCAGCCGCGGGCGGCCTCGATGCCCATGCCGCGGGGTCCGGAAGCGCCGGTGACGACGACGACCTTGCCCTTGAGGCTGAAGAGGTCCAGGAGACGGGAAGCGGTGGGAATTCCTTGAGGCATTGTGGAGGTGTTTGTGTGGTTGTAGTTGGCAGGTTGATAAAAGTTGGAAAGTATCGAGGTTGGAAAAGGGTATCAAGGTAGGCTTTTGTAGGGAAGAGAAGTGCAGGAAAGAAAAAAAATCGGATCGGAGGAATGGCTTTTACTTGTAAATGTACCTTGTGGTGAGCTCCCAGCAAAGGTAGAATTGAGGGGCTCTGAGGTTGGGACGCTGAGGTGGAATGATGGAGGGGTAGCTCTCTGGCAAGCCCGGCCGTGACGGCATTGGATGTCACAGACCCCGCTGATGTCATTGACTGCAAGGCTCAGTGTGCGTATGCCCCACGATGCTGGCTTCTCAGTCAGCAAGGATGTGGTTGTCTGGCCGGGCATGCGTGGCAGGGAATAGCTTCGAGGCCAGTCCCAAAAGGTGACGGAGCAGCAATGGACCCGGATGGACTGAAGGGAACAAGTTGGTGAGTAATGCCCGCTTGGCAAAGCTGCAGACTGCAGACGCGACGAGAATGCGTGTCGTGTCTGTCTTGAGAGTTACACGCATATCCATCCCTGCGGCGGCTCATGTGGGTAGCACTTGGCTTGCGGCCGCTTGAACAGCTATCGACGGCTTTCTTGTATACGGACAGGCTAAGAACCGGTGGTACTACAAGCCGAGGTGCCAAAGGCCGAGGACGCAACTTGGCGACACTTTGCCCTGCTTCGAGATACCTCCCATGCCGTCTGATCATGTCACAACAGCTTGGGTCCTGTGGCTTGCAAGCTATTTAATAAACACGGGGCTTGGCCGTAAACATTGGCTTATATCACTCGACCGGGGCGCTTCTCGTATGCAGTGCCCGTATAACTACGTGTAGGACTTGTTATCTGCGTACCTCAATCTAGCAAACGACTCGGTTCTCGGCTTTGGGGGAATTCGCTCACCAAATTATTCACAAGCTGAACTGCGAGCGTCACCAGCCAAGAACCCACAGTGGTCCACCAGCCCCAGCCAGGCACATTAGTCAGGGCCTCGCATCATCGTTGCTTCACTGGTCGCTGGCGAGCGGGAGGGCTGCGGGGTTGCTTTCGACAAGACAGCTATTTCCGCGAGTTATGCAGCACCACTTGCTAGTCGTCTATAGAGTCGCATGCCCTTTCGGAAACTGTGCTGGTCTGGTGAGAACGAGTAGTGTAGCACAAGGAGGGGGTATGGGGGAGCATCCGGAACCCATGGAAAGCGTTGGAACGAATGGATAGACACTCCGTGTAACCGGGTCCACGAGAGCGCGGGACTCACGGGGGGCATGTCGGTGAGTCGCGGGCAGCAGCTCATCGAGCTCCACGTGGGGGTTCACGAAGCCAAGGAAGCTCAGCTCACCTTGTGCCGCACGACAACAACACCACCTCTCAGGCCAAGTTCCGACCGAGGCCATCGTGTGGTCAACGCTCGTCGTGATCACGATGAGACCACCCTTGCGGTCTGAAACAACATGGAAGCCGGTCGGCCTGGCGACCAATTGCGTTCGATAGAGTAGCGGCGGAACGTGAGGTTATTATGTACTTGAAAATTTGGAATGCCGTCCGTCTATGGTGGCGGCCTGGAAACCTCAGCCTCTCCGTGTTGCATGCATGATGCAAACTCTGAGGCGTAAGACATCGTTTCAGTAGCCAAATCCGGAACACTCGGCCCGGTCCTCGAACTAGACCGACGACGTGGCTGATGGCAGCGGGTGAACGGTGATTTTGCTCAGCAGTTTTTGGGCAGTACTGCGCGAGAAAGAAGAAGAGAAGAGAAACCAATGAGAAGTATTCACATCTATTTCAGAATACCGAATGACTCCGCAGATGAGAGGTCCCACGTACTCATAGATACAAGACCTGTCACTTTTGGTTCATCTCATGATTTCCTATGGGAATTAATGGGAGATACGAAGAAAAAAACGAGTTAAAAAGATAACACACTATGGAGACTGACTCTTCAACCACATGTGAAGAAGCCATAAGCTGACGAATTCTTCTCAAGCCTCAGCTGCAGTAGAGAGGCCATACGATGGCGCTTTGACAACAGCCAACGCCGTGTATCCAATCGGTCTGTTCGAATCTGGGTAAATGTCGTGCATTCACATGTGGCTTTGCACTACGGGATAACAGACTGAACGGAGAGCCGAGCCAGCGTACACCACCGGCACTGGACGACTTTCATCATGACTACGCGCCGTCAGAGAATGGTAGAGGAGATAACGGTAAGTAGGTAAGAGAACGGCAGAACCTGCTCATCCAGGCATGCCTTCGCCAACTAACCGTTTGTGACCAAAAGCTGTTCACAGAACCATGTAGCCCATGAACACAGTCATTATCCTTTAGCTAAACAGCGCACAATATGCAGCCACATCACGGCCTTGGAAGTAAACCAGGACCTAGTTTCTTGGTTCGGGACCGCGGGTCTCAAAGCTCTCACCGCGCATCTGGCTTCAGGACCGGAGTCATGATGTGTACGCATCGACGAACCTTGATGCACCGAGCAGCGACGATATAAGTGCCAAAGCAGCCGCTCATTTCCCGGACTCTACTCACCATCGAACAATCCAACCGCAAGACGCGTTCAGGATCAAACCAGAGCCCGCTCCGTATCCGAAGAACCCAACCCCGAAATCGTCACCGGACCTGACTCCGAACCATCACCAGACACCACCCAAAACCCTCCCAACCGTTGACAGCAACGATGCATCGCCCGACCGCAATCTCCCTCCGAAACCGCGCCGCGACCTCCTCCCTCCCTCCCTCGTCCAGCAAGACAATCATCTCGGCCAGCCCCGTCGCCGGATCGACCCTCCTCGCCGTCTCCTTCTGCTCCGGCGCCATCTTCATCTGGTTCCTCAGCCTGCGGCCCAGCCTCCACGACCTCGACGACGTCCCCCTGCTCTTCCTGCAGATCCTCTTCCTCCTGCACACCCTGCTCTACCTCTACGTGCACACCGGCCACCGCTGCGTCGCCCCGCCGCCCGAGCCGCCCTCGCGCGCCGTCTTCCTGCACTGCCTCGGCTGGGTCCTCGCCCAGGTCGTCGCCTTCTCCCTCGTCCACACGAGCTGGCGCGCCTCCTGGTCCGAGACCAAGAAGAACGTCGCCGTCGTGTGGATGCTGCTGAGCTTCTCGACCCTGGGCCTCTGGAGCTTCGTGCTCATCTCCGTCCTCGGGCCGCAGGTGCGCTACCGCCGGAACCCGGACGACGTCGAGCGGGCCCGGGGCTGCGTGCGTCTGAGGAAGCGCACGACGCGCGTGAGGAGCGCGCCGCGGGACGTTCCAAAGGACGAGAAGGCGGCGGCGGCGGCGGCGGCGGAGCAGATCGAGTTCAAGGAGCCGCCGCCTGCGTACATTGCGCCAAAGGTCGGGAGGGTTCAGAACACCATACGGACGGAAAGCGACGGCCCGCGGTGGACGTGTGGTTCCGCGGCGGCACCGTCGAAGAAAGATGCCCATTGAGACGACCAGTGGAAGTGATTTGCATCCTTCCTTTACCTACATTCACCGAGCAAACGACAGGACACCAAGATTTGAAGAAACCGCAGAAAAGCATCACACATCAGGCATTTACGATGGCAGACTAAAAAAAAAAGACGATAGAGGGGAGTCTATACCCAGAGAGGAAAAAGAAAAGCAAAAAGAGAAAATTGGCTCACGTTGGCCACAAGACGACACTTCACAGCGACAGACTTTACTTTCAACCGAGAAGACTTAGACTAGACAACTTTTAATTCCAATACTTTCGTTTGTCCCCCTATTCAGTCCATCGCTCGCGTTCGACTCGCTGCTTTCACGTGTATGAGCTCGATCTGACTCAGGCGTCTGTTATATATGCACTCAGTATACCCAACCAAGTACGGTCACATGAAGTCACATGGCTCAGAATGGTTTAATCTTTGCAATTAAGTTGCCGATGTGGCTTTGCTGAACGCGTCCAACGTCAGTTTCGGTAGTCATCTTGTGGAACCCGGTCATCAACAATCAATATCCTGGCGCAACGGTCGTATTTGGCTCACTAAACCGCCAAAGAGAAGCCACTCCATCGCCATTGAGCAGTGATTTATATAACAGCAGATCATGTTTGACCAAAGACCTCAACAGTACAACCACCATCTCAAAGACACTAAAACACTCGTTACTCGCTGGAACTATTTGCTTCATGAATCATCGCACTGGAAGATTGGAACTCCTCAAGCCCAATGCCTCGGTAATAGCACCAATACCCGACACTAAGGCCAAGGCTGCCGCCGTGATACCCTCGTCGTTCGTAGCGTGCGGATCCGCGCCCCAGGCAACAAGCAGGCGTACCAGCTCAATGTCCCTGAGAGTGATTGCTAGGTGCAACGTGGGAGGTTCCAAGAGAGACGCGTTCTCGCAGAACCTGTGATTTGCAAACATGTCGGCCGGTCGAATAGACCGCAAAAGCCTTCTGATACGGTCAAAAACCTGTTCGTTTTCAAGCACCCACCTGAGAATCTTGTAGGCTCCGCGTTCAACCGCGCGAAGCACAAAGTCATGTATCAAGTGGACATCCCAGTCTTGCTTTTCTTGTGGTCCGCTGTCGGTGGTTCCATCAGCCATTTCGATAACGGTTTGTAGGGCACCCAGTCTGTCCTTGTCCAATGTGCGTAGGATAGGTGGCAGACAGCCCGGAGCATCAACCCCGTCTGGGCGCATACCAAAGCGGACCAATACTCGTATGTTGTCTGACAATCCTGCCTCGCAAGCACAATGTAGCGCATTCCCGTACAAGTTGCGGATGAACGGGTCGGCACCGGCTTGCAACAGCATATCGACAGTGTCCGGGTCAGCCTCCGAGGCAGCAAATATCACTGGTGTAGATCCGACTATCTTGGTTCGTACATTGATTTCGTTCAAGTGATTCGTTTTGAGGAGCGGCTTCAGGGTTTCCCCAAGTCCGAACTGGCTGACGATGTGAAGAGGCGTGACGCTGCGACACTCGCCAGGTGTATAATAAAGCCGGTTATACCCCCCAACATGTAACGCAACTTGCCAGGCGGCTGCTGTGGAGCTTGACCGCTCGAGGAACTGAGTCATTATATCCATGACTTCTGGCACGTCGTCCGTGTCTGCGGCGTGCTTACCACAAAACTGCGCAGCATAAGCCAGGAAAGGCCTTCGATTAACTCGTGCGATGAGGTCCTCATCATCGTCGCAAGGGCCAGACTCAAAGTCGTCGTACATGAGATATTTGATGCAAGTCTTGGAGAAATCTTGCTTTGCCCGCGGAAACAGCCTTTCGGAATGCAAATCAACATGCTCTTGAATGGTGAAATGCGTAAATTCAAGACGACCCGTCACTGGCTCCATCACTACCAGCCCCTGACAGCAGTCAATCATCATCTCGGGTACAGGTCGATATCTGGTGGTCCATTTCGTTTTCCCCCTCTTGAACGCTTCTGCGGCACAGATAGCGTCTCCCATCTCTTTCGCTGTGAGCGAACACTTGGAGTGCGTCAGCCACGCGAGGATGCGTTTCCCAAGCAGCCGATAGTCCCCTTGAAGTAGGTAAATCCGAGGGACAGCCTCTTCGAATACGACGGCAAGATCATCGGATATAGATCCGATCGCGTCTTCCATGTCGCCTCTTGTTCGCTTCCGTAGCAGAGAGTTAAGCTGTAAAACAACTGGAAGAAAACTATTCTGGTCAGTTATCTCAGTCTGGACTGAATCTTCGTTTACACTGGTTGCAACGCTGTAGAACACACAAAAGAAAAACTAGTCATCACTCACATCCCGTTGGCTTTCGAGACAAATTGCTCCATGATGTAAATTGCAAGCTCTTCGTCGATGAGACCATAGTGGTCTTGTTCCTGAATGGTAAGTTCTATGTAGGTTTTCAAATCGCCGTGGTGGGCTTCGATGGCAATTTGAGGAACGTGATCGAGCGAACGTTTGATGTTAGACATATGAGACCGACTCGTCAGAAGCAATCGAACTTGGCGAGATTGAGACAGCCTAAGTATGGCAGCTAGTAGGCCTCGGCGGTGGCTTATGTCGTATTCGTCGAGCGCGTCAAGCACGACGAAAAGAATTCGCGAACCGACTGCCACATCTGATAATAACTTCAGGTGATCGTCTGGCGTGCCCAAAATCCTCGAGCTTTCACGCCGGTTTCGAAATAGTTCATCGACTGATCCTGGAATACTGGTCATATCCTGAAGTCCTTGTCTCAAAAGGGAGGCTGTGACCGTCGACAGTTTTTGGCATTCCCGATCAGAGTACTTGAAATAGCAATATGACACAGCAGTTTCCCGCACACACAACGACAGAAGGTGGTCAATAATAGCAGAACTTGGATATTTTCCCTTAGTACGTCTTTCTTGGCGGCAGGTAAGGCAGCAAAACTTAACTCACGTTATTATCGTTTTTCCTGACCCAGGACGACCGTGGCACCAGAGGATGTTCATAGACGATACATTGTCTCGCCACTTCTGAAAAGAAGGAAGCCCTAGAATCCATTCGCCGGTGTTCTCGGCTCGGGGCTCTTTTGCCTCGGCATGTCTTTTCTCGTGGTCAAACTCGGAGATCCAGCGAAGGAGTTCGCGTCGGTCCTGCCGTTGGCGCGAATCTTCCAGAATGGCGTTCTGGCTCTGTACTGCGTCGTGCAGCGCAGTCGTTTCTTCCTCAATTCTCCTGAGATAGCTCAATTGGCGATCCAGCTGATGTGAGACGGTGGCCGAGCTACGGGACAACAGTCGACAGCCTTCCACGGAAAGGGCCAGTTGTATCCAGAAGGCGAAGTTGCGCAGCGTCTGGAGTGAATCTTTGCACTCCTTCTCCAGGACGGGCCACGCCGTTCGCCAAGTCCGGCTGCCTGCATATTTCTCCAGCGTCTTGCAAAGGGATTCCAAGTTGACGTTGCAAGCCACCGAGCAAGACATCAACACCGATGATTTGTCAAATTTGATACCCTCGGCCTTGACCGCGTCGCTTTCCAGGAGGTCGTTTAAGGATGACAGATTCCCTTGCAAAGCATTCAACTCGTCCATAAGCTGTTTGATGGACTCCTTTGCACGGTTCACATTGGAATAGAGCGCCTGGACCTGCTTGATAGCTTTACCAAGGACTGGCAAGAGACCAGCGATCGCAAGTGAGAGCGAGACTGGATCCATGACTGAAGTTAGACTCGAAATATTGGCGAATGTCGTGCTGAAGCTGATTAACCCTTTCCAACGTGAGTGAGTAGATAGCTGCAAAATTGGAAAAGAAGAAGAAGAAAAAGAAGGCGGGGTTAAGAGACGCTTACATGCATGTCACAGAGTGCTGAGGCAAGAGGAGCTTCGAGATGATTGGGTCGAGTACGCAACCGCGTCCAATAATGTGACATGACTGACACCCAACCTTCAGACACGATAACTCCCGTCTTGACGCCATCGGGAGAAAGATGTGACTGAGGACATCATCTGCTGGTCGATCTTTCCTATTGGAGAGTCGGAAACGCTGTTCCCTTCACAGTCCATGAGAAATAGCGCCTGCTTCCACCTCTTCACGACAAGTGTACGTATGCAGGACAAGCATGTGTACAGGCATGGGAAGTGCTGTTCAAGACGTTCATACTTTTTAACGTCAAGTTTACACATGTTCAAGTCACCCGGCACTCCTTTTGGCTTATAAGAGCAAGCCTAACAGATGCACCTTAAAAGGCCTCAGATATTCACGGCAACACTTCTCGAAACGACAACAAACGCAGCAACCCCAGCTTGTGAAATGTAAGAGTTTATAGGCAAGCAATGTCAACCTCGCTGCCCACTCAGGGGTGATCTGTACCGTGTCTGTGGCCACGCCACTCCTGGTTAACTTCCCAGGATTGGAAAATCGATTCCGTACCTCAAACTCCAGCCGACTGTACTTTCAACGCAGCTCTATCCATCTCAGTATGTTCTTGGCGAATATGCTACTGTGTGAACTCAACGTTATCGCAACGCGTCTAGGAGTCTCAGGGTTACTGGATCTGCAGTATGCTCCAACGAGTGAGCTTTGGAGCTTGAGCGTGCGTTCTCTTTGGCAGCCGGCCACGAAATGTGGATGACGTTTGATGTAATCAGTTAGCCGCAGCATTCTAGAATCCATCTCGCCCATTGAAAAATTGTAGTGGCTGTCCTCTACCCCTTATTTTCCCTTTTGCGTCAATGCTGGAACAAATAGTCCTCTTGCGGTTCACCACGACTACAGGGTCGCGTGGCCGCCCCATCGTTCCCTCGCGGTTCTCCTGTCATAGACAACTCTCTTGATATATTCACCTGCATGTAAAAACGAAGGAAGAGGTGATGTAGTGTGAAGGAAATCTTAACCGTTCCTCGTATGAGCAACTCTTTACTATGGTATATTGATGGTGGATGGAATCTGAAGGGTCGAACTACCAACTTGAGTGCACAACTATCAAGGCATCAGAATAGAATTTGAATATGGGCTGGAAATAATCGTGATCAATATGGTATCAAAGGTCTTCTTCTGCTTTAAACATGGACGTTGGAGACAACGACGCATTGTTCAAATTGGGGAACTTGAACACGAACTTCTCCTCAGACCAGATACCCAGGTAAGACTTTACAGCCGGTTAAAGATGCCTCCCTTTCCCGTCACATACCATGGTCTGATACAGACAGCGGAGTTTCGTGACAATTAATTTATTTGTCTAACGTCCTCATACGAGAAAACTCCCTGGATAGAGCACTCTTTGACTTGAGCGAAATAGTAAAGTCAAAATGCAGCAGTGATGAGCCTACCAAGTACATAAACATCTACCTGCAGACTATGTCATCAACACCATGGACTGTGAAGTGAAGTCATAGGAGGTAGTCAGCAATCGAACCAAGCCCCAATGATAAGGTAGGATCAAAGACGATCTCAAATCAGTTGTCGAAAATAGACATATCCAATCATTTCATACCAGCGTGGACATGATCATGTTCAAGCGCGTTACTGTTGCAGAACTGCAATCGCCAAGTTGCCCAAGATGATCTGGGTTATGCGACTGTTCACTACTGTCTTCTTATATCCCATTTCTCAATATCGTACATGGTGAACGCTCTCTGCGCTACCGCGTTTTATCGAAGGGGTATTAAACACATTTTCATACCACCGTCTTTTCTGGCTTCACCTAGCCACAAGCCGAAAGAGGTTGACGAATCCTACAAATTGAGTCGAGATTCATGAAAGTAACAGACGTAAAGAACCCCGTCTCCTCCTAAACAGATGTATCTTTCTACAGAAACGAAACGCCGCTCTGATGACAGCGTCATCTCAGGCCAAGTCTGCCCCTCGAGCACTCCACGGAAGAAAGAGGTGAACGCTTGCTCGACCCCTAAGCGTCTTCGCCAGTTTGCTTACTGTCCTTGGCATCCTCAATCTCAATGAGCCGGCTGATGGCGGGCAAAAACTCCATGGCCTGCCTAAACTCGTCCAACTTGACGCGCATCTGGTCAAAGGCCACCAGCACCGCCTGGTCCGCGCCGTCTGCCGTCTTGCGCTCCTCCAACACGGGCATCTTGGCATAGCGCTGCGAGAAGTGCGTCAAGAGCACGCGGCGCGCGCCCATACGGTACGCCACGTCGAGGGCCTCGCCCATGGTCGAGTGCTTCTTGGCCTTGGCGTCGCCCAGCTTGTCGTCGTTGAAGGTGCTCTCGTGCACCAGCAACGTGGCCCCCATTCCTGCCTTGACAAGATTGTCGCTCGGGCGGCAGTCACCCGAGAACGCGATCTTGAGCCCCGACGGCCATGTGAGCACGACGGCGAAGGCCTGGTGGCAGTGAACGACGGGCACCTGCGAGAAGGAGGACAGCATGCTGGGGTCGCCAGGGGGTAGGTCGCGCGCGATAATTGCGTCGGACCACTGTGCGCGTGGGAAGACCATCCGATCAGTCGCCAGTCTCTGCAAGTACTTGGATTCGTAAAGGAAGTTCTTCATCATGGCAGGGCAAATGATGGTGAGTTGAGGAGGAGGATCGATGTTGGCGGTGGCGTCATCCCAAGCTTGCAGCAAGGTGACGAGGCCGAGGTGATGGTCTGCGTGCATGTGGCTGATAAAGACGCAGCGCAAATCTCGGAGGATACTTTCGACCTCCTGAGCATTGAAGGCCCGGCGTAGCTGGCCGAGGGTATTTTCACCGCAATCGAGGAGGTAGTTGCCGTACTTCGGCACGCGGATGAGAGTTCCCGAGACATTGCGGTACTTGGAAGGCAAAGCAGATCCTGTGCCGAGGGGAATGATCTCGGTGTCTCTGTTCGGGATGTCTTTTTCGGCGCGTTCGACCGCGGCCAAGAACTTGGGGTCTTTGACTCTCATTCTGGCCTGATCGGCAAGGGCCAAAACCTCCTGAGGCATGGACTCGACTTCTTCAAAAGTGGGAGGTGGGAGGAGAGCTTGCTCGCGGGCAGCGACGGACTTCTGATCCTTGGCCAAGTACGGGGTCAAGTACGCCTTCATGCCGACACCGGCAGTCTCGATATTCGGTCCGATGAACGACAAGTCGCGTGTCGTATTGTCAAAGCCAAGAAGGGGAAATCGGTCGGCATCGATTCGGCGCAGCTTCGCCAGTAAGATGGCATACGACTCGAAGGCTATCATGTTAGAACACGCGTCAGGCGCAAGGACGACGTGCTTGACTTCGGGCCTCCCTTTCATGAAGGCTTGGATGCGAGAGTCGTCAACGACAGACTTGCCGAGGAGCCAGTAAAACACGAGCACGTTGTTCATCAGCTCCGCATCTTTCCATTCGTACCTCTGAAGGAAAGACTCAATGGAAGATACGCCGGGGATATCGATGACTGCGAATCCGCTTGGCTTCTCGGGTGGCGCCAGCACCATCTCGGGAGTGACCTCCACCCCGTCGGCTCCGGTAACAGTTTGGCCTGAGGTCAAGCGCTTGAAGTCTGTCGGCTGGACACCATGCTGCTTGGCCACCTTTGGATTGAATTTCCCGCGACGGCCTCTGTTCTTGACGACATAACATACGGACATGTTGGCCGGGTCGGCAAGCTTTGGCAGGAAGCGCACTTTAGTCGCAGGCCAGGGAATTCTTACGAGCACGTCAATGTTCGGAACGTCTTCATCGCCGCCAGGCATTGGTCCGGTGTATTTCGAGATCTGCCCGTCGCGCCTGACAAATATCGTGGCTGGGAGGCGAACGTCGTGAAGCTTTGTCTCGGCCAGTGTGTCCATCGTCCAGTCAGAGCTGAACATTTGTTCCACCACGGCGGCCACGGCTTCCTTGTCGATCTTTTTCTGAGCAACCGAGATAGTGGATGTTTCGCCGTTGTTCGCGCCGCTGTTCGCGCCGTTGTTCGCGCCGCTGTTCTCGTCGCTGTTATCGTCGCTGGTGTTCATCACGTCAAAGCTCCTCTTACGAGAATTCTGCTCGGCGGCCACGACTGGAACCTTCCACACCTGGATAGCATCGTCTTCCCAGTCAGGCTTGGAAAGATCGTGAGCTGCGGACCTCGTCTCTTCATCCAGCTCCACGGCGCGAATGGGCATGCCCTTCCTGAAGATGAAGTTCCTCGACGTCGCAATGGAATGGGTCAGATGGCGGCCGCCGTGGATTTCGAGTCGTTCGGGACCCTTGTCCTCTAAAAGGCTTTTGCCCATCTTTTTCCTAGCGTCATTGTGTTCCTGTACCGACTTTCGGGAGCCCTCTAGGACGTCGGCGAGGGTGAGGAGCATGCCGACCATGCCACCAGTATGGCGCCATGTCGACGGACCCGACAAGAAGAGCGTCTCCAGCTTGGCCATGGAATATTTCCGCTGATTGAGCGCTCGTTGGGTCCCTTCGCTGAGATGGCCGAACAAGTATCGGCGGTGGTCAAAATGCAACACCAGGGAAGGTCCCGTGTCGGCCGTCGGCGTTGTCGCCACTTGAACCCAGCTCGTCATCTTTGCTGTTACTGTGTCGTCCGGCGAAATAGGGGAGCGCGGCTTCGATTTCGGACCCTGTAGTAAACCGAAGCGATAAACATACAATGGAGATTGCGAATGGATAGGACCGACGAGGCTCCAAAAGGACGGGAAAAGAAAGGACCGTTTTGTGGAGCTGAGATTTCCTTTCTTAATCGACTCGTAACGCGTAGGTCCAGGACTGTCTCTGCCGACAATGGATGGACAGAGCGGATGCCGCTTCCTGTCTTCTTCGGCTGCGGCTGGTTGACACCCTGCGAAGGTTTGTCGGGCGGCCGAAGGAAACAACGCGTCGGAGGTGTAGCCGCGAAGGACAGGATATTGTGTCTGAGGTTGTGGTGTTTTCGACGGAAGGGAGGAACCAGATTTCGCGGCCTCGTGCGAAGCAGCTGGAGGTGGAGGTTTTGATTCTCGAGCTTCTTCTTGAGGAAGTTGTTTCGAAGGAGCAGAGGTGCTAGACTTTGCGACCTTCTGCGAATGAGAAACTGGAGATTTCGGTTCTTTAGCTGTTTTTCGAGGAGGTTTTTTGGTCGCAACAGAGGTGCCAGACTTCGCAGCCTCGTGCGAAGCAGCTGGAGGTTTTGATTCTCGAGCTTCTTCTTGAGGAAGTTGTTTCGAAGGAGCAGAGGTGCTAGACTTTGCGACCTTCTGCGAATGAGAAACTGGAGATTTCGGTTGGTTTTGATTCTCGAGCTTCTTCTTGAGGAAGTTGTTTCGAAGGAGCAGAGGTGCTAGACTTTGCGACCTTCTGCGAATGAGAAACTGGAGATTTCGGTGTTTGAGGTGCCTTTTGAGGGGATTTTTTCGTCGCAATAGAGGTGCTAGATTTCGCGGCCTCGTGCGAAGCAGCTACAGGCTTTGGTTCTCGAGCTCCTACTGTAGGAGGTTTTTTCGATGGACTAGAGGCGCTAGATTTTGCAGCTTCATGCAACGGAGAAACTGAAGATTTTGGTTCTCGAGCTGCTTTCTTGAGAGGAATCGATTTGGTGGCCTTCGGCTTGGGCTTGGGCTTGGGCTGGGGCTTAGGTATGGGCGCGATTTCCGACTTCAACGATGCTTCAAGAATTCTTCGTACAATTCGGGAAGACATGGAGGAGAAAAAGAGAGTGGGGGAGCGCGAGTCTCCAAGGTGGAAAGTAGGAGGTGGATATTAGCTCGTTGAAAACATTGCAGAAAGAATTTCTTGCGATCGCGGCAGGCGGCGGCGAATGACTCCGACCGCGCTTCGTGTTTGCTACCGCAGGCGTCAACAAGTAAGAAAAAAGTGTGGTGGACCCCTGAAACGGACGATAAGAGATTTTGTTTTATCGATAGACTATCACCACCGATAACAGATAAAGTGTCTGATAAACACGCGACAACACGCACAACCGCAGACACCCTCACCCGATGTTGACCTAGTTGTTGCGAGACAGCCTGAAAAACGTCATGAAAACCATTTCGATACTTATATTACTACCCCAACCACCATTTACACCGCGACGCACCCGATCCAGCGAGTGCAAGCTTGCCCATTAACCTCACGATTAGCCTCGCACTAGGACTTCCCCCATGCTATAACAGCTTGTTTCACTTTTTACCCATGATTTCCGACGCCCTACGCCCATATCTGCCGTGATCATTCCCCCCACACGTCACCTCTCATGCGCCGCAGCTTGTCGACGTGAACTACTGATTTTGACTCAACGCGAATTCGACCACCTCTCTCGCAGACTGCCGCCTCTATCCCAGTGACTCATTCCGTACCCTTGGCCGCGAAGAAACCACAGCCATCGTTGCGACCTGGGCCGCTGTGCGCGGGAGTCATAACGCCTGACCCTGCCAGCCCAGCGGCGATGTCACTGCCGCAGCCGTGTTCTTTCTGCTTGCTGACGCTGGCGTCGAGGCAACCCGGGATGTGGTCTTAGGTGTAGCCGGGCCGATGGGTTGCTGCATGTACCCCAGCTCCGCGTCGGCAGCTTGCGAGGCGGAAGTGCGCTGTTGGAACTGGCTGCGGACGGAGGCGGCGCCGGGGAGTGTGGCAACGCCGCCGATAAGGAGGAGAGCCGAGGAAGATGATCTGGTCACGCTCATGGTAGGATATGAAGCTTTTTGAGGGCGGCGAAATGCTTGGAATGAGTTTGCTTTCGAGTGAAAGGTAATCGGGAGAACGAACTGCTTCAGACCGGGACGGGCATACTTATACTGCAAGCCCGGATTGTTGAGGTCGCACATCTACAGACTGACACACTCAGCACTCCTCCCTCGAGCGTCTGCATATATTACACGTCTGACCGTCCCAGGAGAGTGGCCACCCGGCGACATTCCATCAACGGCGCGCGCAGAGTCCCTGCATGGAGAAACATGTCCAATGGCAAGGAGTCAAAGATGGCAACCCCGTCGGGCCATGCATCGCGTCGGCGGGAGGAATGGCGGGGGTGGAACATGGTCGTGTTGGTCGTGTTGGCAGAAAAAGCAGTGAAGGTGAAGTGGGAAGCGGGCAGTGACAGCTGCAAATGTCTGAGCCAGAGTCCGAGGCCAATGGGCATCAGAGAACGAGTGTCTGAATGCCGTTCCGCTCTCCACCCCACGGAGGTTCTCCATGTCCAAGTGTTTAGATCAAGCTGCCACGCTGCACATTCTCGAGCGAGGGAATGCTGCCGGCTCTCAACGGCTGGCCGACGAATAGCCCTGCTGCGAGAAAGACACCGCCACGGGTCTCGCTTGACTGGTCCTCGGGCGAGGTGTTGAGACAATCATCTCGCGGCGATTGAGGTGCATCTCAGTGCAGCGCAGAGCTCAACCCAACCCCAACAAGGCGGGCACGCGCAGAAGAGACATGGACCGACGCTCGATGTCGGTTATCAATGGCCATGTTTCTACATGGCAAACTCAATATCATGTGCTGAGGAATCTTCACCGTAGAGTCGAAGCTGTCGAGGCTAAAACATTGGCTGGAGAAAACGAGCTGATTTGCCGATCCGCCGATGTTCGGTCGATGCCTTGGCAGTATGTCTTGATCAACACCTCAGCAGTGTCCGTCGGTGTTTCGTTTCTCAGGAGGTAACGCACCACTTCAGTCCGGGTAACCTCATCCTCTATGCATCCCTCGGTATCTTATCGATGCAAGGTCCGATGTCCTTATCTTTGGGCCTGCCACCTGTTATCGGCCCTTATGTAAGCAAAGATTTGGTAAGCACCTACGACTATCAGCAAGCCTTACCTTTTTTCGCATTGTTCTTCGACTTGATCGGGTGTCGATATTCTTGTAACCCAGAGAATCCCAGGTATCAGCAGGGAGAAGGTATGCATTGCCTTCCACAAGCACGGTAGGTATACTGCGTAGAATCTGCACTCCGTTGACCCGTCCGAGGCCCTGGCGCTCCTCCACATCGGACCCCAACTCTCCTCTCCACATGCTCCTTCTCAAGTGATCCTCTTAGTACCTGCTTCACGATGCTTCCGAGTTCCGATTTCCAGTCCCCGAGACTCATCCGGGGTCGGATCCCAGCACGCCGAACAAATTACGAATGACCAATTTTGTCAATCAGAGTAGACATTTACCAAGTCTTGACACGAAGTCACAGTAAATCCAAACGCGCTGCGCATGTCCTAACGCAAAAGTCAATCCGAATCTCTTCCCGCCGAGTCAATTGCATCATGGACAAGGGTCCCTCCAACTCGACCTCGACCCTGTTACCCCTCCATCCCTTTCCGTTACCCCTCCACCTCTCCCACTTTGACATCTCCACCATCCGCAACTCGGCAGCATTACACAACAGAGCACAAACACGAACAAGCGACGGGTCTCACTAAGATCATGCAGAATTGCTTGTAGATACCTTGATATAGATGTATACATAACCGTTCTGTACCTATCACGACGCTAGAGATCCCACAAAAAAAGACACCAGCTCCATCTGTACACCACCGTATTATCCTCCCATTCAGACGCCGGTCATAGTGGGTTCCCGTTCCGCGTCACACCATTTGACTCGCGGCCCACGATTCGACGCGATACTCCCTCCTCCTGTCCCTTGTCCTTACCTTTGTTCATATAAAACATCACCTCCCCCAATCCCCATAATGCCTCCTCGCGTACCTCTCCGACTCCCATCTTTAACCGCCAAACCTCTCACCGTCACCACCACCCCTCTGGTGCCCAACCTCACCTCCTCCACAACCCGCCGCCGCCAATCCTCCAAAATGTCGCAACAAAACAGCACCCGCTTCGAAGGCGGCGCCCAGGCCCAGCACAACCCGCACCCGGACTTCAAAACCGTCGAGTCCTCCCGCCCGCCCTTCAACTCCTCCCTCGGCATCACCTACACGCAAACCCCGTCCCCGTCATGGTCCTACGGCGCCGGCGCAAACCACCTCCAAACCCCTTCCCCCCCGCCTCACGTCTCCATCAACCCGCACGCCCCCGACCGCCCGGCAGGCTTCAACTACAAGCTCCTCATCTCCGCCATCACCCCGCGGCCCATCGCCTTCCTCTCAACCCGCTCCGCCGACGGGACCTCGGAGAACCTCGCCCCCTTCAGCTACTTCAACATGGTCAACCACGACCCGCCCCTCTTCGTCGTCGGCTTCGCCGCCTCCGTCTCGGCCCCCAAGGACTCCCTCCGCAACCTGCTCGAGTCCAAGGAATGCGTCATCAGCATCATCAGCGAAGGGTTCCTCGAAGCAGCAAACTCCACATCCGTCAACGCGCCCTACGGTAAATCAGAATGGGACGTCAGCGGCCTGACCCCCGTCTACGACTGCGAGCACGTCAAGGCCGCCCGCGTCAAGGAGGCCGTCTTCAGCGTCGAGGGCACGCTCGACCACTTCAAGGAGTACGACTCGCGCGCCACGTCCGGCAAGAAGAGCGGTGTCGTGGCCATCATTGAGGGCAAGAACTTCTGGGTGCGCGAGGACGCCATCAACGAGCAAAGGAACATTGTTGATTCCGAGGTGAGTATCATCGTATGCCGAATCGGCAAAAGAAAACAGCAAGAAAGAAAGAAAAAGACAGTTGTGCGATGGTGCGATATCCACTGACCGTCATGTTTGCAGGTTCTTCGTCCAGTGAGCAGACTGGGCGGCATCACCTACGGCCGCACCACCGAGGTTCTCGAGATTCCGAGGGCAGACTGGGAGAAGAATATTGGTGGCGAGGACGGCTACGAAAAGATCAAGAAGCAAAAAGAACAACAGTAGTAGAGCGTACGCGCAGTGACGTTACCAGATGCAGAGACTAGGACGGCATAGACTATGGCAAATCTATACCTCATGACGGGCAGATGCAAGCGTTACGCGACCTCCGTCGTCAACGCTGTGCCAACGGATATATTTAATAAGACGTAGATGTGAAGGAAGAAACTACACATGGTATATACCCATGCAACACCGAGGCCTTAACGCCCTTCAAACTCCGCTACCCATCGTGGTATTCGTCTGACCGGTCTTGGGGAATCCCATGCAAGCCCAACTCCTTGTTCGCTTCCCACGTCCAAGCAGGCTTAAAATTCCCTCAACTTGAGGGCAGCCTCACAGGTAGATACTCTGTCCTTGCCTCGACAAGATGAATTCGCAGCCAAGCTGAGCCACCTCCTCGTGGGCAAGCAGCTCATTCAGGATGACGTCGCCCATATCTCGCCCATCCAGTCGTTCCTTGACATGAATGATGACAACCTTGAGACCCTTCAATGGTTGTCCGCGCGAGTGCCCGTCTTCGGACTCGCTCATACTCGCTTCCATCTCCTTCAGTGACAATTCCTTGGTCGGCGTTGTCAGATGCGGGCTTTCCACCGATGTGGCAGCAGGGGGTAACTGAGGCACGTTCGAGATATCGGCGGAAAGCGCACGCTTGGCCACCGATTTCGGACTCACCGGTGACTCGTCTCCACCGGTGAGGCGGGATAATGCGCCGCCCGGCTTTCTTCGCGGCAGGACATCAGCATCCGCGACGCGTTTGCGCTTCCGCGGAGAATGAACTTGCCGAACGCCCTCCACCTCCGCCGCCAATGTCTGCAGCTCCTCAATCAAGTAACATGGCTTCAAGTGGCCAAACAAGCGGTCCACAGACTGCGAGTCGTCGTACGAGCATTCGATGAAAACGGCAGCGAGTTGGCCGCTAACAATCTTTGGCGTGGCCTCCTGCCATATTTCGAGATTCCGTGGTGACAACGACAGCGAGTCGGGTTCGACATCGCCAAAGACTAAAATCTCTCGATTGGTGGCCAAGTCGAGGATAAAGTATGCCGACGAGTCATAGACGCATTCACTCGCGACAGGCTCGGCAACGATGGACATGGCGCGGGGTATTGGTACCATGTTGGAGCTCAGGCCGTGAGGCAGGATGCGAGGAGACGCAACTGAACCGGCGTCGACCGACGGGTAACGGTGTGGGGTCGCGGCCGACGATGTTGACCCCCGATGTGCATGTTGCTCGACGCAGTGTCCGTGAGAAACTGCAAATGCTTTGACCGCGAGACCGTCGGCAACCTCGAGATAGCCCTTCGAATCGCCGTCTCCGGCAGCCGGCGAGCCACCCGGTGTGAGACGGGTGTAGGTTACCAGCCCAGCACCGTTGTTTTCATCTGACATGTTAGGCCATATTTTGTTGTTAAAGATGTGGGTTTTGATGGCGTCGATTGTCGGAGGCAAGGCAGCCAGGCGCTTTGGCCGGGTGAGACCTGCGGTATTAATGACAAACCCGGCGATGTGGTCTAGATGTGGATGGGTGATGAGATACGTATCAATGACAGATCGTGTGATGTGCGCGGCAACGGTTGATGGGAATCTCGACGTCAGCTCCATGCCGGCAAAAGGGCCGGACATGAGAGTGTAGGGGAGAGGAACATTGACGCCGAGTCCCGGAGGCACCGTTTTCTCGATAATACCGGTTATGGCGGAGAGGTGGACACCGGCGTCCACGGCAATGGTGGAACCCTTGGCCCATCCCGATGCGACAGAACGGACGAGAAGAGCAGTCGTGTTGTTCTCCATGGGACCGCCGCCAGAGCCCTGCGACCGGGTTAGTAATGCGTATATGCGGCACGAGAAAGCATTCCACGGCTCGGAAGGGACATGTCGCTCGTCAACGCTTCTTTGTTCCCGTGTGGTATGTCTCCACGATGGATTCGGAATCACAGAATGACCATGCAGAACACTCAGGGGTACGGGTTGCCTGCAGAACGGGTTGCCTAATCTGTGCGATTCGCAATCCCAATTAAGGCGGCTGCATAGAATGTGCCGCCCGGTTGGGCCGGATGAGCTCATGACTGCTCTTTTGCGACACTGAGGGGAGCTACCTTTGCGGTATATTGAAGAGCAACAAAGCGAAGAGGAGAGGGGTCAAGTAGCAGGTAGGGGGGAGAGAGATGATGGGATGAGATGGACTTACTAAAACGATGACCTGCAAGCTGGGCCGACGAGGCCTCTCGGGCTCCCCATTAGTATCCTCCATGACGGCGCGTCTCGGTTGCCAATTGGTATGGCTTCAGTCCGCACTGCAATCAATAAGTCAAAGGCCTCTCCCAAAGCTCCAAGCCACCATCAATGTCAAGAATTGCCGGTGATGAGGTAATGGAGCGCGCGACGGGCAAGACGAAACGAGGCGACAGGGCAGGACAGGCGTGGTTGATTGGCGAGGAAGATATATTGAATGCGAGGGCGGCTCGGCTCGATCGGTCAGTTGATAACGTCGACGCAGGCGTCCAGGGGATGGAGATTGACAGTCGCAGGATCTGTCAGCTTTGTGATGTGAGGTGTGAATGCGAACGGTAGCGATCGTCGATCAGTACGTTGACGGGGGTAAGAGCGAATATGAAGCTTGGATGCGAGGACGTCGTTGACGAATGGGCGCGTTGTACAGTCGATAGCGAGAGACGGCCGACTGGTATAGTTCGACGCGAGGTCTGCAAGCGCAAGGACGAAGGGCGACAGTAGAAAAGTAAGACAATGCTGTCCCCGAGAATGTGGTACGAGAATGATCAAGGCATGGAGATGGCGACGAGAAAGGACACCGTTTCGTAGTAATCGGGTCGAAACAGGGCTGGAGCATATGTCTGATGTCTTGCGCCGCCTTGTCCTTTTTCTTCTGATTTTTTTTCCCTCGTTTGGTTTCCCTTCTGTTCGCTTCCTCTAGTTTTTTTTCCTCGTTTCTCTCTTCCTATGCGCGTTTTCCAAATGCGTCGACGCGCAAACCTCCACAATCCCAGCCCAGTGGCTCCGAGGAGGAAATGGAAGATGGGGAATGAGATGGGGTCGCAGTCGCAGTTGGAGATAGGGCGGACGGCTTCCCCGATGCGCCCGACGTCGCGCAAGCGGTAACAGGTGGATATGTAGCGGTAGGTGAGACCGTAGGTACCCAGCCGGAAGACGGAGTATGCGCGTTGTATAGATTGAATGCCCAGGGCTGTGTGTTGGACCGCGACAGTGCAGAGGCGAAGAACGGCTCTTGAGAGCAAGCCCGACAGATGTGTGTACAATCTGTACGTTCAGATGGGTACCTTGGTTGGAGATGTGAGCTGGTGCTCGGGGGTAGCGTGCCAAACTGGGTTGGAGTAATCGAGCTGTTGCGGTGTGGGAGTGGTGTAGAGAGAGGCAGTAGTAGGTAGTGTAGGCTCAGGCTCAGGCTCAGGCTCAGATTCTGTGAAAGTGTAGGGAAACGCGTGGGGTTTAAGTCCGACGGAGTGCCCTTCGTCTTGTTGGAATCAACGGTCTTGTTCTCGGCTTGGGCCCAAAGTTGTGGTCTTGGTTTTGTTCGAGGGATCGTGCAGAGGACCAGCTCAGACGCTGGGATAAAGAAGGAACAAGGCTGAAAGACCGAGTAACGACGGACGAGTTAGCTGATGGAATGGGACGGGCACGTCTCGGTGTAAAAGCAACAGTACGAGGTTAAAGGCACGTTGAAGGCGCAAGCCTCGGTCAGACGTAGACGTGGTGTAGACGCAGTCGCAGACTCGGCTCCATCGTTGTCGACAGGGCGTCTCATTCAGCCAGGGAGCTGTGCTGCAGATGTCGGTGCAGAAGGTGCAGGCGCAGGCGCCTTGGCGTGTGGTAACAATTGGAGGTGCCTTTCTCCGAGCTTTAGGAGGTGTCGGTGCTTTCCGTGATGAATCTTGAGGGTGTGCGGAGTACACAGGCCTACTCTGTATGAGGTACCTCAGCGAAGGTAGGGCCTACATACCTACCAGATACTCAAAGGTGAGGTTGAGGTGAGCAGGGTATCTCGAGTCGGATAGGGACTTTGAACGGTCAGATCATAGGTACTGTGCAGTAGTGATGTCTAGGTTGACGATGCTTGTGGAAAAGGCACTTGCACAGCGTACGTAGCTTGCTGTTGCTGACGGGGAACTTGACACGTCAGGCTGGAAATGCCCCGGGCTGCAAGGCAAGTACAGATGCAGAAGCCGCAGCTAAAGTGAAAAGGTCTGTCCGTGCTTCCCTCTACAAGTAGGTGGAAAGGTAGGTACCTAGCACAGTAGGTAAAATAGTGTGCTGGGGTGGGCGCAGGTGCAGTTCGTCATTGCAGATGGGGAAGGCGCAGCTGGTTCGTGCTTCCTCTCAGCACTTTAGCTGCACCTGGAGGAAGGCAAGCCAAGGTACACAAGTACCAGGGTCTCCTCATTCCCCAGGTTAAAGCTTTGGATCTGAGATGCACGGCGCGCTGCTCGGAGTGGTTGTCGGAGTTGCTCTTATTGGCGATGGGCTGCACGGAGGGTGTCCTGCCGGCTAAAGAAAGTATCTACTGATCTAGGGCAGATGACGCTTTTCTCGTCGGATCCCTCGATTCTGTCGATGATTCAGGGTCCAGTGCGGGTGGGAAAGAACTCCGTCGTGTCGCAGGCGGGCAGGAGCTATGGCAGGCCGGAGTACTCAAGGGCGAGGGTTCCGGCGGTGCTTTCCCGAAATAAGGAAAGAAGGAGACCCTCTTCGTGATAGCTCAGCAGTACTTAATATCTACCACAACTATCTGGAGGAGGCAGGCAGTACCAGATGGATCTTCTACTGTCACTACCTACGAGAGCAGCTGGTTAGGGACTGATAGCTCACCTGATTCGAGAGTACATTGTGCCTGCCAAAGCAAGTCCTTGTAGGGATATTATGTCCTTCATCTGGTTTCTAGAACTCTGCACCACGTGATGCTGGCCCAACACAAGCATTGTCGCCCGGATTCTCGCTGTTCCTTGGCTCATTGTTCCTCTTCCTGTTTGCTTCTGCCATCCCTCTTGGACGATCTCGAACTCTATTGCGGCCCAGATTTAGTTGGCCGATCGCGCGTGTGTTCAGCCTTTTTGCGCCAACGCCGATGCCAGTCGCGAATTCTTTGCCAGCCGTCTTACTGACGAGAGGTGGTAGATCCTTGACGTGGTGGCAGATCACCCGGTACCATCCCAGCCTAAGCTTCAACCCAGTGTTCCAGCTCTGTGCCGTCTGAAGTCCGATCGCCAATGGCTCGCGCGGGTGACCGGCCTTGACATCCGAGAAAACAGTCTCAAGTTTCGGACGAAGCAACACTCGCTTTTGCCCAGCGTTGCCCCTGGTAGCGAGGTGCCGTCTTGCTGATAGCCGTCACCAGCGCGATGCCCATGCGGACATCGATGCGAGCGAGCACTGCAACAGAGTTCGGCTGCTCGACGAACCTTCAGCGTAAAGTCGCCCGAGGCTAGATACAGAGGGTGTGCCCACGTATAGACGAAAGTCTCCAAGTCAGACCATAGTTTCTGTCCTTGAATTTCGAATCAGAAACGCTTTATCGAACTGTCGAGAACCAACATGTCCACCTCCATCAGGCACCGTAACAAGGGACATGCTGGCCGTCTTTTTCGCAGTACCCGCCGGGAGCCATCGGCATGGACACATGCTACGCACCGGATCTACTGTCTTTTCATTTCGCCTCACACCAAAGCCCCATCAGCCATGCGCCTCGCCTCTGATTGCCTCGTGGATAACGCAGAACAATGTTTTCCCGGTTCCATCCAGCCCTGTAGCCGACGGGCTTGGAATATGTCCCCCCGTTAGTTGACGTCGACGTAAACTTAGCACACTTGGCTGCACCGTATTTATCCATACTTCGCATCTGTAAAACCTTGCAAGCACACTGCCTTTTGTGACTTTGCTCGTGGGGAATATGTCGGAGCTACGCGTACATACTACGGCATCTCCATTGAGCACTAGCGCCCCGGTTTGCCTTCGGCCTCGCCGTTACAGTTGTTCGTTGACGATTCCCACCCGGAAAGCAACGGTTCATCTATCCGAGTGTTGCCCGCTTTCACGACGCAACTATTGACAATAATTGACCATCTTGGGCTGTTGCCTTGTTTGCATCCATGTCGGAGTGCGCGCGAATGCTCACCATCAATACCATGATTGTGTGGCTGGCCAATATCGGTTCCTTCGGCAGCATCCCGACTCCCGACGCCCGGGTGAAAGCTCTCTGATCAATCGGCCCCGCCGTCCAGGATGCCACGGCCCATAGCTTCTTGCTCTGAACTCCTCACGAGCATCTGTTAATTATTGCTCCCCGGTCTTCGGAGTGTTGCTTACATCTCAAACCCTCTCCCTTCTTTTCGCAGCCATCGATCGAGTTACGTCAGATTTGCATTTTTAGCGTGGGCGTGTGCTCTTGGCCGCTGACTTGCGCCCTGACGTTCAGAGCTGGCATCATTCACATCGTTGGCCAAGCAGATCATGCCAACCCCTTGGCTCGAGCCTGGATATTGACTCAGGCTTTCCTCGGATTGTTTGAATACTTACGAGCCGTTCGCTTTCTGACAAGGGGCTGATAGGAACTTTGACGTATAGATTTGCTTGTGATTTAAGTCTTTTACTCTAAACTTTTGTCTATTTGCATTCCTCGTCGATCATGCGTGGTTCGTCACTCATCAAGGTTGTCTCAGTGCGGAGACTCTCATCGAGTCACGCAAGAAAAAAAGGCCCGAAGAGATGCACCAAGATGACGAGTCTTGACTTGACACCGACGACTTGAGCCATCTTGACGACTTGCAAACGAAGAGATGGCGCATAGCCCTCAGGCGTTGCAACGTCTCCGGACGACCGTTTCAAAGACCGATATTCAACTTTGGAACTCGTGGTCGAGCGAGTCAAGAGGCATCACCTCCGTCCACCTGACTCTGTCGCCTATTGCCACCGATATCCTGGAACACGGAGTCGTGTCTACGCCTGCTTCTCTTAATGGGCGAGTGAGAGTTTTCCTTGTCATTCTCACCATCCACCTCGTGCTTCCGTTTTGCCACCCGCATGGGCCTGCTCAATTGACATTCGATAACCGCCTCCTCGTCATCGTCAAAGACACCCTCGCAGTCAACCAGCTTGGCCAGTGCCCTTGACCCTGCGTCTTTCTGGGCTCGGGTGTGCTTCTTTCTTTCAACCACCTTCCTGGCGTACCATGCCACGTCGCCCTTGTGCTTATCCATGGACAGCCCGTTGCGGGAATCCCGCATCGTTTGGCGGACGACCGTCTCGAGGGCGAGGTGCTTGGTCGTGAGGATGAACCACAACTTTTGGTCCCTCTCGACGACTCGGTTCTCGGTCGGCAGACCAAGCATTTTGTTGGTCTCGCAGAGTGTCCTCCACTCTTCGTAGGCTTTCTGCTGCGTCTCGCGCCACAGCTCGTACTCCATCATCAAGTCGTCGTGGTCCCGCGTCATGGCCATGGGGTTCTTCTCCTCCTTCTCAAAGTGCCGCGTGTCAGGCCTCATGTCGAAGGCCTGGGCGATCTCAATGAGATCGAAGCACTTGTCCATGCACCAGAGGTGCATGTAACCCGCGTTGTGGAACGGGTTGTGGGTTGCCCCCGAAGTCTCGGGCCGCTCGTCGAAGCACACCCGCCAGAAACCCTTGAGAATGGTACCGTTCTGCGAGGGGCATCCGTTCCAGCGGCACTTTAGCGTCCCGCCGTCCTGGACGCGGTTGACGCATCCGTGCGGGCTGTTCTGGACCCAGAGCGTCAGCGGGAGGTTGAGGCGCCTGCGTTCGGTGAAGTAGTACAGGATCTCGTCGCGGGAGTAGTTGCGCCGCGGCAACCACTCGCCGAACCCGTTGTACCTGAACAAGGGGACGTTCTCGGGATCGCTGCCGCCCCACGCCGCCAGAGGTTCCGGTTTGCTGTACCATTCGTTGGCGTCGACGTCTTTGGCCTTTGCGGGGCGGGGGATGCGCTTGATCACCTTGCCGTTGACGACGGGCGTGATGAGGTCACGCTTGGGGGTCTGGAAAGGACTGAGCGAAGAAGAGGCGGGGGTTGCTCTGATGGTGCCCCGGGGGTCGAGTGTGCTGGGCGGAGCGCCGAGTGGCCCGGCTTCCGGTATGTCTTCAGCTTTGAGAAAGAAGTTGGGAGAAACGGGGTTGACTGGACGCGGATGCTGGAGTGATGTCGTCGACGTTGCGGGAGTACTCGGCTGTAAGAACTGGGACCCTGATGAGGAGACGACGGGGTCAAAGGGGTTGAAGAAAGAAGGCGGCGTTTCGTCGAATGCGAAGGGGATCTCACCGGGTTTACTGGCGTCGCGGAAGAAAGGATAATGGGGCAGTGCGGTGATGACCTCGGTGCCCTGGGGCGAGGGGTAAGTCGTTTCCCTTGTCCCGGTATTCACATCGGCGGCGAAGAAGTCGAGACTGTTCACGAGCGTCGGGTCCGCCTTGCAGCTGAAAGGGCTCGGGTCGACCGGGGCGTGCAGCCAGTTGGGTTCTTGAGGGAGGAAGGATGCATCAGCTGTGACCGAGAGGTCTGCGAGGAGGGAGTCGAACATGTCTGTGGAACAGCCTCCTTTGTCTCCTGAAGAGAGGGGATTTGGGAGAGGCAGGGGGGAGACGTGGTTGCCGGGAGTGGACCGGTCATGGTCGACGGGGAGGGTGAAAGTGATGTCGTCACGTACTTGCGGTGTCGGGCCCTCCATCACGAAGTCTCCGAACAAGTCTTCGAGGTTCAGATTGTCGGTATCGGTTGAATTAGCTTGGTCCCGTGGAGGTTCGTTTTTCAACGTGAAGATGGGTTCAGGATCGGCTCTGGGTGGTGATGCAGGCACTGCCGCTGCTGCGTCCGGGACCTGCCCGTCAGCGCAGGCTTCAAAGTCGAAGAAGAGGTTTGGATCCGAGTATGAATCGAAGTTTGTGTCTGGGAGGTCGAAAGCGTACGTCTCCATGTCTCCTCCAAAGTCGACGTTTTCCATTTTGACCAGTGTTACACAACCTACACCTCTCTCTTGGCTAGAACTCTCTCCCGGTTCAAGCTTGCGTATTGCGATCTCGGATTCGGCTAGTGTGGCTGGGACTGGGAAGCTGAGAGTACCGGATGCTCGTTGAAGCTGTGTGGTTGAGGGGGATGGGTAGGAGAGTATTGTTTGAGACGAATAACGCATGATCAAGAACAGCAAGACGAGGACGGTTATATGGATTCCAACACATACATCACACTATTCCCCATCAGCGAAGAATGGATAAAGGATGTTTCTTCACAGGAACAACGAGGATAGTTCGAGAGTTGTGGACAAAGATTTCGGTTGCCATTATTGATTGTACGGAACAAAGTGGTACTTGAAGACAGCGCCAACGCTGGAGAACAACGAACACACGAGTCTGGTACCGAACGATAGCCTTCAAGCAACTGTCCAGCAACGATAACAACACTCGGAGTTTCGAGTCCAGTGTCGAAGCACAGACGCGAAGCACCCCATTGTTTGAGCATTGGTAGTAAACACATCTGGGATCATTCGTTAGCCGGCTGAAAAGCTTGCGCTTCTGCGAATGAAGAATCGTTTGGTAGAACCAAAATCAGGAAAAAGGTGCAAAGTTCTCGACACAGGAAATTCCGAACAGGTCTGTGAATTTTTTGCGTGTTCTCATCATTTGATGGGTAGGCGAGGGATATGGGAATCGGAAAAGCTTACCAAGTCTTGGTGTAGCATCAAGTGGTGCCTACATCTGTACATCATCAAAACGTGAGTGAAAGTCGCGTGAAGCTGTAGATTCAAGGCTCGAATCAAAGACTGAATTGTACAAGTCCACGCGAATGCCACTCCCAGGTTGATGTAGTGTAGGCACTACTTGATGCCCAGGTGCGAGTCTTGACAGTAGAATTCTCCACCTTGGGTCTCATGCAATGTAGCTGCGCAGGAGCTCATCACCTGAAGCCTGCGGTAAGTTCTCATTGTGCGCGCATCGTTTTGCGAGACCACTGTCGTCTTTCAGTTTGTTGAAGTAAACAAAAGAAGGGTGCCTCTCCGTGGAGGAAAAAGCTTTTTAAGGGCGTTCGAAGACGCCCGAAAAAAAGGTTGGCGACGAAGCTCGGAGCCCCGCAGGAACTGGCGTTCTTGTGGTCTGTGCGACAGACGACGAAAGAAAAACTGGACCGCTAGGCCAATGACCAATAGCGCTGAAGAGTGGCTTAACAGCACAGGCAGTAGCAACGCAGAGGTGGTTTAACAGTAGGGGAGGAAGCCAGGCGAGGGAAAAAAGAAAGGAAAAAGACAAATGTCGGACCCTGGTCCTCCACATCCAGGCGCCATGCTTCTTTGGGAGGCGTATCCTCGATGAGGGCAATTAGCCGAGCCAATGACGCAGTGCATCGTTGGACACTTCAGAAATCGTAGGCCGTTGAGCGTCCCCGAGAGTCCGCCAGGACAAGACATTCGGGGTTCAAGGGTATTATTGGAGGGATAAACACCACTTGGCTGTTGACGAATTCCGTGTTTTCGGGAGGCACTATCCGTACAGAGTACCCAGAGTTCAAATCTGGCCCTTACTGAATGCAGATTGACGAAAATAGCTTGAGATGACACTACTGCGTGAGTTGCGATGTTGGTCCGGTGGACTGGGTAATTAATCAGGTAGTTGTAGTGATCGCAACGGGGAATATTGATCAATGGTGTGCTGGACCCCGAGCAAGGTCGCGATTTGATTGCGCCCATCCCGTTTGGGCGATGCTTCCGGCCGACGGTCTGGATTCCTGGTTCTACAAGCTGACGGCGAGCCAGATCCCGGATTTAATCCTCTTTGGTGTGCGCGATGACGCTATCATCGACTGCTGCTGCTGCCCGTTATGTGTATCTCCTCGTCCGATGCGCGCGCATGTTTGTCCAATGGCTATTCGTACAAAGTCTAGAGCAACAGTGTTCCTGGCACAATGTTGGAGTGCTATTGGGGGGTTGTTGGGCACCGAGTAGGTAGGATTTGCCTCACGGGTACCTGAAAGCCTGTTAGGTATTGGTCTGGGATCTGGATGCTAATCAAGTGTTGGACACTTGTTCATGCTGTTGTCTGTTGAAGTCAAAGGGGGAGATGGACCTGAGAAGTAGATGTGTAGGTAGTAGTCAACCCGAGTGACTTTGCCAGACTACCTTGATAACGGTCTGGACTTGGCTGAAGTGCCGCATATAGGTATAGTGCAATGGGAATTATAGGTAATTACTTAATTACTCAACGGTCGGGCTCACGTTCGTATTTGATCAAGCTGCCTCGTGCAGCGGCGCATTCCGAGTTGCAGCCTCGAGCAATCAAATCAGTATCTTCCGTTACTCAGACACAGTTACACTGGGTGAATTGCACTTGAGATACTCGACAAACCTTGCGGGTTTACCTCGTACTTGGCAGAGTCGACAGCCCTTGGAGATGTACCTCATTTGTATAGGTAGTCTCGTTCCTTTACCCGCCGCTGGGCCCGAACCCCCGTATTCCCGCTCCGAAGCTCACTGAACTTGCCCAAATCAGTCGCCAGCCCACCCTTCCTCCCGCCTTAACCCAGCCCAGTAAAGCAGCCGGTTCTCCTCCCTCCCTGGTCCAACCTACGTCACGAGACTTTACTATGGTGGTAGTGGTCATTCTGGTGTGTATGTAAGGTACCTGCTGCTGCTGCTGCTGTTTGTGCCCGCGGTGGTGCTGTCGACTGTCTGTACGATTACGGATACACTGAGGGTTGGACCACTTCTTTCCTGTACGCCCGCATCGAACTGCTGCAGACACTACCACTACCACCTCCTCATTCTCCTCCTCTCCCTCCTCTTCCTCAAGCAAGCAGGAAGCAGGTCGAGTGAAGCCCAGCCAGTCGGCCATCAGTGAATGGGTCGAACCTCCCGAAAGATACATCCGCGACCAGGGGCCACGACCTGACCTGGCCTGACTGGGACTAGACGGCATTGGTTGGTTGGCCTGTTTGTCTTGACTTGCGATTGATCGTCCATCCTTTTTACCTCCTTAACATCCAATTCCGCCCGCCCCTCTACGGGGTACTGCTACTGCCGATACTCTCTACAAAGTCCTTGCTTCCCCCGGGGGTCTCGGGCAGTTCAATACCCATTTCGCATTTCTCCTAATCACCTTTATTGTTGCTGTTGTCACCAGACAACCACTGGCAACATGGCACAATTAGACCCTGAGCTGCAGAATAAGCTCGACGAGCTGGAGAAGGAGTTGGAGGTACGTTCGCGATTCCGTCCCATCTTTGTTCTGTACGAGTATGCCACTCCGCGATTCCGTCCGCGCGCTGTCACTGCGGATAGAGCCTGCGCCAGCGCATCTTGCCCGAGCACCATCAGCTTTTCCCTGCGCCTCCAACCCCATATTGTTGCGTTGGCTAACACTTGGTTTGCGTTAATAGGAAGGCGATATCACAGAGAAAGGGTTGGCATACTCCTACGTCTGGCCAATCTGCGACGATGCGACATCGGCTAACGAACCCCTCACTCTCGCAGATACCAGAAGCGACGAACACAACTCCTCTCTCATTTCATGGCCCCCGGCTCTGGCTTCCCAAACGCACCCGAACCAACAAGAGGCGGCCTCGGCATTCATTCTCCAGACAGTTCCGGGCACCCTTCTAGCGATGGTCACCGCGCAGCCGCTCTCGCCGCTCTCGGCGGCAGAGATTCCGACCCAACGAGTCCAACCTCTCCCACCTCACACCGACCACAGTCGCCATTTAGCGGCCACGGCTCCGGCGGCTACGCGTCGCCTGGATACGGTTCCGCCGGTGGTTATGGCTCACCCGATATGAACCCCGCAGGCCTCCTCCGACCTGGTGGTCCGCTCGCCGAGTCGCGACCAAGTATGAGGCAGCACGACTCCCTGTTCCTGGGCAACCCCAACGATCCGGCCACCCGATCTGGCACCATGGTCTCGACCGATTACGCATTCAATCCCGACCAGCAGGGCGCCTACGTGGACAACAACCAGAATCCGTACGACAGCCGTACTGGCACGATGCTGGACTCGACAGGGTATTTCTCTGGCTTTACTGGAGGCCAGAACTTCGACCAGCAACCCCAAGAAGAGTATGGAGGGCCGCACAGATATTCCTCGGGCGAGGCCTTTTCTCCCACAGCAGCCATGGCACCTCCCATGCTCACGGCAAACGATTTGCCCCCGCCAGAGGTGCTCGAATACCAAATGCCGCTCGAACCCCGCGACCTGCCCTTCGCCATTTCCGACCCTCACGATAGCAACACTCCCATGTCCAAGTTTGATAACATCGCGGCGGTGCTGAGACACAGAGGGAAAACGGCCTCCAAGATGCCCGCGTACTGGGTGCTCGACAGCAAGGGCAAAGAGATTGCTTCCATCACGTGGGACAAGCTCGCGTCGAGAGCTGAGAAGGTCGCACAGGTTATTCGGGACAAGAGCTCGCTTTATCGGGGCGACCGTGTTGCGCTCATCTACCGTGACACTGAAGTCATCGACTTTGCTATTGCCGTGCTTGGTTGCTTTATTGCGGGCGTCGTAGCCGTGCCAATCAATGATCTTCAGGACTACCAGAAGTTGAATCTGATCCTCACCTCAACCCAAGCGCACCTGGCGCTGACAACCGACAACAACCTCAAGGCCTTCCAGCGGGATATAACAACGCAAAAACTGAATTGGCCCAAGGGTGTCGAGTGGTGGAAGACGAACGAGTTTGGCAGCTTTCATCCGAAACGCAAAGACGACGTGCCGCCTCTGACCGTACCTGATCTGGCCTACATTGAGTTCTCGAGAGCGCCAACCGGCGACTTGAGGGGTGTTGTGCTGAGCCACAGGACGATTATGCACCAGATGGCTTGTATGAGCGCCATTATATCTACCGTGCCTGGAACCGGCCCTGGCGACACTTTCAACCGCACCCTGCGAGACAAGAATGGCCGGCTTATTGGTGCCGGAACGACCAGCGAGACGCTACTCTCCTATTTAGATCCTCGACAGGGTATCGGTATGATTCTGGGAGTCCTCCTCACCGTGTACGGGGGCCACACGACCGTCTGGCTCGAGAACAAGGCCGTCGAGGTTCCCGGACTTTACGCTCACCTCATCACCAAGTACAAGGCGACGCTGATGATTTCTGACTACCCTGGTCTCAAACGCGCTGCCTATAACTACCAACAAGACCCAATGACGACTCGAAACTTCAAAAAGGGCATGGAGCCCAATTTTCAAACGGTCAAGTTGTGCCTCATTGACACCCTGACTGTGGATAGCGAATTTCATGAGGTCTTGGCAGACAGATGGCTGAGGCCATTACGGAACCCACGGGCTCGCGAAGTCGTTGCTCCGATGCTCTGCTTGCCCGAGCACGGTGGTATGGTGATCAGCATCCGTGATTGGCTTGGAGGTGAAGAGCGAATGGGGTGCCCGCTCAAGCTGGACATGGGCTCTGATGTCGAGTCCGACATGGAAGAGGAGGAAGTGAAGCCGGCGCCTTCCAACGGCTTCGGCAGTCTTCTCGGAGGCGGCGGCACCACAACCACCGAACAGCGCGCTAAGAACGAGCTCAGCGAGGTGCTCTTAGACAGAGAGGCTCTGAAAACCAACGAAGTCGTCGTCGTGGCCATCGGAGACGAGGCCAGGAAGAGGGCAGCGAGTGACCAGGGTACTGTGCGTGTCGGCGCCTTCGGGTATCCCATTCCGGATGCGACTTTGGCTGTCGTCGACCCCGAGACTGGTCTGTTGGCATCGCCACACTCGGTGGGAGAAATTTGGGTCGACTCGCCATCACTGTCGGGCGGTTTCTGGGCTCTGCCTAAGCACACGGAGCAAATATTCCACGCCCGGCCGTACAAGTTCGACCCAGGCGAACCGACGCCCACCCCCGTCGAGCCGGAATTCTTGAGGACCGGTCTTCTCGGCACAGTCATCGAGGGTAAGATCTTCGTGCTGGGCCTGTACGAGGACCGAATTCGCCAAAAGGTCGAATGGGTCGAGCATGGCACCGAAGTCGCGGAGCATCGCTACTTTTTCGTCCAGCATCTCGTCGTCAGCATCGTCAAAAACGTACCCAAGATTTACGACTGTTCAGCATTTGACGTATTCGTTAACGAGGAACATCTACCCATCGTCGTCCTGGAATCGCCGGCAGCATCCACGGCCCCCCTTACGTCAGGTGGCCCGCCTAGGCAGCTGGACACGGCGTTGCTCGACTCTCTCGCCGAGCGTTGCATGGATGTGCTCATGCAGGAGCATCACCTGAGGCTCTACTGCGTTATGATTACTGCTCCTAACTCTCTGCCTCGGGTGGTGAAGAACGGTCGTAGGGACATCGGTAACATGCTCTGCAGGCGAGAGTTTGACCTCGGCAACCTTCCGTGTGTCCACGTCAAGTTTGGCGTCGAGCATGCTGTCTTGAACCTACCGATCGGCGTCGACCCGATCGGAGGCATCTGGTCTCCCATCTCGTCCGACTCCCGAGCCGACATCCTCATGTCCGCCGATAAGCAGTATTCTGGGATCGACCGGAGAGAGGTTGTCATCGACGACCGAACATCGACGCCGCTGAACAACTTTTCTTGCATCACGGACCTCATCCAATGGCGTGTGGCCCGACAGCCCGAGGAGCTGGCCTACTGCACCATAGATGGCCGCGGCAGAGAAGGCAAGGGTGTGACCTGGAAGAAGTTCGACATGAAGGTCGCCGCCGTAGCGCTCTATCTGAAGAACAAGGTCAAGGTTCGCCCAGGCGACCATATCATCCTGATGTACACGCATTCGGAGGAGTTTGTATTCGCCGTGCACGCCTGCATCAACTTGGGAGCCGTCGTCGTCCCGATGGCCCCGCTGGACCAGAACCGTCTTAACGAGGACGTGCCTGCGTTTCTGCATGTTGTTGCCGACTTTCACGTCAAGGCTGTGTTGGTCAACCAAGATGTCGACCACCTCATCAAGCTCAAGCCGGTCGCTAACCACCTCAAACAAGCTGCCTCAATCCTCAAGACCCCGATACCCCATTACTACAACACCACCAAGCCGCCGAAGCAGAGCAGCGGCCTTCGTGATCTCGGCATCACCATGCAGCCCGCTTGGATCCAGTCTGGATACCCCGTCATCATTTGGACGTACTGGACCCCTGACCAGCGCCGTATTGCGGTCCAGCTCGGTCATGACACAATCTTGGGCATGTGCAAGGTCCAGAAGGAGACGTGCCAAATGACCAGCTCGCGCCCCGTTCTCGGCTGCGTGCGAAGTACAACTGGTCTAGGATTCATCCACTCGTGCCTGATGGGCATCTACATCGGCACACCAACTTACCTTTTGTCGCCCGTCGAGTTCGCGCAAAACCCAATGTCACTGTTCGTGACGCTTTCCCGATACAAGATCAAGGACACGTACGCCACACCACAGATGCTGGACCACGCCATGGCCGTGATGCCGGGCAAGGGTTTCACGCTCCACGAGCTCAAGAACTTGATGATTACGGCAGAGAGCCGGCCGCGAGTTGACGTATTCCAGAAGGTACGGCTTCACTTCGCTGCTACCGGCCTCGACAGGACAGCCATCAACACGGTCTACTCCCACGTCCTCAATCCCATGGTCGCGTCGAGATCCTACATGTGCATCGAGCCTATTGAGCTCTGGCTGGACACCAAGGCACTCCGGCGTGGACTCATCTACCCCGTCGACCCTGATCAGGACCCTAAGGCGCTCCTTCTCCAAGACTCTGGCATGGTACCCGTCTCGACACAAATCGCCATTGTCAATCCCGAGAGCCGTCTTCTCTGTCACGATGGAGAGTATGGTGAAATCTGGGTCGACTCAGAGGCGTGCGTTAAGGGCTTTTACGCTTCAAAGGACGCATTTGACGCCGAGAGATTCGATGGTCGAACAGTCGACGGCGACCCGAGCATTCAATACGTCCGCACCGGCGACCTGGGTTTCCTGCATAATGTGAGCAGACCCATTGGCCCAGGGGGGGCGCAGGTTGATATGCAGGTCTTGTTTGTCCTCGGTAATATCGGTGAGACTTTCGAGATCAACGGCCTGAGCCATTTCCCTATGGACATTGAAGCGTCCGTGGAACGAGCCCACCGCAACATCGTTCCTGGCGGATGGTGAGTCTAGCCTCCCGTTCTATCGCGTGTTTTAAGAGTTGCAATTAGTAATAACTGTACTAACGTTTGCAGCGCCGTCTTCCAAGCCGGTGGGCTCGTTGTTGTGCTAGCCGAAATCACGCGCAAGGCTTACCTCGGCTCGGTGGTGCCTGTCATTGTCAATGCTATACTCAACGAGCATCAGATCATTGTGGACATTGTCGCGTTCGTTAACAAGGGAGACTTTCCACGATCACGTCTAGGAGAGAAGCAGCGTGGTAAGATCTTGGCCGGTTGGGTCACGCGAAAGATGAGAACGCTCGCGCAGTTCGCCATCCGGGACATGGATCCCGCCAACATGGGAGGGGATCCTGGGGTTCCCGACGGGCCTGACCCGCACCGGGCGTCTATCGGTAGCCAACGTAGCGCAGGTGGCCTCGCCCCGGGATCGTCTAGCCTGCGCAACGTCGAGCACGCGCCACAAATCCTGGAGCAAGAGGAGTTTGACCAGCAGGTCGGACACATGGCTGCACTTCCTCCCCAGGGCGAGATTGCAGAGATGCCTGGTGACGAGGTTCCGGTCTACCAGGGTCGGGCACACACGTCCTCAGGCCACGGCTACACGCTGCCCGACTTTGATCAGTTTGGCCGTGACGAGGGACCGCCGCCAGTAGGAGCGAAACCAGCTTCTAGAGCAGGCGGAGTGCCTCCACAGATCAACCTCCCTGGTGTTGATGGTCACCAGAGTATAGATTCTTGGAAAGGCAACGGCCAGGACGAGGACTGGACGGCACAAGCCCTGAGGCACATGAACCTCGCTAACGACTTGGACAAGAGGCAGGGGCACAACTGAGATACCCACCCAGGCCACGGTCTTGGTTGATTCTGATGCTTATTGAAGTGCTGGGTGGTGGTTTTGCGGCGTCTGTATGGATACGAACGGCAAGTGCGGCATGTGTAGTGTTGGATAGAGCACGCCCTGCGCATCCTCAACGTATTGACTATTCTTCTTGACCTTTTTCGCGCTGCCGTGTGCAAACCACAAATGTCGCCGTCCATATATGTCAAGGGGATTTGTTCAAGCAATAATATGAACGAAGCATGAAGTCCACCAGTTTATGGTGGTACGCTAAAGGGGCAGGTGTCGATGGGGTGGGCCGCTAGTCAAAATTTGCCGACCCGTTGGCAGATCGGAGAGAGAAGAGAGAAGAGAGAGGTGTTGCCTTGATATTCCTTCCAGGTTGGGTCCCGCCAGTGCGCCCACGATTGGCGCGTGATGCATGGGCGCGACCGACATCGTGGGTGGAAGGATATGTTATCGAACAGGTGAGAAGTCGCAGGGCAGGCAGGGTATTGAATCAAGAGACGCGGATGCGAACTCTGAGCGAATTCACGGACCGAGCACAATTGAATGCAAAGAAGGCGCAATAGACCAGGAACACGTCGACACGTCCGCAACTATGGTAGATCAAACGAGTCCGTCGACGACGATTCTGGCCACACCCTCTGGACCAGTTCTGAGAAGGAAAACGTCTTTGGTCGATTTCCTTGTAGGGAGGAACTTCAGTCAGTCCAGGTCCCTGCCGCCCAGCGCCGCCGCAAGGATCTTGGCCTCACAGTGAGAAAGCAAGACATGCTGTCAACCCTACCATCGTGGGGTCCCCTTGTCAGCCGCGCCAAGTTGGCCAGGTGGTCTGACAGGTGGTGTGCCAGGTGGCTTACTCACACAACATTGGAAGCTTAGCGTGTGTGCGTGCGTCTTTTTTTTCTTTTTTCGTTTTCGCACCGGTGCGGATTATCTTATCAGATGGAAATTCCCATCTTATCAATCAGACAGCGATCTAGATGTTTTCGTCTTTTCCCCTTTTCGGCAGGCTGTGACACACCACAGCATGGCACAATGACGATGCAACTTGACGAGCTCAGACTTTGCAGTGGGCCCAATCAGGTTTGCAATGAGAAGACATTGAAATTATACACCACCTTCATATTTGGCCTTGTTCTGTTTGTTGTGTTGGTTCGCTGGTTGAGAGAATATCTCAGCGCCAACGCATCACGCCCCTCCGATGCATTTCTCGGTCGCAAGAATGAGGCCGTATTGCAAAGACTTCGGTACGTGGCGAAGCTGGACCGAAATTCATAAGTTACTGACGCGCGCATGCCCTCTAGGCATCTGGAGAAACCTTTGGATTGGGCATGGTTCGGACGCCCGACGTTGGGCCTCACCATGTTGGTGGCGATCTACCTCGTCGCCAATGCCACACTGTCGTCGACGAATCTAGCCCTCACCTGGGTTAACCACTGGGCCTCACGATTCGGATGGTACCGTCCTCCATCACCACTGGTCGTATGCAAACTGACCGGGCCAGGATGACCGCCGCCAACATGGTGCTGTGCGTCTTCTTTGGGCTGAAGAACACGCCCCTATCCCTCGTGACGCCCGTCTCGCACTCGCAGCTCAACATCCTCCACCGCATCGTCGGTTACACTGCCGTCCTGTTCCTCGTTCTCCACGCCGTCTTCTACACCGTTCGCTACGGCCGTCTCGGCGACTGGGCTAATCTGGTAAAGGTGGAAAACCTAGAGGGCATCGGCGCCGGGATTGCTATGCTGGTTCTGCTGATGGGCATCTTCCGGCACCGAGGGTACGAACTCTTCCTCGTCAGCCACGTTGTCGGCTTCATCGCCGCCGTCGTCCTCGCGGCCCTGCACAGACCCAACTGGGCGAAGAAGCTGCCGGCGGCCATGATGCTTACCGGAGGGATGTGGGTGCTGGACCGTATTATCCGGGCTGTAGGAGTGCTGCGGAACCTTTTGAACAACCGCGTCACTTTCATGCCGCTCGCGGATGGTGCGACGCGGCTGCTTCTCGAGAAACCGGGGCCCGAGACGGCGCTGCCGGGATCGCACTGTTTCTTGTGGATCCCGCGCATTCGCATGTTCGAGAGCCATCCTTTCACGATTGTGAGTAACGACCGCTCTGGCCTGGAGCTCGTGATGAAGTCGCACCGGGGCTTCACCGGCGCCGTCGGTACCTTCGCCGCCGCGAACCCCGGAAGGACGGCGTGGGGTTCCGTCGACGGGTCGTACGGATCGTGTCCCGACACGGAAAAGTACGACAAGCTCGTTCTTGTGGCCGGAGGGAGCGGGGCTGCGTTTACGTTTGGCCTCGTGAATCGGATGCTGAACCGGTGCGAGAGGCCGAAACTGCAGTCTGTTGACTTTTACTGGGCAGTCAGGCGGAAAGGTAAAGACAGTTGACGCGGATTGGAAGCCCGAACCGACCCATGTTGACATGACGTACAGAGCACTTGAGTTGGTTTGCAAAACATTTACGGAACCTCGCCAAAGCCGGCCCGGCTATAAACGTGACGCTCTTCGTCACTGACGAACCGTCAACGAGCTCGAGCCAGGCGAGGACAGGAGCGGCGAGCCAGTATGATGCCCGGAACAGAGAGGAAACGTCACTGTTGTCAGCAAGTAAGGGTTCCGGCTACAATGCCATAACGGGACTGGAAGAAACGAGTATAATAAGCCTTGAGGAGCCCGGGTTGAACATCAGATTCAAAAAGATGAATATTGGCGCGATTATGGATAAAGCTATGGAAGAAGTCCAGGTCAACCAGCGGGTGCTCGTCGCAACATGCGGGCCCAGGGGGCTGATGGATGCTGTCGAGAACTCTGTGTGCGGGTGGCGTGAGAAGACGCAAGATATTAGACTAGATGTGCATTGCGAAGACTTTTGAGAGGAAGATTAGATGGGTGGATAAATCCTTAAAAATCGAGCAAAGACCTCTTCTGAACAACTATGGGAGCATCACGCCTATGGGGATCCTGGCTGTTAGGAAGGGGGTTGTTCATAAAGGTTCATCATTGCGATGGCGCTTTTGAACAACAGGACACAGGACATGTATGATATTTGCAATAGTCTTGTCTCGGCGAGGCAGAAACCCCATGGACAATGAGTTGCTTCGATGATGCTCAACAGACTAGGTAACGGAGCATGATCAATGCTCGCTCCGCACCACGCCCCGAGGGTGCCGTTCGGTTCTCCGCAACTCCGAGTCAGGCCGAGAATGGACGTTACACCCGTCGTAGTGAGTGGATTTTGACATTTCAATGTCTCCTCTCTATCCATACAGAGCGTGGATACAAGAGTAGTCTTTCGGCTTTGCACCAAAGTCTACTGGTAGGACCTCATACCCCATTCTCACGCAATGGATCCCACATGCCTTTGTAGCTCGATTCAACGACTGTCCATCCACTTCGACGAGGGCCGGGCCAGGGCCCTCATCCCTGCCCTGAACCGCCACCTGGCGGATCTGCGCCAGCTCCTGGCCCAGTCCAAGTCGCTGTCCCGCGATGTGCAGTACCAAATCACGCCACGCAACCAGCGCACGAGCAAGGCCCTGTCCGCGGGGCCGGTCGATCCCCGTCCGCTGAACCGCATGTGCCAACGCTTCGCAGACGACGTCGACGGCTTCTGGGCAGCGCCCGACGCCAACGGCGACGACGGTTTGGTTCACGCCGAGCTGCGTCGGCGGCTGGCTTGCGTCGTCGTCTTCCTGAGGTCCAAGGTCGTCGACGACGCCCAAGCGGTGGTGCCGCCGCGAATAGCCCACGTCTTTGCCGGGCAAAATAACTTCGCTGAGATCAGGAACTCTGGGAGGAAGTACATACAGATTGCCCGAAAACTAGGAGGCATCGGTTCGGTACTTTGGCTGCCGCTCGATATCCCACCTTCAACGTGAGAATCATTGCCTATGCGACTTTCGGACTGCCCCGAGACGGATGCTTATTGCGACGCAGTTACGAGCGATATCTCAACATCGACGACGACCAAGTTTTTGGTCATTTGATGTCTCTCGCACCCCCGCAGCTCATAGATTGTACCCCATTCTTACACGGCGTCATTCTCAGTCAACTCGGCGGTTGGTCCAGACCCTTTCGTCCTCGTCCCGAGACTGCGAGGCACTGACCGCTCCGTGTCGTTTAGACGCTTTGGATTCATGCTCTCGTTACAACCTCTTCGTCGGCCACGCGGACTTTCTACCGGCCGCTGATCAGTTGATCCTCCTACTCCTCGCGCTGGGCGGCCGTGACGTGCCGGAAATGCTCTTGACAAGTGTCCGCACACCTCGGCGACGATGGAACGCCGAGGGACAGATTGAAAGCACCACCGTCTCAGAATTTGGGTTTCCCGCCGACCTCGTCGATCTCTTGTGCGACGAGACGAAGCTTGCGCGGGCGTCGTCAAGTCCGTACATTATCAAGCAAACCTTGGAGGACAGCACCGTGACTTGGTCTCTGTGTCCGGAGCTTGCGTCTGCGCTGTCTCGGGACATTGTACCACGCGTGACGGAAGAGCTTGGAAATGTAGCTCTGAAGCTGGTTTCCTACGTTTGCCCGCTGTGCTACGAGGGCAACCTAGACTGGTATGGTCAAGCCTGTATCAAAAGTGAATTTGGAAAGGTCTAAAGCTGATGCACAGAGTCTAGGTCTCCAGCTCAAAAGAAGATAATATGGCCTATTGTCCATGGAGCCATCAAGACGCACAGAATACCAGCATCGTTGAGGACCCAGATGCTCGAGGTGTTGCTCTTCTTTTGCGAGCGAGATTCCATCGCCATCCGACGTCTTGCTGTCGACGAGGCAAGGAGCCTGCTCCGCAAGTCGATGGCCTATCACCTCCACGCTTCGGTGGTCCTCTTCCACAGCACCCTCCTCCGCGTCGACGGAGACTTCGTCAAGTCAGAGTCCCACATCCGCGACTTCACGTGGCGGGGCCCGCGCCCGGCCAACCGCCGCGACCACGCGCTCCGCGGACGCCTGCACATCTCGCAGATCGAGAACAAGATCCGGCACTTTGACCGGGACGTCGCGTCCGCCATCTACGCGTGGAAGGCCGAGCCGCCGCTGTCGCCCATGGAGATCGACGTGACGTTCCGGCTGCAGAGCACGGCGGCGCGCTTCTTCCAGTCCGTGGGCGACTTCCGCGACGCGCGGGCCTCGCTCGAGCAGATCCTGTCCCTGGACGGCACGAAGCCGATCCGCGGCAACACGCGCCGCATGCTCGTCGGCAGGCTCGCCGACATCTGCAGCGAGATGGGCGAGCACGAGGGGGCGCTGGCCATGCTCCGCGCGGAGCTGCGCAGCGTCGACGGGGCCGCGCGCTCGCGCCGGCCGTTTCGGAGGTTGGTGCTGGCCGTGGTGGACGCCAGCATCGCGCTGGGCCGGACGGACGCGGCGCGCGCGGCGCTGGGGGAGCTCGAGGGCGCGGAGCCGCTCGCGATGGAGGACCTGCACGATCAGCAGCTGCACATGCGCGCCGTCATATGCGCGGCGCGGATGGTGCATTTCGGGCCGGACCGCGGGCTCGCCGTCGCGCGGTGGGAGGCTGCGCTGCGGGAGGTTCGGGACATGTACGCCGTGGGCGCGGGGCGGGGGTTCACGGCGGCGGTGATTTACCTGTCTCTCGCACACGCCCAGCTCGCGGCTGGCGATGGGGACGGCGGCCGGAAGTCGTGGGCTGCGGGCTCGGAGATTCTGAGGAGTGAGATGTGCGAGTTCTGGCTGCCGCTGGTGCCGACCCTGTGGCTTCAAAGGATCGCGAGGGAGGTCAACGAGTCGAACGGCTGGCTGTTCCGGATGATGCTGCCCGGAGGGAAGCCTGATGTCACTATTCCTTGATGACGGAGACTGTTGACCAAATCTGCAACACGTGTAGGGGAGCCATGTGAGGCATGTGAGGTTTTCATCGACAGTGCGATCTAACAAACATATTGATGTTGTTGTCGTTGTGAAGCTCAGTGACATTCTATAGCTTCAACAATAAAGTCGCATAAAATACGATTATCTATGCCTTAACATAAGAACATGTCTAATAAAAGCTTCGTCATCTACACATCTAAGCCTAGTGCTACCGACATGGCTCAGCTGCGTAGCCAAACAGTAAGCAACTTTGATATTTTATTTGTCGCTCCGCCGCCCAACCCATGATTGATACCGAGAAGCTTGACGAGGCAGGGGGCTTGAACATCCAGATACATGTTCGGGAGATACTATATTGAACTGTCCAGGATGCCGGCCACGGCCAGAAAGCAAACCAACGTTTCATGAGTCCGGAAGTGTCTGGTTGCCATCGGTTTTGTCAAGCCTCAACATTTCTGTAACAATCTTATATGGGGGTTGCAAACCGCGGGGAGTTTTGCTAGTTGCTAGAGAGGTACGGACGATTTCTAAATCCTCGGCAACACTCTGAAGATCCCATCCATGCTTAAATCCATATCAGTTGCGACGTGGAGAAGCCGTGAGTTGGGTGTCGTCACTCCGGGATCCTGTGGCCTGGTTCTTTTGCTCATCTCTACGTGTGTCACATCACCTGGCCCCTACTGCCGTCTTCAACCTACCTTGTTTATCCGAGAACGCAATGTATCTTCCAGGCGGGCGAGTGGCAGGCAAGCAGCAGTCAGTTAATAGCCTCCGGCGCCTCTGTCTAACGAAAATTTTGCTTCTTTTTGTTTCTCCTTTACTCAGCTACATTGACCCTTGATTGATTTTCCAACCGTGTGTCTAGGGAGTAATACAGCTGGATATTTCAAATTCCAGACCATGTTTCCAGCCCTTGGGAATTATTGTGATTATGTTGAATGAGGAGTTTTCTTAGACTACTTAATACTACCTAGAACTAGCATCGAAATCTTATTGGTATCAACAGACTCATGAGACGAGATTATAACTCGTGTGTTGCGGGGTCGGTCGGAAGAATTAGGCGCCCGGATGATGGTCCCGGTCTGATAGGTAACCCGCTTCGCTCTGTAGATCGGCTGAGCTATTTTCGTTCAGCAAGGTCGCTCGCTAGATTAACAAGTCAAGGTGGCCTGTAGCAGGTTCTTGCCAGTCAGGTGCTGTCAGCACGGCTGGGGCGCGTCAGCGATGCGGACATGGTCTACGCGCCAGGACCGAAACAAGGGCACGAATACTTGAAACTTAATTATTCAGGGGAATGTATTTAAGGGGTGTATTTTGGGGATGCATTTCGAGAGATGTACCTGAAGTGGACCAATTAAGGGTACGCTTGGGTAATAATAGGGATGGTTTTTGAGGGATGGTTGTTGGGGGATGTGATTTGGGGGAAGCGATTTGGATGAAGCGGTTTGGGGATGAGCTTGGGGATGTCATCTGGCGGAAGGGAAGGCAACGACTCTCGAATGTGTGATCCTGGAGCCGGTCGACGCCGGCATATCGCCTTCCAGTGACTGATGCGGCGGCGGCGGCAAACCAGCGCGCGAGCCAAAGCTGCTCTGCTGTGACGCGCGGCTATCTTCATGGTGACGACGCATGGATGCACCCTCGACGGCAAGGTCACGCCGCACCAGCCGATGACGAGAGGAGGGGAGGTTAATCTTCAAGAGACATCCCCGCCGCGACACCGATTATTCGCAGTCTAGGTCAGGATTGTACAACCGATGTATCTTGGCCTGCCAGGAGTGCCGCTAGTAATTCTGAAGAGTGTTGAAGCCGTGCCAAACACGAAATAATCAAGGGCGGCATCGTTGGTTGTTGCTGCATGGAGCAACTGCGCAGGGGCGGCTACTGTCACGTGCGATGTATCATGACTTGATCGATAACGTGCTGATAAACTCTCACAAGGGAAGCGGCAAGTCTGGTAATTAGGTGCCGGTAACATGCAGAGATCCGTTTCACGTGATCCACTCATTGAAAGGTCGGTACCTACATGCATTCTTGTACAAACGAGAAGCTAGCCAATGGGGTGGGGGGCAGGCCAGCGCTGTGCTATAAGTGAGGAGCTACACCAGTGCTCCCTTCGCATCGATTCATACATGATGCCAATTTCGCCATTCTCTTTTAGATTTTAGCAGCCTTCCTAACAATGCCTTCGGATAAAGATCGACTGTACATTGCTGTTGACACCTGCTTAGTTACCATTGGGCTTTCATCATCGGCCCCAAGAAGGAATCCGCCTCTAGTGAGGGCAGGCAATTTCACGCCAAGGAAACGATGACTTTGGAAGGAATCCCTCCGGTACCACGCTCGCGCTGGCAGTACGAATCCAAGAAAGTGACCATGGCGCCAATATCTATGCTCCTCATATGCATCGTCATCGCCAAGGTCGAGGACAAGCATCGATTGGTATCTATCTTTGATGAAACGCCGCTTCGACCAGAAGTAAGTGGCTGGAACTGCGTGGCGTGGGCTGAGGAGGGCTTCGACAGGGTGCTCCAGGACGGCAGGACTATCGGTACCTCTGCCGACTCCTAGAAGTCTGCGAGGGACACAGCCATGTTGTACGTGACGAAGAAGAAGGCCGAACATCGATTTGATGGGACGGGAACATACGACCCTACCAAGGCACCTACCTGGGACATGCTGGAAAGTAGAGAACTGTTGCCTTGAGATTAAAAGCCAATATCACTCCCCTGAGCGATGCTTATTCTTAATAAAGAGTTCGTTGATTAGTTCATCGTCGACGTTATCTCCTCGTACTAGAATATTTAAATTGCCGAGGTCCCCGCGGGTGGGAAACCGGGTTGTCGTCGAGATTGCGGTAGAAGCCTAGAAGTTCATCGAGATCCTCGTATGGACTGCCGAAGTGGGCATCGAGCGTAGTACAGTTGATCAGCTTTCTATGAAAGTCCTGGACGGTCGCGAAGGGGCCTAGGAAAGATTCCGTAGGAAAGCGGCAGTCATAAATGGGGCCGCCATCGACCTTGGCGACGCCGATACCTTCCGGTCGTGGGATACTGCGAAGTTGAGAAATCACAGCGCTCAATTGGTCAAGAATCTGTCGCCGGGACGCTTCCGACCGTTCCTTCCAGCGCAGCCATGCCATCTGTCCACAGATTCTGCTCATGACAATGTACGTGGCCCCCCGGTGGACGAGCGCATAGTACACTCGAGGGACAGGAATAGATGTGCGCTGGGCGACCAGCTGCATCGCATGTGCTTCGGTCAGGTCTGCGTACGGTTTGACCTTGATGCAAAAGCCCAACATCGAAAGCAGACCGACGCAAGACGTCGAGCGCAATCGGAAGGGTTGTTTTGTCTTGATCCACACCACCAAGAGGGTTAACGCTCGGGGTAGACGTCCGGCGTTGAGCGGCTCCATGTCCGACATTTGTTTAGCGGAAGACAAGCGCTTGTTTGAATTGGATAAGATTGCCATGCAGCGGGCTAGAAACTAGGCTCTATTGTCTATATATCGGTCAGCTGCCTGGAGTCGAGAGGCTGTAATCGTCATACCTTGGGGAAGAAACTGGAGCCGCTGGCGCGGCGTACATAGATGATGGCACTGACAGCACTCGGCCGATTCCTGTCCAAACTGAAGCCGAACGCTAGCTGCGGCGCAAACTTTACCCCCGGTCCTGGTCTTCTTTCAGTTTTGACTTCTTTCTTTTCTGGGAAGGTGTCGGTCATTCGAAGGCGAGCCCTGGGGTCACGATGGGAAGTTTTCTTCTGGGCCGTAGCCTAATTCTCATCCTCCTCATCAGCCACTATAACTAACATCGGTAATACCTGCCAGGTCGGTTTTGAGGGTGCGTAGCTAGTTATGAGACGTGAAATGATGCGTGTCCGTCATAGACTAGAGGTCGAGGAGTTTCATTGAAGCTATAGGACTTGGGTCGAGATAAGGACGCAGACACCCAGATAATACTAAAGGTAAATGGTCGTGAGTAGGGAGTTTTTCAAGGCCCAGACGTCCTTCGATTCCCTCGCATATTCGCGAAATTTGTTGGGGGTAATAACATTACTAATAGATAACTCTAGCTTGAGGAAGAGGGAAAGACAAGCGCTGAAGAAAGAGCAAGCCAGCTCTGCCATCAAGCAGGGCCAAGATGGGTCGGCCACAGTAAGCTGGCCAAACTGTAGACCAGACAGTTAGCCCAACCTCAGGGGTAGTTATGGGGAAAACAAGAAATCCTGCCTTGGGCTACTAGTCGAGCTTCTTCCCTTTGGCCACGAAGCTTTCGAGTTACCTTGATCTTGATGGGTTTCATGGGAAAAAGGACCTCACTAGACCAGGCAATCAACCCCGTCTTCCTACCGAGCCCCTGAGATTCTGTCTTTTTGCTAGATCTTCACCCAAAGATTGGCAAAGATGGATAATTGTTTTCAGCCGCCGTGGCACATCGTCAAATCTAGCATCAACCAAGCATATGTCTTTATTTGAAGGCGTTAGGTTCTCTGCTGTTAGGTGCTCGTTCATTTGAAAGATAATTGCCTGTCGAAGTGCAGCTTCGGCATGACCGGTAATGTCTACAGAGTTCTGTAGTAATCGGTGTCTCTGTCCTCGGGCGGTATAACTTACCTTTGAGTTTTCGTACGCAATAGTCTCTATACACGCTGCACATTATGGTGCGGCATTCTTGTACCTCTGGCAACAGATCGCACGCCCCCATTCTTGTCTTCAGTGGGGAGCAGTTGCTTCTCTCATCGTCTTTACACGTCAGTTTGTTTAGAGGCTTCTCAGTGGTGGGATGCATACCTGTGAAAGCTCTCAATGGTAGTAGTATATGAGCGTCATCGCTTCGGTGCGGTAAAAGCGCAATGAGATTGACTGCCACGGGCATTCTCCAACGCGGCCCGAATAACTTGCTGATATTAATTGCCACCTGGATTCCATCACGGCTGATCCCTTGCCGACCTGTTGCCGTGGCATCAAACTTCTCACGAAGTTCAATGACTGGGTTTGCCCAGGGCGGTGGCTGTGGTTGTGCTTCCCACCGCGCAAAATCCTCAAGTTCCGGGAGCAAGCCGTAAAGGCTCTGGTCGAGTATTTCCTGGGCAGAGATGACTTGGCATTTGTCCTCGATCCTTAGAGCACCCTGTGACAAGTACTCTCCAAAATAAAAATGTTCAGATAGAGAATAGTGCTTCCTCGACCGTAGAGCCTCAAAGTCCTCCAGCCGTGAGTCAAATGCTTTATATGCCCGGATGAGGTCCATGTCTCGAAGAACAGCTCTCCGGGGAAAGCAAGTAGTGTCCACAATGCAAAGATGGATGTGGGCGAATGTCGATCCGTTTCTTTTGTTGGCGCGCAGGTGGAATACGTACACGAGTACAAACAGCAATGAGCTCGTCCAGGACACCAGGTTATCAGTAGCAGGCTTATAAATACGTGAAAGCAGAAAGGGGGACCAGCTCGGCAGTCCAAGGCACTTCAGTCTTTTGAGACAGTAGTCAGTTCGCCTAATAGGCGCGTCTGAATGATCAATAGCTCAACCCTACTCAGGACAACGAGCCAGGGCAGTGGCGAGAAACCAATCACTTCAGGGACAGTGATAGATACGCAAGCACACCGACATCGTAGCCATCATCAGCACCGCATGTTCATCAAACTCCGATTCATCATCGTTTACTCCCCTCCTCCCCACCGTCTACGCAGCAATCTTGTGATGCACGAAAAGCTGGGGTATCTTGGACCACCTCAAATCGTCAAACTCGGCCTCGGACATGTACTCCCTCGTGTTCAACACCAGCGCCCAGTCCAAATCATCCCTGCTCGCCGCGTAAGCCCGCGAACCCACGACGGTGCCGTCCCTCTCCAGCCACGGCACGCGCGGCCCCGTGCCGGCAACGGCGTGGCTGCCGATGAAGCGCGCCACCGCCCCCGCGCTCGACGCGAGCGAGAACCCGCCGGCCGCCTCCTCCTTGATCGCGCCGTCGCCGCCGTGCGGTCCGGGAACGAGGCGCGCGGCGGCGGGTTCCGTCGGGTCGAAGCCGGTGAACTGGCTCTCCTGCACGATCCGGTCCCGGGCGTGTTTCGCGGCGGCGGTCTCGTACAGCCGCACGTCGAGGTCGCCGAGGACGTGCTGCTTCAGGAAGTCGAGGTAGGGCGTGTCGGTGACGTTGCTCACGACGTAGCTGGCCAGCATCGTGCCGTAGTTGGAGTACGAGTAGCCCTGGCCGGGGTCGAAGTCGAGCGGCCGCCGGATCTGCCACTCGATCACGTCCCTCAACGTCGCCGCGCGCGTGCCGTTGAACAGGTCCAGCGCAACCTCGCGGAACCTAAAGGCCGTGTCGCCCGACTTTTCGCGGTCGTAGCCCGCCGAGTGGCGCAGCAGGTGGTCCACGGTGATGCCGTTCGCGCGCTCGTCGGCCGGCTGGTAGCCCAGCAGCGGGTACACGGGGGTGGAAAAGTTCAGCTTGCCCGCCTGGACGAGCAGGTCCACCGCCGCGTGCACGAAGATCTTGCTGACGCTGGCGAGCAGGAAGTGATCCTCCGGCGTCACGACGGCGCGGTTGCTCTCGGCCCAGGTGTAAGCGCGCTCCGCGATGGTGGTGCCGTTCACCGCGACGGCGAACTGGGCCTGCCGCACGCTGTTCCTCCTCATCCACGACTCAAAGGTCGCGTCAATGGCCTGCTGCGCGGCGGCGTTGTCTGCGAATCCGGTTGTTGCGGTGCCCGCGGCGGTCCACTTGCGCTCCGCGGGAGTCGTCGACTCGGCGAAGATGACGTTGAAGAGCGCGGTTTCGGCGGTAGCGCCGCCGGCGCGGAGGTCGATGGGAACCAGACCCTGCGCTTTCTGGTTCTCGACCTCGGACGAGAGTTGCGCGGCCGTTAGGCCGTCGAAAACGAGCCACTTTCCGACGTCGGTGTCGACAAACTGCGGCGTGATGACGAGGTCGTCGGACAAAAAGAGCCGCGCGGGCCGCCAGAAGCGCTTCGCGAGCTCAGACGAGTAGATTTCTGGGTAGTTGATGGTGTAGTTGGTCGAGTAGAAGATTGTGGACAGCTGGTTCCCGACGTTCTCGTGGCCGAGGATGCAGTAGCGCCGGTCCGAGGGGGTGCCGTACATGCGGAAGTCCTTGACCAACATGTCGACGCCGTTGGTGGCGTTGTCGTAGTCGTAGGGGGTCTTCAGGTCGCAGAGCTGCTTCCACACGGTGACGTTGGTCTTCTCCATGACGCCCGCGAAGACGGCCTTGTCGGCCGGTCCTGTGGCAGAAACGTGCGTCGACACGTAGCCCCTGGAGGTCCAGGAGTCGAGCCACGAGTCGTAGGTGGCCTCGTCGGCGTCGTAAATGTACTCGAACGGGTTGCCATCCTGCTTCGCCCAGACGGCGGCGTAGTTGGCCTTTGGGGCGGTGCCGTAGGCGCTCAGAGAGAGTACGCGGTAGCCCTCGGCCGCGAGGGACTTGGCTTTGTCGCCGTGCGTGGTGCCGTCGACGTTGAAGTACGTCTGAATGTCAGCGGAGCCGTCGTTAAAGCGGCGTTCCGTCGGGGCTGCGACGGCTACGGAGCATAACGAAAGACAGGAGGTCAGAACTCCGGCGAACGAATGGGGGAACATGATGTGGGCGACGGAAAGCTGCCCAAAGGCACGCGATGAAGTCTAGGTAGGGTGTGAGGTTTGAGCAAAACGCTGCTGAAACTTCCATCCCATTTTCTCCCTTCTCGCGGCCTCTTCCATGCTTTTGTTCAAGAGTCGGACAGTCGGACTCACACCGCAACAGCCCTTATTTTTAGAGTGTCAATTTAGGGTGAGGCGATCATGTTTGGATACGAGATGAACCCCCCACAAAGCGGCTCGGCAAACGACGATGGCGACCCTGGACCCGGTCCGTCGCCCAGCTCCGCGGACCGCTTTGGGGAAATCTCGCCTGCCAGCAATGATTTCTTGCCTTTTGCGGTTTGGTCACCGGCTCGTGACGTCTGGATCACGGGATGCCCGGTCGCTCGGCTGCTGCCATTGCGTGGTGTTTTTGTCGGCACCGCCGCTGAAGACGAGCAATACGTCCGAGTTGTTCGGGTGATCATGTCGATACGAGGTGTCGTGGGCACGCTGTCGGAGTGCTGGCTACTACGTAGGGTCGGTCCTGTTAGCAGTTAGACTAATTGTCGCCGTTTCACGACGGTTCTGACAATGTTTCCGGTTGACAGATCATATCAGCACAAATATAAACACAATGCGTGTCCGAGTCACATCCTTAGAAAAATAGACTTTGAGATCGTCTTATCCCATGACGTTATACTTCCGACGACTGCCAAGTCGAACTTGTCTACATGGTTCAGACGGTCGCCAATAGTCAGCATTTCAAATGCGACAAAAAGCAGGCTACTCCCTCTACCACTCGGCAAAAGACAAGGTCCATCCAGGATTCGAACCTGGGCTTACGGAAGGTTCCAACTCAGGAGAGATGTCAGAATCCGACGTCCTAACCAACTAGACTAACAGACCGGATACAACCGAGCTGCTGCTCTTGACTTGGGTGCGACCAGAGGGGATCCAGACTATGATGCTCCAATTCACAGCGTGTGCAAAAATTTGCGAGCCCTCGCTGTGGAGACTCGGGCGGGGATGAGTGGATCCTGTGCCGGGACTCGGTGTGGGGCCGGAATAATCGGTGGGATACCCCGGCCAAGTTCTGACGACAGCTTGTTGGGGCTTGATTGCGGCACTATGATGGTGACAGGAAGATGACTGCAACTTCAGACATTTCATTTGCGGAAGATTCAGGAGTTGGAATAGGAGTTGTTGTCGAAAACCGTCAACGGCACTGTTGAATCATTGTATCAGTGTCATATAAAGCTGTTGGACATCACAAGACATGCCGTCGAAGTTGGAACGGTGACGCAACCAGTGAAAAAGTTCCTTGTGTACATTACCAAGCTATAGACAAAAAAGGCAAGAATCAAGAAACATGAAAAAAATACAAACATGCCTTTCAAGCATCGCCGCCCAAAGCCCTTCGCCTGACCAAATTCCAAGACGACCATGCAAGCCCCAAAACCATGCGATACATGCTCCAACCCCATCTAGCAAGAGCTCTTCACCCCCGTAGCGACACAACTCTTCCCGTCCGGCCCCTTGCCCACCAAACTGGGCTCCTTGCCGCTGCTGTTGCCCTCAAAGTTCTCGCACACCTCGGCGCCGACGACGCACGAGTTCTTGATCTCGGCCGTGTCGCCGTTGTTCCCGTTGACGCCCGCGAGAACCTTGCCGCCGTCCAGCTTGCAGTTCTCAAAGATGGACTTGCGCGCCGTCTGCGTCTTGCAGTTGCCGCAGCTGCGGTACATTTTGCTGCAGTTCTTGCAGTAAAAGTCCTTGACGTGGACGGTGCCGCCGCCGTTGTGCTGGAGGACCTTGTCCTCGGCGTCCTGCGCCCCGCCGCCGTTGACAAAGGACGTGCCCGACGTCTGCTTGAAGGTGATGGCGTCCTCGCAGACTTTTTGGAACCAGCTGTTGCGGCGGTTATTGTTAGCGCCGTGGTTCTCCAAGGAGTGAGAGACGGACGGAGGAGGAGGAGGAGGAGGAGGAGGAGGAGGAAGAGGAGAAGGAGAAGAGGCAGACTTACACGTTATTCAGGGTGCAGCTTCCGAGACAGTGAATTCCCTCGCCGTTGTTCGGCCCAATGACGACGTTGCTCAACGTCGCCCCCTCCTGGAGGATAAACACGGCGTCCTTGTTGCCGCCCTCGCTCTGTCCCTTGCACGTGCTCGGACTCCTGTCCCAGAGCTGCATGCCGCCGTCGAACTTCTCGCCGGGCCCGATGGTCTTGACGGCCGCCAGGTTCTGCGACCCCTTGGGCGTCGGGAACGTAGTCTGCAGTCCGCCGCTGTACGACCCTCCGCCGCCAGTCGTGCCGTTGGTCGAGCCGCCGTCGCCGCCGGGAAGGTTGTAGGACCCGCCGGGAGGGACGTACGAGCCGCCGGCGCCGCCTGACTTGGCGGGCGCGTGGGGCGCCGAGGTCTTGCTGCTGCCGTGGTGCTTGGCCGTCTTGGTGACCTTGGCCCCGGCGCTCTTGTGGGCCGTCTTGCCGCCGTCCTCGACCTTGTAGTAGCTCCCCTCGTTCTTGTCCGTCTTGTGCTTCTTGTCGCCGTCGTCCTTGTCGTCCCGCTTGGTGGGCGAGGCGATGACGCTGGCGGCCAGTGCCAAGACCAACATGTTTCGGAACTGCATCTCGAGTGGGTTTCGGAGGGTGGTGTAAGATTGACGGGTGGGTTGGGTGCTTCTGCGATACCTAGCGCTTCTTGGCTTGTGGATGAAAGAGTGGGATCCGGAGACTTGGCTCGCAAGTGTGGATGCGATTTCGTGGGGAAGATAGGAAGGGGAGGGATGAGATGGTGGACCAGCTCAGCTGTTCAGATAAAACGACGCAGTCGTTCGTTGAAAGAGGAAGCACAAGAAGAAGAGAAGCAAAGGATGTTGAAACTGTGCAAGCTTAAGATGCTGATGATGAATAGAAACGAGAACAGACTGGAAAGCGAAGTTTATTCTCTTTATATATCCAAACTCTCCCGTTGCCTCACTCACCATAAGAACAAGACGAACCCCCTATACCGTCTCCCGTTCTTACGTGGAAAACCAATGTCTGCTTGGCTTCGATACCGAGCAACACAATCCAACGCCCGGCCCGAGCTCGTCCAGCAATATCCCATCAAGAAGTGGGAGCTCTCCATACTCGTTCTGCAGAAAGACACAGAGTAACGCTCCACAAGGGAGCATATAGCCAAGTCGATGGTGCGCTTCACCTATACAAACGAATCCACCACAATCCTCCCTTGGAGAAAAGTAAGCTTTCCTGACAGGAGGAGCCAGCATGCCATCCTGGCCCGTGAGGTTGTCTAAACATCATCTAATCCAGAACGAACATGACCAGCAACAACACGTCGAGGTAGTAAAACCACCAATCATGTTGCGGAAACGTCCTTCTAGAAAGGACATGCGGCATGGATGCCGCTGTAAAGTAACCTCCTTGACAATAACTACTGCGTAATCCATCTGAACTCTCATGCACGCAATCGTTCTCTCTACGGCCTCTATACCAGGTTCTTCCCAGTAATATGGCCCACCGACCGGAAGGATACACGTGCTCGCAGCGATGCGTTCTCGATCTACCTGCAAAAAGCTCCCCTTTCTGACACAGACCAACTATATCTCCTTCATTCCTGTGTCAAGCCCCGTGGGTTCCGCGCCTTAATACGGTTGACTTGCCGCAAACAGCGCCCATCTGGCTGTAGGATGGTCTCGACGCCTCTATTCCAGACACAAATCGGCAGACGTAACCGAGGCCCCCATAATACCGGAAAAACATGCAAGAAATGATACTCGGCGGCCAGTTCGGAAGGACAGACGCGCGATTTGAAGTTGAACTTGTTCACACTTTATTGAAAAGGTATCTACTTGAATCATCCAATCCGGCGCCGACGTCTTCCGTTTTGTTTCGGTTCCTCACTCGTGTACTCTTGCTACTATAACCAAATCGTCAGCTGTGACATCTTGACGACATCACTGTCTCCGCTGCTGTTGCTGCTGCTGCTGCTGCTGCTTCTCCCTCTTCAATTGCGCCTCGAACCTCTTCCCGTCTCTTTTGGCGTCCTTCTCCCCCTTCCCAACCTTCAAAAGTTCCTCCTGCACCATACCGACCGCCTCGGCGACAACGTCGTGGCCTCTTCTCCACGTATATAGGGCAACACCGTGGCTCTCCAATATTTCTTGTGCGCGCTGCAGTCTGCGCATCCAAAGTTCGTGCTTCCTGTTGGGATATGTTGGGCCCAGTGTCGGCGAGCCCAGCGTGGGCGATGTGGCCCCTGACTTGAGACTGCCCGATTTGGCCTTGGCGAACGCTGGCGGCTGGGGGCCAGCGGACGGTGGCAGCGCCTCGAAGTCGATGTCATCATTGCTAGACTGGCGTCGCCGGTCCATGGCCCTCGGACTAAGATTCCGCGAACTGGCCTGGGTATCCCTCCGTCTGGGAGGTGGGGGCGGGGGCGGGACTTTTGCTGTTTTACTCGTAGCGTTCTGGGCCGCTGCCGGTATCTTGGCGACTTTGGGTGGATTATGGGTGCTTGATGTCGTCTGCTGCGACGCATTGGTGCTGGATACGGTCTGCTGAGACGCGTTGTGTATTTGAGATAGGGGATGGGGCGCGGCCCGATCGGCCGATGGCTTGCGGGATCGCGAGGCCACGGGAGGAGCAACGTTGCTTTTGGTTCCGAGCGTGGGCACCTTTGAATCCGAGGGCGCACTGCGAAGAGCCACTGGCTTCGACGGGCGTGGCGGAGGGGGCTTTCGGATGACGAGGTCCGTCGTGCTCGAATTCGGCTTCGCCTGTGCCTTCAGTTGCTCCAGAGCCGCTGCGTCATCTAGGGTGGTCTCCTCAGGTTCGTCTGAAAAGTCGATGAGGTTACCCATCACGGGCCCGACCGTCTTGGCTTGCCCTCGCGGTGGCAGACCAGGTCTGCTTGCCGGCTCGTCCGCCTTGGCTTGCAGTCTCGTGGCCGGAATCTTCTGGCGCGTGGGCGTCCCTTCGAAGGAAGAGTCAAAGTACCCATTCTTCTCAGGAGTCGTCACGTCGCGGATGAAGACAGCAATGATTCTTCCAGGGTGTGCATCGACCAGCTCGGTGTAGACCTCAAGGTCTGCTTCGCCACTGTCGCCAACCAGCAGGAACTTGCGCTCTGGGAAGTCCTTCATCAACCTGGTCAGCGTACTCTTCTTCCGTTCCGCCACCGGCTCGAAGATGCCTTGAAGCATGCCGCTGTACTGCTTCAGGTGGAGGGAGCCAGGAGGCAGGCCGGCAATCATGAAGTAGCTGGCAAGCACAGGGAAGAGCTGCCAGGGGCTGTTTGAGCAGTAATGTATGCTGACGCCCATCGCGTGCAATTCGTTATACCATTCCCGGACACCCTCGATGGTCAAGTCCTTGAGCTCGCGAATGAAGGTATTGCGGAAGATTTCCTTGGCGCCTCCCGAGATGTTGGACCGCTTGATGGTGTCGTCAATGTCGCTGATCAAGCTTACGCCTCTGGGCTCGATAATCTTGACTTCCTGCGTGGCCGAGAGACTTTCGTTGGCGAGAACGCGGACGTTGGTAGGAACAAAGTCGAGTGCGGCACGGATGACGAAGTGCCCAGCGTCGTTCGTGTAGACGGTCCTCGACGCCGACTTTTCGTCGTTGTAGAAGAAGATGGTGATTGGAAGCTGGACCAGTGGTGTTGTCATAAAAGGGGCTATCCTGGCCATGAGGTTTGCGTTGGCGACTGAGAGCTCCGCCTCGGTGAGGTCGTTGCCCGTCGTGTTCTGCCTGGCGGGAATCTTTGGGGAGCCCGGCGTAGTCATTGGGATCCGGGTGCCGCTTCTCGACCTTGACCTGGCGGCGTAAATGCTGCCATTCTCATCGTCGGACTCCTCCTTGGGCGCCTCGCTAAAACCCCCTCGATAGGCGACGCGCCTTTCCTCTTGGCCCCTCTTCTCGATTTCCGCCGCCTCTTTGGCGATCTTCTCTTGCTCCCGCCTCTCCTCATGGGACTGGTGCAGCGCACTGAGGGTTTCTGTTTGCGGGGCATCCTGCCGCGGCGCTGGGATGCCACTCAGCTGGCGTGCGAGGCCGATGAGAATGCGGTTACGCCTAGTCATGGGTCCTTTGTGCGGCGAATAGATCCACCCTCGAACGTCAATGTCGACGATGGCCTTTTCGTCTTCGGCGCGCTCCCATTCTTTTCTCCAGTACTCTTCGTCTCTGATGCTGCCTTGTGGCACCTGGTCTTGGTCCGGGTTCTGATTCTGGTTCTGGTGCACAAACTCCTCACCCCATTCCTGCTTGACGTGACGTTTCGCGTACGAAGGAAATATGACCATCTGGTCGTCACCTTGTACGGTTATGGCAACGCCTGGAAACGAACCGGGGATAGTCGTCCGTGGCTGACCGTCTTCGGGTTCAAGTGGCCTCACCCGCGTCTGCGCGTAACCTTCTCGTATCTCGTTCATGGCAACTGCACCGGCGCGATACATACTGCCAGCCTTTGCAGCCAGCCACCTGCGACGCGAGCCCCTATCGCTCGGGGTTGCTGGGTCGTTTGTCGCAGCACCATATTCATTGCCGTTGCTGTTCCCGCTTGCATTGCTCGATCCTCCTCCGTAGCCCGTGTACTCTGACCAGGTAGGCATCTTCTTGCTTCCCCTCTCCCTCGCATGCCGCGCCGACCGAGCTGGGGGCGGACCCAAGAGCAGCCGGCGACCCTGTCGCGCGAAAACGTCGACGAGCCTCGACTTCTCCTTCCTCTTCCGCTGGCTCTCTAGTATATATCGATATATGCGTGACTGCAGGCGGTGCTTCAGCTGCGGAAGAGTATCGAGCCGGAAGTTGAGTACACGTTCGCGGTAGCGGTCTCGTATGGAACCGGGGAAAAGGTATCGTAAAAGGTTTGTTCGATTTCGAGGATGCGGATGAGGGGGACCAAACCGCCTGAAGGGAGCCAGCTTGAATGTTGCCCAAGCCCAGTGCCTTGGACAAAGTTCCAAGACGTTAGTAGGTTGGACGTGGGGTCCGGACGGCACAGGCTTTTGGCGTCTTTGCGTTCGAAGCTAGTTCGTTCGATGGGTTCAGGCAAGTTGCGCGCGGTGCAAGATGTTCGCGGAGGGAGGCGGAGTCACAACTGGAACTCGTGGGAGAAGCGAGTTCGGCTATTGGAGAGAGACGAATAAAGGCGGAGGACAGGTAGTCGTCAAGGCAGCCAGATGTGCATGAGGCTTGCAGACGACGTCGTCTTCTGATCCGCAGAGCTTTTACAGCTGGTACGGAGGAGATAGAGGGTGATGGAAGCACATGATCTCGCGGTACGTTTCCGAGTCCAAGGACGATACGGTAGCGAAGAGTTGGTGGTGGTCGGGAGTAGTCGACTTCGAAAGAGCGGGAGCACGCGGTAGGGATGGGAGCTCGTGACGGTGGGCGGACTGAAGCTTTGGGTTGCTTACGGTCTCAGAAAAGCTGCGGTGCCGAGTTATGCCGTGTGTCGCATGTCTCACCCACCGAGCCAAGCTCAGCATGGCCGCTAGAGGGCCTTCCGGGATGCCTGGCTTATGGGCGGGATAGTGTAAGGCACCCGCCAATGCTCAAGGCTCTCAGTACCTCTGTAATGCGGCACAGAGGAGAGGCCATTACGTCACCCTCAAGCTGTAGCAGGTTGTTGGAAGCCTGCAGCGGCAGTCCTCATCGCCTGCGCTGCAAGCGTTTACTTTACCTACTTATGTAATTAGGTACCTGGGTATTATAGTGAGCTCCCATCGTATAGGTAGTCACGTTGCTTTGGCCCCTCCAGTACCACGATGCACGTCAACCCATTACCATCAAATGACGTCTGAGTGCTGAGGCATATGAGAGAACGATTCGATATTCATGCAACAAGAGATTTGCATTTTCAAGCACCCGCGATGGTCATCATGGGCCCAATCTCGCGCCAAGCATTAAATGGTATTTCAACATGGTATTCTGGACTAACGTGTATCCGGATGCAAAGAACTTTTGACAACTCCGCCCACAACAACTCCAAGGAATCGTCTATCGCTTGCCACGTGCCAGCTTTGCTCGGACTCTGGCATTCTTGGGAGGCGCCTTCTTCTTCTTGAGGTTCAGCACAGCTCCCTGTCCGTCGCGTTCCGCCTTACCCTTCTTCCACACAGGTCCGTCGCTGCGCATGGCCTTGGTGTCGAGCTTCTTCCTGTCCTTGTTGCTGAGCTTCTTCTTCTTCTTCTTGCCGTCCGCTCCGTTGAGCTCCGCACGCCCTGCGTCCTTGGCCTTTTTCTTGTCGTCTTGCGTCTCGAACCACGTCCTCTTGGGCCGTCCCTTGATCTCGGCTTCGTGCTCGAGGATGTTTTCGCCCTTCCTGACCTGCATCTCCGCCTGCGCGAACTGCTTCTCTTGCTTCTCCTCTTCCATGATTTCCTCAATCTCATCTTCCATCTCGTCCACCTGAGCCTGCCACTTGTCCGCTTCCGCCGGCTCGATGACTCGACTCATGATCTTGGCGCCCTGTGCCTTGCCGGCCTTGACCGCCGCCTTGACGACCTTACGATCCGGCTCCGCAGCTAGCGTGATGGCAACACCAGTCCTGCCGGCACGAGCCGTACGACCGACTCTGTGAACGTAAATCTCCAGCTTCTGGGGTGCCTCGTAGTTGATGACCGTGTCGACTCCCTTGATGTCAAGACCACGGGATGCGAGATCTGTCGCCAGAAGAAAGTTGACCTTGCCGTCACGGAAGTTTTCGACACTGGCAATTCTCTGCATCATTGTTAGCTGCCTTTGTCTTAAGCCCGTCTATGTGCGTGTGTGTCTCGCTTACCTGAGCTTGATTCATGCTACCATGGAGCTCCGCGCACGACAAGCCGAAAAGACCAAAGATGATTCTTGCTCGGTGGGCCTCCTTCTTTTGACGGAAGAAGATGATGACTCTTTCGGTGTGCATGGTCTTGCAGATGTGAACGAGGTAGCCCATGCGTTTCTCCTCTCTGCCTGGACGCAAGCGAATGAACTCTTGCACCAGGGTTCCGACCGTCTTCTTCTGCGAGTCCACCATAATCCTGGCGGGCTTGCTCATGCCCACGCGAACGAGGCGATCGACCGAAGACGTCATTGTTGCGGAGAACAGCATCGTTTGCCTCGACTTGGGCAACGTGGTGAGAATCTCGTTCAGTTCGTCGGCGAAACCGTCCTCGAGCATGCGATCGGCCTCATCAAGCACCAGGATCTCTACCGTGTCCACGTTGAAGCTGGCCGAATTTCTCATGTGGTCAATGAAACGACCGGGCGTGGCGATAATGACGTCCGGTCGCAGCCTCAACTCGACTTCCTGCGCCTTCAGACTCAGACCACCAACAGCCAGCGTGAACTTGATATCGGTGTATGCGGCGAGCTTCGTGGCGACTGCGTGACACTGGATGGCCAGTTCACGAGTGGGAGTGAGAATGACCACGCGGCTGGTGGGCACCTTCTTGGGCCGGTACAGGAGACGCTCGAGGATGGGCACGACGAAGGCAGCCGTCTTTCCGGAACCAGTGACAGCACCGCCGACAACATCCTTGCCCATGAGAGCAATGGGAATCGTTTTGGCCTGAATGGGTGTGGGTTTCGAAAAGCCAACAGCAGCAAGACCTCTCAGCAGGGGACGCGACAACGACATGCCCTGGAAGTTTGATGCGGCGTCCTTCTTTCCAGGCTTTGCGGGCTCTTCCGGCGCGAAGAAAGCGTCTCGCTTTGCTTGTTCCTCCAGGTCCTCCTCTTCGCTGTCTGAGTCGCGCGCGTCGTCGGGGTGGTCCACGGGTGTCGCGACCGAGTCGTTGTCGGAAGCCGCGTCGTCGTCCTCCTCCTCTTCGACAGGCTCCTCCTCATTGTCTGATTGCTCGTCTTCAGGGCCGACACCCATGCCGAATGCGTCGTCGGCAAGCACTTCATCGTCGCCATCGTCAAGGTCGATATCCATGTCGTCGTCGACCTCGTCGTCCGCTGCGTTTTTCTCGACCACCTCTGCCTCGGGCTTATTCTTTCCAGCCTTCTTCTCACGTCTTCTGCGAATGATCTCGTCTATATCGACTCCTGTATCTTGTCGCTTGTTCATGGACTTCTTGGCGCCATCGAAACCCCATCCTTCGAGTTCGGCTTCGCCAAAGTCCACAGCACCGTCTTGAGCGAACTCAAAATCAGAGTCCATGGCGCCATCGTCTTCGTCTTTCCTTCCCCAGACGCCCTCGGGTTCATCTTGCTCGGGCTCAACCTCATCGCCGTTGGTCTTCTTTGACTTCTTGGAAGTCTTGACCTTCTTCTTAGGCGGTGCCTCTACGGGGATCTCCTCTTCGACGATGTCCTCGTCATTGTCGGAAATCGTGAAAACAAAGTCGTCGTCGACATTCTTGCGCTTCTGAGACGGAGCCATGTTGGGTGGTCTGGTATTGTCGGAAAGCCGGACAGTTTGGCAGGTTTGTATCCGCGGGGTAGGTATGGTCTGCTCCAACACCTTACACTCACTGGACTCTGCCTTCGCTGCCCCAGCGCGATCTTCCAGCCAGAAATTTTTCTGAACCAAAGGTGGAGCCCAACTTTTTCTGCCGCCTTTAGTGAGTCCACTCCACGGAAGCGGTCAGCTGCACGGTTCTCGGCATACTAGTCCGGATCACTTATTAGGTAATCGTTCCCGCCGGGACACGGAACTGCCAAGGCTCTGCTTCACCCACGTGACAACAATGTTTGTTTGTCATCCCGTGCAAGTGGCCAGTCATCGTCCGAAGCTCTGTTTACGAAAGCTGCGGGCTAAGGTCCAGTGGCAGTACCTAATTAACGGCCCAGCTGCTACCCGTTTGGCAGGGCAGGGGCTACCAAGCGTCCTGTTCCTTCACTTTCCTTAGTCGAGGTGCCCCCAAGCAGGAGTAATCGACCCCACTATGGTTGATTGGGCGACCACTAATTGCCAACAATTTTGGCCGCCTTCAAGCCGTCGGCGACAACGCAACGAGATTTAATTTCTACCCTTTTGACACTTAGTCCTCTAGTCCTTAGTCCATTCTCTGTGCACAGCACTACTATCCACGTCTCCTTTCTCGCGACATCACGTTCGGATCTGCTTCTTGAGCGTCTTTGCGATTTCCACTCCGACCCCGCGTTTTTTTTTTTCCTTAAGCAAGATCTTCAGTATCGAAGGCAATAAACACGGACAAAATGGGCGAGTCCAGGTTCGTGTCTCCCGTTACTACCCAACACACGTCGCCTCGCCATCATCACGAAGACGGAAGCGTCGCGAATCGGGCACTCCCAGCTAACAAAACAGACTATCCAGACAGGAGCTCATCCAGTGGTTGAACCAGCTGTTGTCGCTCAACATCACAAAGGTCGAGCAATGCGGTACCGGGTATGTGCTGGCGATTTACCCCTCCCCCGCGACATGGCGACATGGCGACATGTGGGACCGATGATTCTGACCGCGACATTGCTGACGTCGGCTTCGACTGCAGTGCGGCCCTTTGCCAGGTGTTTGACTCCATCTTCATGGATGTCCCCATGTCTAGAGTCAAGTTCAACGTCAACAGCGAGTATGCATACATCCAGAACTTCAAGGTGTTGCAGAGTGAGTCAAACCTCAGGCTCTTGTCGAATGCTCCACCTCGCAGTCCCGGCTGACGCTTGCTCCTTCCAGACACCTTCACTCGTCATCAAATCGATAAGCCCATCCCCGTCGAGGCCCTCGTCAAGTGCAAGATGCAGGACAACCTCGAGTTCCTGCAATGGACAAAGAGATTCTGGGATCTGAACTTCCCTGACCACGATTATGATGCCGTCGCCCGCAGAAAGGGTGGCGCCCTCCCCCCTTCGGGCGGTGGCGCTCGTGCTCCAGCCAGCGTCGGTGCCGGCGCTGCCAGACGAGGCGGAACCACGCCGTCTGGAGGACCTCGTGTCGCCAAGGCTGCTGGCCCTGGCGCCGCTGCTCTCCAGCAAGAGAACGCTACGCTCAAGGAGACTGTAGTCGGTCTCGAGCGTGAGCGTGACTTCTATTTCAGCAAGCTCCGTGACATTGAGCTGCTCGTCCAGCAGGCCGTGGAGGAGGATCCCGAACTTGAGAAGCAGGAGGATGGTCTTGTGAAGCAGATTCAGACCATCCTCTATTCGACAGAGGAGGGCTTTGAGATCCCTGCAGAGGGTGAGGCTGCTGATGATCAAGAGACTTTTTAAAGGAGCTGGGTTGCTGGCGCGAGGATGATACTGATAAACTTGGATGGGGTGTTGGGAGTGAAGGGGAAAAGCACATGGGTTTGGCGCTTAGTACAAATACCCCAAGGCACGTAATAATCGTATACTGGCGATGAGGCTGGCTGCACCTTGACGACGGAGTCCAGCCGAGACGAGTTGAAGAAAGGCGGCGGGTTAGAGTCTGTATTGCACTCTCGTGTGCACATGAGCATTCATGAAAGAATACATACTTTGAAGTCTGGGTGCTTCAAGTCATATCAAGTATCCGGGTGGGCATCTAGCGAACCGTGCCTGATCCTGGCCACGCGTCTACAGACTGTGGGACGTCTATTCTGGTTCGGCCCACGGATCTTGGTCTGCCACTCTCCCAAGTTTCAGCCGAACATGTCACAGACCGTTGGAAGCTTATTCACCAACTTGACCGGCTCGGTGCGATATTGGCCAGAATTCCGAGCATTTTGCAGTGATGCTGTTGTAAGAGCGAAGACAGTAGTGCGACTGTGGCGTGGAGATTCTCGATTGCCGATGGATCAGCACCTTCGGGCCACGAGAGGATATATGATATCCTTGAAGAGCCGAGAAATGCAGACCAGATGAGCGTTCCTCTAGCGTCCCACAACGATCTTTCTTCTACGTTGTGGTGAGCGCGGTCTAGAGGTAGAGCCTCTGACCATCAGGACGGGGTGCGTCAATTCGCAGGCTCGGCGAGACCCAAACGCAAGCAAAGAAACATTCGACTCTCCTGTATATAGTTGCCTGGATGTCCAATTACCTAACGAATACAGGTAGGAAGCAAAGAAATAAGTGCGACTGGAACATCGTCATGGGCCCGGGTCCTGCCTGACCTTCCTTGAAATGGGTTGTCTGGGTTAAGCTGGAATGAGGAACCTCTGCGGTCATTCATGCCGCAGGCCCAATGTAGAGGTTCCCACGCATGCGCCACAGGCGTCAACCAGCGCACACGACCAGACGACGTCGGCCTTGAGGCTGCCGTCATCTTTGGGCGGTACCTGCTTTAAAGGGAGCTGACCGCCTGAGCCGAGCTGCAGCGCAACCCAATCCGCATTGACTCTGTCTACCTAGGTACGGTACCTACCTACCTTAAAGGTACCCAGTCGTCCCCGACATTCGGTAATCGAGCCACCTAAGCTGTTTGTACCTCTACAGAGACACACTTTACCTCACCTCACCATAGCTGCCTTGCTAATAGTTAAGCCCGACTTTGCTCACCGGACGAAAGTGTCAGCCACTCCTCATGCCGCGAGTTTGTCTCCTGCAGCTAAACCATCTGAATTTACCAACTCCAACAAACATTCTCTGCGTCCAACTATTCAGCATATCTACGAACCCCTCTTCGAGCGAAATCATCAGAATATTTGTCGAGGACTTCGAGACTCCCACGGACACAAGCCAAGCACCGTCCTCCATCATCGACACGACCACTTACACAACAAACGTCCGACGAGGGAAGTCGCAACCGCCCAGAATCCAGCTCATCCGAGCCCAGCGCCCTCGTCCAAACATTACAAACACCAATCTCGACAAGAAGAAGAAAAAAAACTTGACTTGTGCCATCATCCAGAAGAATCATACCTTCGCAATCGACACACCATGGCGCCTCCCGCCGAGATATCCATTCCCTCCACCATCCTCTCGACCGGCGAGGCGAAACCATACACGCTCTACAACATTACCCTCCGCCTCCCTCTACGCTCCTTCGTCGTGCAGAAACGCTATTCCGACTTTGCAACCCTCCACGAGACCTTGACATCGCTCGTCGGTGCCCCGCCGCCGAAGCCACTCCCCGGCAAGTCGTGGTTCAAGTCCACCGTCTCGTCGCCCGAACTCACCGAGCAGCGCCGCCAGGGTCTTGAAGCCTATCTCCGGGCCGTTGCGGAGACCCCCGACCGCCGCTGGCGCGATACGTCCGCCTGGCGCTCCTTTCTGAATCTACCCAGCACGGGCGGCAGCACGAACACCTCGTCGGCGAGCGCGCATGGATTGATCACGAGCGGACGGGCGGGCGCGGCGGACCCGACGACGTGGTTGGACCTGCACCGCGAGATGAAGGCGACCCTCCACGAGGCGAGGTTGAGCTTGTCGAGGCGGGATGCGGCGGCAGAAAATAACAATACCACGGCGGCGGCTGAGGCGGGCGCCGCTGCGAAGAAGGCGCTGGTCAAGGCAGGTACGCTGATTACGAGTCTCACATCGGGGCTGCGTACGATGCAAGAGAATGGCAGTCTGATTGACGGCGAGCTGCGGCGCAGGCGGGACCTGCTGTCCTCTGCGCGGGTTGACCGCGAGGGGTTGGAACGGTTGAGCAATAGCATGTCACAGGGAAACGGGCGCGCCGGCAGGGAGGGTTGGGCCTCGTCGGGTGATAAAGCTGCGCTTCTGGGAGGCGCGTCTGGCAGTTCCAGCGGCGGTGCGCGCACGGGAGGCAGGGTGCTGGGCGCGCCGCTGCCCGAGACGGAACGCACGCGTGAATTGGACAATCAAGGCATGGTGATGCTGCAGCAGCAGATGATGTCGGAGCAGGACGACCAGGTCAACGCGCTCGCGGCCATTGTGCGCCGACAGAAGGAGATGGGGCTGCAGATCAACGACGAGGTCGAGGCCCAGGTCGAGATGCTCAAGAGGCTCGACGGCGACACCGACCGCGTCAACGCCAAGATCAAGGTTGCCAACAAGCGTATCGGCAAGTTCTGACTGCTCCTCGGGCTGCTGACGAAACTCGTCGTGACGGCGCTGGAGATCGTCGTCTGGTTTCGACGGGTTGAGAGAAAGGTTCTGGATGCTTTTGCGTGGTGTATGGAGTTGGGACGGTTTGTACTGGCTGCTCGTTCTCAGGCGTAGGACGGTCCTATTCTTTTTGGCATGGAAGCATTTTCACATGTTTTACGCTATTATGCAACAATTGGCAACTGATTGTTGCGCTTTCAATGACCGTTGGCGAAGGAGGACGGACACGTCAATTGGAGAGATATCAGAATGGCTTCGAAAGGGCGGGATGGGAAATTCGATGCTGTACATGTACGAGTTGAGGGCAATGATACTGCGTCAGTGTTGCTTTGCGACACGGCTGTTGATTCATGACGCCATATGCCTCATCCAAACAGAGCTCTGCTGTTGCTGTCTAGCGCCCAATACCGTGCAGTGTTCAAGTAGATTGAGGCGATGTCATTCCGGAATATCAGCAACCATCAGGAGGATTTCACCAAACCATAGTCTGTTTAATATTGACCACCTTCAATGGCAAGCAGAGAGCCTTAGGCTAGAACCAAGGTGTTGCCTGTCCAAGCTAACACGATTCTATCAACCATCGTTGTAGTACGAATGGGTTGTCGAAGGGCTAAATGCTGACCTGAGGTCCCAGTCCCAGTCCTGTCAGACTTCTCTCTGCTTCATCAACATTAATAGTACACATCACACCTGGACACCTGGGTCGGCAGTCATAAGCCCCCTCAACCTCGACTGGAAAGAAGCACACTCGTCTGCAGCAATTGAGACATCTGCCGTCAATCTGCATGCGGCCCCAGACGGCCTGCATATTGGTTCGAACTGCACACTGCCGAGCCCGCTGTTTGGTTCGACTACACTGCGACTGTTTCTCTGGGGGCACTTGAGTCCACGCGCAACCCCGCGAGATTGGTCATATTGGAGTTGCGACTAGGAGAGACCAGCGTGTTCCCGTCATACTGAGATCGTCTCACCAGCCTCGGATGAGAACCGAGCGTAGCGCTGAGGTTGTTCCGAGTCGCCAGGTGCAAAAACTATACACAAGGACGGGAGCTTGACACACTCGACGCGACGGTGTGTCGGCGGCGGACCGTTCCCTCATGCACATGCAGACGACGCTTAGGAGCCGACCCCTGCCATTAACAGGGCTGGTTGCATGCAGTCGATGCCTGTCGAATCACAATTTTCATTTCTCGCATGCGGCAAAAAAGAAATTCGGTCGAGTTTCCCTCTGCTGTCAATGGTTTTATCGCACTTGATGATGGACATGCCCAAGTTCAAGTTCAGTAGCCCAGAACAGAGCATACGCGGATTTGTCCGACCCGCGGACGACTGACGGTAATACTGGCCAAACCGTTTAAGCGTGGGTGTGTTGTTTGCTCCGCTCGGTGACATCTGATACGTCACTCGATCGTGCGCAAGGGACGTCCAATGGTTGCTGGGCAACGAAGCCGTTGGCTTTTGAGGGAACACAGACAGTGGGCGGGTGGCTCCACCGTCGTTGACATCGAGGTGGGAGGAGTTGTGACAGTATCACATTTGACGCCCAACCTGCGTGGCAGCCGCGTCTGATTGCTGGTGGCGCTTGTATTGTGTAGCCATGGGGTAGCACTTCGTCCATCTTCAATCTGTTGATGTGTGTGCAACCACAGGAGCCGATTGTGCATTCATACAGAAATCGTCGCGTGCCGGGACCGGCGGATGTGGTAAGTGTCCATAGCCAACTGGCATGGCTGCCTCTCCACAGCGGTAGCGTCTGGCGCAGGCAGAATATTCCCCAAGAGGAACAGAAGGCGCTCAAAGCCTCCCGGAAGGAAGGCCTCGACCTCCGCGATTCGCTGTCAACTGTGGATCGTTGCTGGTGATGGACCACAATTCAAGTTGCCCAAAGGCCTCTTATAGGCAGGAGATTGACCTCTGTCTTGTCATTGGACTGCCACTCTGCTGAAGGAGAGGGGAAAGACCTCGAGAGGGGAAATCGAGGGCGGTGACCGTGGTTTGTCTGCTTGCTTGAGGCAGACTTGCCCTTGGCGGTGGACATGGCAACCACGGGTTGTTTTGGCGATTTGATAGTGACGGGTGGCCCAGGAGGTTACCGGCGGTGAAGCTTTGTGTCTTCTTCCTGTTGGCCGACAGTGATGAGAGCCATGGCAGAAAGACGAAGTGTTAGGAAGTCGCAATGGGGCTGGGCCATCGATCGTGGGATGAACTGTCCAGGGATATGGGTTGCAAAGACGAGGCCATTGCAGGTTGCCATGAATCGAAGACGAGGTTGGAGCTCGGTCATGCGGACCACTGGCATCTTCAGGGTCTGGCAGGAGCAGGGAACATCCTCTTAGCCACACGACAGCAGGCTGGGAGGGCATTGCATCGTTACATGAGTCGACTCTGCTTGTATGCTCAGCACGATCATAGACGAAGTGGTTGGGGAGCACGGCGTCTTCTCGCAAGAAGCAAGAAGCCAAGTGTGGCAGAAGAAAACGTTGGATCTCCAGATGGGGAGTTGGGCAGGAGAAGCACCTCGGTCGAGTCCTGTCAAGATGTCTGTCACCCATCCTTCGCTTTCGTCTTGCCCCATCCTCGTCCAGCGAGTACAAAGTGGGTCCCACCACCCAGGACGACTAAGCTTAGTGGACCAACGGCGCGCAGACACACTACCGGATAAAACTCAACCACTAAAACTGAGCGGCCAGCCACTGACGCCCACCCGGTGAACCAACCATCTGAGGTACCTTACCGCACCTACCAATGGCCAGACGGTGAGAAATTGCGAAAGTAAACACACAATCCGTAATTCTTCGTCTGTCTCTTGCCTGCTTGCCTACCCACCCTCGCTCCTGCTTGCTTCTCTCATCACATATTTCCCGCCACAAATCCTCTTTCCACATCCCACCTCTAGCAAAAACGGGTTTCGTGATATCTTCTCGATTCGCGCCAAATGGCCCCAGGTAGCTAGCCTAAGGTCAATTTCGAAGTCGATTACCTCGTCTTTGACTCTCACGGTCAGACGGATTCCACCTCTCAGCTGCCTAGCTACCTCACCCTGGCACCACCAGAGTGAGGCCACGGCCGCAGAAAAGACACGATTCAGCATAGACCCTCTCAGCCAACAATCCTCTGACTGCTTTGACTTTTGCCATTGCAAGTCTTTTTGTTTCTCCCAAGTTCTTTCTACCTCGGCGTTTGTTTTGCTTGGCTGCTTGCTTGTGAGTCTTCACCTTCCTTGCCCAAGGTAGCCAATATTACCTTCATTCGTTTTCATTCTGCCACCAGAGATATCTGTACTATTTACTCATGGCTGAAGTGCAGACGCTATACGACCTCACGACTCTCAATGGACATTCCAAGATACCACTAGACCACAGCTTGCTTTGTTCCATAGACCAAAGGTCCATCAGAGCCTCAAGGCTCATACCAACCACTGAGTGCTGCCGACAAATATCACCAGCACCTGGTGCTGAGGTCCACTCGACATGAGCGCTCCTCCTCCGCCTCCGCCCCATGGCGAGGCACCCAAGACTACTGCTGGCACTCCTCCGCCTGGCAGTGGCCTGGGCCCGGGCAATTACGACATTTTTGTCATTCCTCAACGCGACAAGGGTGGAGGTTTCATCTACTTGCCCTCTCTTGCTCCCAATGGTCCCAGTTTCGCAGCTGGCTTCGCTTGCGCGTTGGTGTTGGTTGTCATGTTCCAGAGCATGGCACCTGCCTTCCGAACATGGTGGGGGACATACCAAGGCATGGGAAACATGGGAATGACCCTCCTCGTCATCGCTGTTGGCGTAGGTGCTTGGGCTTGGGGTAAATCGCAAGCTCAGCCTTCTAACCCGAACAACGCCGGATCAAACAATGGGGGGTATCGTCCCGGCCCCGGTGGCTACGGTTCTTACAACGCTGGCGGTCCCAACTTTGCCGGCGGCTTCCCCGGAGGCCCTCCGCCTCCCCCGCCACCCCACGGTAGCCAGAACAGCGGTCATTCTTCCGGAGCACCACCCCCGAACCACAGCCAGGGAAATGGGGGACCTAGGACGTCGTGGCAGGAGCGTCCACAAAATAGGTCACCACCTCCACCCCCGCCTCCGCCTCCTCGTGAGCCGGAGCCAGAACCAGAACCAGAGCCCGATCCCGAGCCAGAGGCAGAGCCCGAACCGGAACCGGAACCGGAGCCGCGGAAACCCGAGCCTCCGCCGAAGCCAAAGCCCAAGCCCGACCCACCAAAATCGCAAAAGGCCCAGAAAGGGGCGTGGGAAAAGGCTCGTGAGGAGACGAGAAAGCGTGAAGAGGAACGCAAGGCAAAGGAAGACGAAGACCGTCGCAGGGCCGAGACGGCGCGGAAGCTCAAGGAGTTCCGTGAGAGAGAAGCTCGCGAGCGCTTACGACGAGATAACGAGGAGCGCGAACGCCGCGAGAAGCTCGAGGCAGAGATTCGCGAGAAAGAGGATCTCAAGCAGAAGCTCGAGAAGGAGCGACAAGAAAAAGAGAAGCTTCAGCGCGAAAAGGAGAAGGCCGAGCAAGAGGCCAAGGAGGCCAGAGAGCGCCAAGCCAGAGAAGCAAAGGAACGCGAGGAGATGGCCAATAAGGAGAAAGAAGCCAAAGAACGCGAGGAGAGTCGGAAAAGGGAGGCCGCCGAGGCTGCCGCTCGCAGGGCCCGGGTCGAGGCTCAACTTGAAGCCTTCCGGAAAGCCAAGAGAGAACGCGAAGAAGCAGAAAAGGCCAAGAAGGAACGCGAGGAGGCTGAAAAGGCCAAGAAGGCAGCCGAGGAGGAAGCTGCTCGCAAGGCCAAGGAAGAAGCGGACCGCAAAGCCAAGGAAGCAGAAGAGGCCGAAAAGAACGTCCGCAAGGGAAGTAGTTACGCCTTCTCGTCCGTCGGTGAGAAGACGAGCATGTGGCCCAACGGCCGTCCACCCGTTCCCCCTTCGGCGGCCTCGACGCCCCCGAAACCCCCACCGTCTGCATCTTCTACTCCGAGAGCTCCCCCCTCTGCTTCGTCTGTTCCCCCCAGACCCCCTCCCTCTGCTTCTTCCGCTCCCCCACGACCTCCTCCATCAGCCAGCTCCGTGCCCCCAAGACCAGCGCCCTCATCAGCGTCTTCGAATGCCACGAGACGACCACCGCCGCAGCCGTCAGCGCGAACCGTCGACGAAGACCAGTACTCGTACCGACCCTACGACAAGCCGAAACACCGACCCGCGTCATCGGTCGGATCCGAGTCATCCTGGGCCCCGTCGGCCACGACAACGAGAACGACACCGCCGCCTAGCATGCGCGGTCCGTACACGACGAAAGACCCCGACAAGATCGTGATCAAGGCGGTGTACCTGTTCATGAACCAGTTCGCAAAGACTCCGGCAAGCCAGCTTGTGTCGGGGTTTGGATCGGTGACGGACGGACTCATCCTGCGAATAACGACCGAAGGCCTCTTCATCGACGACGACGTGCGCGGCGTCCCCCAACGAGAGTGGGACGTCAAGGCCTGGACACTAAAGCTGGTCGAGGTATGGTGCCCCCCGCACTGCTTGAATTCCACTGCTACTGCTTCTGCCCCTGCGAATTCCGCGAACCATCCTTCTGGCCTGTTCCAAAAAATGGCGAATCAGCGAGCGCGTACGGCGGACAGAGGGGCCACCAAGACGGTGTCGGGCGAAGAAGCCGACGCCTACCTGACGGAGATGCTGCGTGCTTGCAACAGTTGTTGTCGTCTTGGCTTGTGCGACACGAAGTTTAAAAATACTAATTTCCCATGTTCGGCGGGACAGACTGGCGAGTGGCGGACGAAGAGGCTTCACGTCCTGCGCGCGACGATCCGAGACCAAGAGGGCAAGCGATACATGTTTGTGCTGGATGAGGAGGAGGCTTGGAAGATGGCGGCGGGTGTGCAACGACTGCGTAAGGGTACCCAGGTGCGGTCGTTGGGCGTTAGCGGCATGACTCCTGCCGAGGCGCGAACGACTCTGGAGCTTCTGGGCTGGAGTTGAGATATCCGCTGCGGAAGATGCAGCTTCGTTGATGGGGGACACTTCCTTTGGCGGTGGACGACCGTTTTGTCGATGATATCCAGGAGATGCGGGAGGTCGTGGGAGTATTGTATGTGTCTACGGCACGGTGGTGAACGGCTACATGTTGTGGCCGAGTAGCGTTGGCGACGTCACCGACTGCGGATGGGCTTGGAACGTGGAATTCGATTGCATAGCAGAGCGAGGGCGGTACATTCCAGCCAAGCTGGATCAAAACATGATGATTTCACGCACCGGCGGTCTGAGAGAATGCGTCTCGTCGTACAGCAAGCACATTGTGGCTCATGCTAGACTGGTGATGGTATTTCTCTGCTTTTTTATTGTTCGCTGTTAACTGGCTATCGACAACTAGACATGTCGACTGGTCGTCTGCTTCACCCTTTCTTGGGAACTGTCTCGACACCACCTATGGACCATCAACCTTCAAACGAGACCTGTCTGCCATCACTGAGAGGCTATGGAGTCCAAAGACCACACCCCGCCATGCCCAACAACTAGCGGTGACGGCACTAGAGGGGCAGGCAGTCTGCAAGCTGCATATCAATACGGATACCTGGCATCGCTATCAAGACCGGCCAAGCCCCCACTTGGAGTCTCTCTGCCAAGTCCATGTCGGGGTTGACTTATCTGTCTGTTGGTCGTTTCTTCAGACCTCCACGTCTAAGCAGAGAACATCAGTCAGCTCGAACATGCGACGATCTGGAGAAGCGGGAGTGAGCCATTCCCCCGGGCCCGAGCCGCAACCCATCGTATTTTCTCTGCGATTGGCATGGCGAACCATTGGTCTCTTGAAATGTCACCCGTAAGAGGATTCTACCGCAAACTTCCGTTAAATTGCCTCTCCAATATCGAGCGGAAATCAGTCCGCCAGTCCGTCGCACGAATTCCCGCAGCCAATTTCCCTGCCCCAGAAAACACTACCTACTACCGACATCGGCCCGTCCTTCGTCCTCGCATCCTCGCGATAACCGAAGGCCCGATGGAGCAAAATTCCCGACCGCTTCGATTCTTCAACTCCAAATCCCGAGCCACCTTACGCTGCCGCAGTCCCCGTCGTCTATGACGGTGCAACGCCGAAGGAGACAGGGTTGCCAGTATCAGACCAATGCATTTGCACGATAGGATAACCAGGCAGTCGTGGAGTTGTGGGGTATGTGCCCGTGATAGGCAGAACCCCACGAACAAGCACCGCGGCAGATAAGCCCGCCGCCCCTGTTGCCGAGATATTGGCATATTGCTTCTGTACGAGGTCCTGATTCTGCTCAATCACGATCGTGTTACCAAAGCGCAAGATACCTTATCCGTAAGAAGATGAATCTCGTAATGAGATTATTGGCCTTCCGGCGCCGTGTGAGCGAGCACACATAAAGCATGGTCATGACCAGTACCACTTAGACACAGGTTCCTGGTCTCGCATCGCCCTGGCGTCGAACCTCGATCCACCTACCACGATGAGGGCTCTCTCCTTGCTTGCTCTCGTGGCCACCGCTACGGCGCAGCTCACCTCCACAGGCGCCTCTCTCAAGCTCGGCGATGTTTACTACTACGTCTCTCCCTTCTCTCAGGGGAAACTCCTCAACAACACGCTCAACGTCCAGTCTCTCCCACAGGCATTCGGTCTCACTCCCGTCACTGTTGTATCTAAAGCTGTGACAAGGGCCTCCTTGGCAGGCCTGTTCAAGAATTGGACAACGACCGACGACGTCTGGCAACCCGCCTTCCTCAACGCCATCTTCCTCGCCGGACTATCCTCGCCAGACCTCACGAAGCAGAGTTACGATGATGCCAACAACAGCACACACTCTATCCTCCTCCCCCTCTCCGCCACCCTCCCCTCGGGCCCGTACTTCCTCGACACCCACTCCGGCGACGTCTACCAAGCCTTCCGCCTCTACTCCGACTTCGCCGGCGCCTTCTCCTCCTCCCTCCTCCAAAAGCCAGACGGCACATTCCAGACCCTCTCGGCCCAGGTCCCCGCCTCCGCGTCCCTGACCATCGGCGTCCCCTCGCGCTTATACTACACCCCGTCCGCCAGCAAACCCCTTGCCGGCATACGTGTGGGCGTCAAGGACATCTACGCCCTCGCCGGCGTCAAACAGTCCAACGGGAACCGCGCGTGGTACGAATTCTACCCACCGGCAAACACAACCGCCACCACAATCCAGCACCTCATTACCGCAGGCGCCGTGGTCGTCGGCCTCCAGAAGCCATCGCAGTTCGCCAACGGCGAGGGCGCCACCGCGGACTGGGTCGACTACCACGCGCCCTTCAACCCCCGCGGCGACGGGTACAACGACCCTTCCTCCTCGAGTTCGGGCGCGGGAGCTTCGGTGGCGTCGTACGAGTGGCTCGACGTCGCCGTGGGCAGCGACACGGGGGGCTCCATCCGCGGGCCGTGTAACGTCCAGGGGCTGTTCGGCAACAGGCCGTCGCACGACCTGGTCAGCTTGGAGGGCGTGATGCCGCTCTCGCCGACGCTGGACACGCCCGGTTTCCTGACGCGGGACCCCTGGGTCTGGGATCGGGCCAACAAGGCGCTGTACGCGGAGAACTACACGTCGTACGGGGGGCGGGTGAGGTACCCGAAGACGCTGTACGTGCTGGAGTTTCCCGATGCCAGCTTCGAGGCCGGGGCGATACTGAACAGGTTCGCCGACGACCTGGCCAAGTTTCTCGGAACGGAGGCGGTCGAGTTTAACATGACGGAACGCTGGGCTGCGACGGCGCCGGAGGGTGTGAGAGGGTTGGAACTGGATGAGGTCATGGGGGAGACGTACGCGACGTTGATCACGAAGGAGCAGACGGCGCTGGTGCGCGATCCGTTTTACGAAGAGTATGCTGGTAAGTTTTATCCTCTTCCTTTGAGGGCCTGATCAGATGAGGGTGAACGTGGCATGACTGACCCGACCATGATAGCCGCCCACGACGGCCGCCTCCCCTTTGTCAACCCCGCCCCCCTCGCGCGCTGGGCGTGGGGCGACGCGCAGCCCGCGTCGCGCCTCGACGAGGCCAGAGCGAACAAGACGCTGTTCGAGACGTGGTTCAACACCGAGGTGCTCCCGCCCGCTGCCGACAACACCACGACGTGCTCTTCGGGGTTCTTGCTGTACGTCGGCAGCTTCGGCAACCCGGATCCGAGGAACGAATACCCCCAAGCTCCGGGCACGCCGCCCCTGGGGTTCTCGAACGGGAGGATTTCGGTCATGAGCGGAGCGCCGGATCACGTGTTCCCGCTGGGCGAGGTCGGGTCCGCGAGCTCGATCACAAACCACACGGAGTTTCTGCCGGTGACGGTGGACATCATGGCTGCGAGAGGGTGCGATGGGTTGATTGTGAAGTTGGCCAAGGATCTGGTCGAGGCTGGGTTGTTGAAGGTCCCGAAGGCGGGAGCTGGACTGGACGGAGGGGAGGTGTTGATGAGGCGGGATGTTCATGAGCTGTACTAATCTTTAACCTGACCTCTATGATCTATCCCGCACTGCGACTTTGCATGAGACTTCTGTGGCGTAGAGGGTACCCAAGGTAAATTGTTCAAAAAGAAGTTCTTCTACAGTGCGAGAAGAAGGGATCTAGGGCGAAGGGGTTTACAAACTTCTGAACACACGCGAAGCCACAGTGGCTAGGCTTCGCCACAACTTCAGTTCCTTCGTGTATGCCTACGTGGAGGGCGTGTCAATGACCAAGCTTCTTGCCAAGCTCTTATTCAAACTTGTAATTTTACCAGAAATAGACTCATACTTATAGTTATTGAAAATCCCGGAACAGATCAGGACTGCCGAGAAACGGCACGGTCACAGCAATACATTCCCAAAACGCGTTTCGGGCGATACTGAAAATCCGGTGCTGGCCTGTACGAATTCGTGGGGTTGGGTTTACTTCGAAAATGATGGGTCGCTATCGTCTGAGCCGCCTTCAAGCAGAAACTTCCCCGTGCCAGATTATTCACAGTATAAGCTCGTTGCGCCAGCATATGTTGGGGACAGTAAAACGAGCTCAATATGGAATATCAGGACCCCGAACTACGAAATCACTCTCATTTAGTCTCAGAAATGACATGAGCTTAATTGAACGGAGCCTCGATGCTAAGTTGGTGCTCTCATAGGGGGATAGAAGGGGGGAGGGTGACTTACCTGGTGACTTACCTGGTGACTTACCTGGTGAAGGCCCCGATGCTGGAGGGTTAGCTGCACGAACGCCCTTTGCCCCAGTTTGAAGACGTCCCGGCCTGAAAGAATACAACTACTAATTAACACTACAACTCCTACTACAAGTACATTGGCGGTCTCATTTTCTGAAGGTGGACCGTGGTATTTATGGAGCTTGGCCTACTTGAGCATTTTGGCAGCAAAGCTCTCTGACACGAGTTATGCCTATGATGGGCTACACTTGATCGGGTCGGTTAAAAAGCAAGATGAGAAATACTAGAGAGACATGAGTTGTACGTATCAGGAATATGATGACTCTTGAGCAAACAACCCACGCCTTCTATGGATCGGAAACAATCGAGACCTAACCATGTCAACGTCAAAAGAATGCACCCATGTTTTGTGTTCAAGTCTTCTTAATAAGTACATTATCCTGCCCTGGTACAAAAAGACCATTCGATGTTCATGACGACAACATGCTTGTCCCATTTGCAGTATCAATCTGCAATGGATCTTGAACGACTAACAGTAAAGCAACTCACTGCCGAGAGTTGGGAGCTCAGCTCTAGAGGTGACCTTACCCGTGGAAAGCTGGTCACACAAGCATTTCATAGTCAAAATTATAAATCTCTGCCGAGACTTCAGAGAAAAAGATGAAAATAAAGCAACAGATTGCTTTATGATATATGTTATGAGCCTTGAGGTCTTACCCGGCTTTCCTGCGCGAAACTCGACTGGACCACAATCGACCGTCCGTTTACATTCTCCTCTGATCCTGAAGCGGCAGACATGCTCTTCCCAGAACCGTTCCCCGCAGTGACACGACTAGTGAGTCCAATCTCGTCGTCAGTCTCATCGAGCTTCACCCTTCCATCTCCGTTGCCAAAGTTGAACTTCGATCCACCGTACGCGAATAGCACGCCGGTGCCCTTTTGGGAACTGCGCCCCGTCCCACTCTGCCCGGACCTCCATGGCGCGCTGCCCGAACTAGGTTCCGACTGTCGCCCGCTTCGCTGGGTAGACGAGATCTTGTGGCGGACCAGCTGCCTCAGGGGCGCCAAATGCGGCAGACAGGCCGACGCGATGGCGACGGAGGGCTCGATGGCGGACCAGATGAAGACGGGGCCCATCATCCAGGTGACGTCTGCGGCGTTCGAGAATTTGTGGAGGTACCATATTCGGACAACACTGGCGACGCAGACGCTGTCAAGCAGTTAGCCATTTTGAAAAGTTGCGATTCAGCAAAGGGGTGGCTGTACAAGCTTCCGAGGAGCATGATGCTGCAGACTGCCAGCTTCTTCCTACCCGACATCTGCAGCTTCAATATCTGAGGGATGGGTATGATGAGCACAATGACGTCGGTGAGCATGTTGATGATGCCGAGCGCCAGGTAGAAGGCGTTGAGGTCGATGCAGGTTCCCCGAGCTCCGATGAACTGGTTCCAGTAGAACGGCAGGGGCTTGCAGGCGTTGCCCATCGTAGCCCATATGACAATCGGATAGGCAACGGAGAGGAAGTAGCCAACAATCAGGGAGATCCTGAATGACAGAATTTGAGAGACGAAGATGCGCTGGTAGAAGAGGAGGATGGAGATCTTGGTGGCCGCGCAGGCTGTTCCGTAGACGAACGTGTAAATGTATAGAATCTAAAATAGACCTTGACTTAGTGAAGGAATTCCAGTTGTAAACGCAGGCATACTTTGAATATTGGTTTTAGTTCTGGTAGGGCAAAGGACCAGACGTGTTTTCCAGCTCCGTACGAGCCGCCGAGGATGCTGAGTCCGACCGTCGCGCCGACGAGAAGCTGACAGACGATCTTCGTTAGTGTCTCATTACACTATCTTGCAGTGGTCAAGCTAAGAGCAACTTACGAGCGATACTATGACTGCCCAATCGTCTGGCCTAAGTTGGTGTCCCTGGAGGAGTCTTGCCATTAGTCGTAGGGCCACGGCTGCGGAAGCCAGCACTGCCAGGATGATCACCGCGGCATTGTTCTGGCTGACGCTGCTTTCAGTCACGTCCAGGCCATCAGGTGGCGGTCCAAACACCTGAACGATCTCTGCATTTGCCTCCATCAGTTCACAAAAAAAGGGTGTGTGGGCATGGGGAAAGGACAGAGCAAACGCGGGCGAATGAAGAGGTTCTTTTTAACGCGCCGTCATTCTTCGATCTTGGACCCGGTCTGTCTAACTTCATGTCCTGAAAGTGGCTCCAAAACTTGTCACATTTGTGGTTTTCTCCTTACCGTTGAGGCGACCATGATGGAAAGTAAAACATGACATGACCAGAACTCGAGCAGCTTCGGAGCCTAGACTCGTGTTGGCAGTGAGCCGTATTGACGATCTGGCAGCCTCCGCATGGACTCTAGCGGGCCTGAAAGATGCCAATGGTATTGTATCTGCAGTAGTCTACCAGCTCGACTGCAGTTACAGGGAGCTTTTGCAACATCTCAGGGATGCCGTTGGCTCTCTTGCAGGGATCTCACCCAGTCTTTGGGTTGGTGCAGGAGTCGTATGATTCTCGACTTCAAATGGCCTCGCAACATGATAGCCGGGCCAGTAATGGCTAGATGGGGGAGGACCTCCGGACCAGAGTGTGACTGATATGAATTACTGACATTAGTAGGTGAAGTGTGAATCAAGAAATAAAATGGCACGCTTCTGGCACCAATGACTTCCACGTAAACAGGTCATCTTTTATTCGCCGTTTTGTAGTTGTCGATGCCTAAAATTCCACAGCCACTTGAAGTAATTCTACACTCGTGTAGTGAATGTGTGCTTCAAGAGATGTTTTTACTTAAGCAAGAACGTCAGGTCAACAGTGCCGGAAATGCTGTCCCCCTGAAACCGATTTGTGGCAAAGTCTCCGAGGATAGATATCACAAGTCAACTAGCAGCTGTCTCCGCGTTTTTGGGGCGCTACTCATTTACGGTTCTCAGAGATGAAATGTGACAACCTGTTGGTACAGGCCTCGACATGAATCACTTGTGACAGCTACAATACGGGTGTGCGTCAAGTTATTTATGCGCAACAACTGAGAAGAATCCAAACATGCAATGATTGATCGTCGAGTATACGGAACTTTGAATAGGCTCCATGAGCACTTCAATCGTCGTGCGAAGTAAGCACTTTAATTTAACCGTAAGTGGTGGTTGACTTTGGCTCTTGACGGTCTTCAAGAAACAGACCACACTCCTGGACATCGTCATTGCGCCGGGGATCAAGAGAAATATCCACTTTACTGCAAGCGTCTGGAAGAAAATCCCTGTCTATAACCAACAGCGTGTTGGAAGTAGAAAATGACCAGCGGTTGGATGATGCAGCATATGTCCAGGGGGGTATGAGGACGATGCATAAACTTGAGGAATGGTAAACGGGCCAAGGGTGCGTGAACTGAAGGAAGCGACACCGTAAGCTCAATCTCTAAAACAAAACAGTTTGGTCTCTGAGAAAAAATTGATTCATTCTGCGTCCACGGAGGACTCAGTTCCATCAGTGTCGACAGGGTCGTTTTTTCGCCTTTTCATGATGGGCTCTCTTTCCGGATGGACCGAGGTCCCGGACCTCACTCCTCTGGAGCGCATAGGCCCCAAGGGTTATCTTCGCTATGTGTTTCCTTTCCAGCTTCCAGACGATTATTCTCTCGAGCAAACAGTTTGCGTTCTCACGCAAGGCTATGAGGCAGCTCAGCGAAGGATCGCGGTCCTCGACTGCGAAGCTGTCCCCGACCCTGACGCGAGACAGGCCGGGGTTCTCAAACTTCAAAGACTGCCCCGAGGAGAGATTGAGGGCATCACTGTCAAAGACCTCAGAGCACCCGGAGACTTCCCCATGTCGTACGCCGAACTCAAGTCAAAGGCCTTCCCCGTGTCGGCCTTTGACAGCGACACAATTATGCGCCGTTCCGTCTGGCCCTCCGCTGGAGAGCGCCTCCCCGTCTCCCTGCCGCAGGTCAGCTTCATCCGAGGCGGCATGGTTCTGTCGTGGTGCATCTTCCACATGTTCGGCGACGGCAACACCTTCCTCGTCTGGACAAAAGTCTGGGCCGAAGAGTGCCGCAGAGCTCAGGGACTCGAGATCACCGACGCGTTCCTACTCGGCGATGCCCTCGTCAGAGATCGCCAGCGCATCATGAAGCCGTCGGGGAAGAACAAGGGACGGCCTGAGGACCATCCGCAGTACACCATCCTCCCGTTCACACCGCAGGGCATGCCGCCCAACATGCTCTCCGAGAAGCACCGCGGCCAAGTTTTCTACTTCTCCCCCGATTCCCTGGTCAGGCTCAAGGCCGAAGCGTCGCCTCGGAATGCGACGCAACCTTCACAGCAAACGTGGATCTCGACCAACGATGCCCTCTCCGCTCTTCTCTGGCGTACAGTCATGGCTGTCCAGTCGCCTCTCGAGACGCTCGAGGGTGACCCGGTGTCCGTCTTCAACATTGCCATTGACGGCCGCCTTCGAACGGACCCCCCGGTCCACCCGTCGACGATGGGCTGCTTCCTGGGCTACGTCGCTGCCTCGGCCCCTATTCGGAAGATGCTTGGATCCTACAGCCTGGCAGACCTGGCGATTTTGGTCCGTCAGGCGCTCCTACGGGCCGACAATCAGTTCGTCGACGATGTATCTGCTCTCATTGACACGGTGGAAGACGTAAACCGCATCCTCCCGACTGCTTTACTCGACGTTCCGGGTTTCAACTGCATTCAAAGCTCATGGGTCAACTTTGCCCTGTATGATGTCCAGTGGGGGCCGGCTTTGGGCGGCAGCATTGAAGCTGTCCGAGCCCCCCATGTTGGTGTCATCAATGGTTTACAGATCGTATTGCCGGTACTTCCTGATGGGGGAATGGAGATTATGGTGGGAGTTGAAGAAAATAGTCTGGATAGGCTGCTTCATGAGCCTTTGTGGATGAAGTTTGCCGAGCCAAGATGAATGGGGGACACCAACTGCGCTTTTCTCACATAGCTGACCTAATGAAACTTCTGAATCATGTTTCTCAAAGAGTTAAGAGTACAAGAGTGTGAAACAAAGTGATTTATTAGTCTCATGTAATCTGTCATTCCGATTGAAGGATATTACATCATGAGGACTTTTCGTCTGGACATGCAGCTTCCATCGCATCAAATGGCAAATTTTAGGGTAGGAACTACCCACCAACTTACCTCCTTCCACGAGACTGAAAAGTAAAGATTCTGTAATTGGAAACAACCATCTATCTTCTTGTCTATCGTCTCATTCCCAATCCATCAGCCAGATGTTGAAACAGCCAGTTGATCTTTTTCAGCCACTCTCTGAGAGGTGATTCACGACCTCGACAACTCAGCAGCCGCACCACGCTCCCCTGACGTGACGTACTCACGAATAGCAACATTACGCGACATATATTTGCTTACATTTCTTGCTTCCAGTGCATACCAACTCCATCGCGAGACGGCTCTTGTCATTGCCAGCGACAAAACCTTTGCAGAGCGTCGCTCCTCAGACGCCAATCTGCCGTGATCCAAGCCGGCCACAGCATTTCTTTCCTTTTATCGACGAGAGAATATACCTACCAAATCTCCCTGCTTCATCTCAACACCATGGTCGCCCAGCTCCAGATCCTTCGCCGCTTCGACTTGAGCATGCTGTCCGTCATGGGCGAGGAGTGGACGCATCTTGAGGTGTACCGTCTTCTCATTCAGCTGGGCCTCACCACGAAGAAGCTTCGACAATGGAAAGGTCAAGACGCCAACGCACGCCGCGACGGCGGTCCTCTTCACCACGAGCACAAAGATGGCAACGCCCAACGGGAGGACGATAAGATGATCTTCCGCAACCAGCTCATGATGGTTTTGAGAAACAGGATGGATGCTTTCGCAGAAGCAGAGAGCAAGTACAGCGTTCAAGCTGAGAGTGAGACGAGCATTAATGGCGATGACTCCGGGGAGTCGCGCCTTCCATTGAGGCAGAAGGCCGGCGGAAGGGAGCCTGCTCCACTTACAGCAGTGGTCCAGAAGAGGAAGAGGGAACATGACGGCCTGCAGTAAGTTTCTGGGTGTATGTCGTGCGGTGCCCATTGGCTGAGACTGACAATCTTTCGTGAAGGGAAACCGACGCGTCTCCTGAAAAGAAGGCCAAGCATGACGAGACGTCGCTCTAAGTCCTCGACTCCGTACTTTGATCCAGCAACGCGCATCAGAACAGTTATTCGGCAGTGGCGGACGATTATTGCACTCGAAGCATCTCAAAGCTCCATTACATCTCTCTCAAGAGCGTCTCTCTCAACAGCGGACACCGTCATCTCATGTCACCTACTTACGAATACTGGCTCAAATGGAGTAACTGGCTTTTTGCAGTGAATCTCTCTCACACACACACACACACGGCTTTCGTACCGCCTGTCTGAAGGAATTGGCGAACTTCTTCACACGCCAGGGATGCTAGGTAGCCTCCGAATAGCAGCACATCATTGCGGCATGGCTACTCGCTCACGACACGCTTTTCAATCCAATATTGAGCAGCATGTGCAATGTGTAGTGAGTGTCGGCGGGTCTGGGGCTTTGCTTCACTTTGTATAGTCGAAGATCAACGTGACATGGGTACACACTTTCGAAACTCGCCGTGGTCGTTCGACTCTTCAGGCCACATGAAATAGAGCGTTGAATAGGCCTACCTCTTTGGCCACAAAGACTTCTTGAAAGACTTCAGCGTAAATAACGTAAGATTATGGTAAATTAAAACTTGTAGCAGCTTTGGGTTCAGCGAGCCTCTCTGGTGACCACTCATTCGTTCACTCAAGTCACCCTTGTCCTCGATACGACAGACGCATCGATTGATATTGCAGGTCATTGGTGAGAATCTGATAGAACACGCCTCAAGAATCGCAGCTGGCCTTTGACATTCTTTTCGAAAGAGATCCCACCCTTGTACAGATCAAAATGGCCTCCTTCGACTCGGAGCCCCTCTCCGAGAGGCGCTCTCCTCACGCACTCCTCCGCCGCGTCCAACGAAGCCTCGTGATCCCAAGTCGGCAACACAACTAGATATGGCTTCGCGCTCTTGTGGACGTGCAACAACGGCCTCGACGTGACGATGCTGAGCAGCGACCTCGCCGCAATGGCGTTGGGCCAATCCTCTCCGCGTTCAGGGGCGAGCCGGCTCCATCCCTCCATCACCTCGTGCGAGGCCATGACAGCCGTCGACGACCCATCGCTCACGAGCTTGACATACTTGGGTTCCGTGGACCCCCGTCGCCCAACCGACGATATCCACGACCGCCGCCGCCGTCAGCTTGAGAGACCGCGCCAGCGGCATCTGCAGGCAGCCGGCCAGCCCGTCGACCAGGGGACACTGCGCGATGCCGGCAAAGGGGGAAAGGCCCGCGGCCTTGATGGCGCCGATGCCGTGGCCCATGACGATGGTGGGAGAGGGGTGTTGTAGGCCATCTGGTTTGTAGATGGAGACGGCGATTTTGAGATTGTTCCGGCTGGAGAGGATGAAGCGGTCTTGAATTGTGTATCCCATTGTGCCAGAGGGTCTCGTATGGTGGTCGACTTGGAATCAGTCGCTTCGTGGGCTGAGGCGGTCAAAGGATACCGAGTTGGCCCAACTTCAGTATGACAACTTGTGATCAACAGCAACCACGGTTCCTCACGCGAATAGACGCAGTTAGGTCGCATGGATAAGGTCGGCCATGGGTTACGAGATGCGGAGTACTAAACCGTGACGTCTCTGTCTTCAGGAGCTCATTGGATGCGTGATTGTTTGCGGGGAAGCATCAGACGAAGGCACGCTCCTCCTCTCGTGAGATTCATCATCTCCACGAGCGTCGAGCGTCGGCAGTGTCGACACTCTTTGCTTCATTGACGCTACCAGACTCACCGGCGTATCCATACTCCAATTCTTTTAAAGACATACAGCCTTTACTTTCCGGCTCCGATATGACAGCCACGCTCAACCAAGCCTCCATCGTGGCGGGCCGAAGCATTGACATACTCCGAGCGTTCAAACTGTCCAAACTGCGGGAGTTGTTCAGCCGTCACCGCTGGGCAAAGTACGCACTCTCGCTCGTCCTGGGCTTGACGGTACTCAAAAAGGCGAACGACCTGGCGACGACGGCAGTTGTCAACAACCTCGCCAGCGATCGATATGACTGGCGAAGGGAACTGGTACTAGTCGCCGGGGGTTCCGGCCCTCTCGGCGACAGACTCGTCCGCAAGCTGGCCAAGAACTGCATCAAAGTAGTCAGCGTGGACATTGTGCCCCCGAAAACCCCTCTACGTGAGTGTCACCCTCATCAACCCCCTCACCAAATTCTCGAGCAACACTCGCTGAGTGTCGTCAAAGCCTCCAACGCATACTTTTACCAAGCAGACGTCACCGCCTCCGAATCCGTCAGAACCGCCGCCGCCGCCCGCATCCGCGACGACCACGGCCACCCCACGGTCCTCGTCAACAACGCCGCCGCGGTCCTCGACGAGCCCGAGGCGCAGATCCGCCGCGTCTTCGACGTCAACGTCGTCGGCGCGTTCCTCCTCGTCAAGGAGTTCCTGCCGCACATGGCATCGCGGGACCACGGGCACGTCGTCACCCTCGCGAGCACGGCCGGCTCCGTCGCCGGGGCGCGCAACGTCGATTGCGCGTGCGCCGAGGCCGCCGCGCTCGCGTTCCACGAGGGGCTTGGTGCAGGAGCTGCGGCGTGTGTACCGCGCGCCGAGGGTTCGAGCGAGGTCAGTCTCTGCAGACTCTCTCATCTTTCTTCCTCTTCTCTTCACTTTGACGAAAACCGTCTTTTTGGCTGACGGTGGGAGCGGAAGTTGTCATCCGTCCAACGTACATCCATCCAACGTACATCCGCACGCCGCTCATCGGCGCGGCGCACAGCACGAACAACTTCAAAGGGCTGCTGCTCGAGCCCGACGACGTGGTGGACCGCATCCTCAAGCAGATCGTGTCCGGACGCAGCGGGCATGTCTACCTGCCCCCGTCGCTTCGCGCCGGCGGTCGGGTCGCGGGGATGGCCTCACTGGCTGTCGGAAATGATGCGAGATTCCCAGCGAGATGTGTGGTCGCATCGCGTGCGATTTGCAAAGTAGCCGATAAGCTTACATCGGACATGATCGTGACGGGCTTGGCACAATTTAAAGTGTCTAGATCATGATTGGTAATAGGCGTCGTTCTCGCTCTCGAGTCTGCGTCGCATTGATGAAGGGGCTTTACACTTTTTCCTCTTCGTGGGAGCACTCGAGTGCGAGTCGAGAGGCTCGCCGTCTCGCACTTGAAAGAGCCGCAAGAACTCGCGAGTTTCACGACCGCCAAGGTAGGCTGAGTTTGGCTCGACAGACCGTCCAAACTATACGCAGTACTCACATCGTCTTGTGCTTTTCCCCCCCCAGGTGCTGGCGGTCCCGTCTTGACGGCGATGGTGGCTGTGTCACGATTCTGACGCGGTTGCGTTCAAGCAACATCCCTGACTGCCGGCTCGCGATTCATTGCTCAGCCCGCCGTCTGCTTGACGGAGGCAGCCGAGGCTCGCCGATATTAACTGACAAAACCTTGGCGGATCTCCTTTTTTTCCCTTGAGCTGTCATTCTGTGGTCCAGTTAACTACAACACAAAATCTCAAGAGCCACGTGCATTTCGAGTTTGCGTCCCAGGCCTGTCTTTTTGATTCACCGAGATCAACTGCCGGGGTTCGTGTTGGCAAATCATCGTCACAACGTCTGCAATGAACGCGTCGCCGCAAAATGACGGTGAGCCCGTGACAAAACCTCCAGTTTCCCGGCGCGATCGAGCTGACGATCCAAGTCGAGGCCAACTTCCAACAAGACGTACCCGTCCGTCCCAAGAAATGCGTGCCCGGGACCAATATCCCGTGCAAGGCGTGCGTCATGCTCGTCTTCTGCCTCGTCATGCTGACCATCGCATGGGTCCGGTTGTACTTCATCATCCGCGACTGGGACGGCTGGGACGAGCTCAAGACCATCGACAAGATATGGCTGGTCGTGGCGCCCGTGACGACCATTGGCGGACTGGCGTACATTTGCCTGTGGATCTTTGTTTACGTCGTCAAGGGCCGCAGACGAGGCCGAACATGACCCGGCGTGTTTGACGGGTTGGGGCGGTGGGAGCGTTCAGAATGCTTTGGGGCGAGAATGGCGTTTGGTTTTGGTCGACACGGATAAGACGATATATCCAACTGCCTTGGTTTCATTCATGAATGGTATTCAAACTTTGATCAAAGAGATGCCGCGTGGGCATCATGTACACAGGTGCTTTAAGTAAGAGACAAGTCAACTCAACAAGTCACATGCTCACAACATCGTCCCCTCCCACACATCAGTGCATCCCGCGCGCAGCAGACTCGTTCTGCTCCTGCGCCGTCGTCTTGTACGTCTTGAACTTCCTCGCCGGCACGCCCCTGGCGAACATCTCGTCCAGCTCCTGGTACGACCGCCCGCCCGTCTCGGGCTGGAAGTGCCAGAGGTACGCCAGCGAGAGCAGGCACAGCCCGCCAAAGATGAAGGCCATCTTGGCGCCCAGGTCGGCCCTGTCCGGGTTGAACATGAAGGGTATGACAAACTGCCACATGACGTTGACCGAGTTCTGCGACGCGTAGCCGACGGCGACCGTCTTGACGCGCAGCCGCGACGTCGACGTCTCGCAGAGCAGGGAGAAGGCGGTGGACCCGACGGACACGTTGTACCACCAGCTGTAGACGAGGATGAAGGCGACGGTGCCCTTGACCACGGGCTGGCTGGTGCCGGTGCCGAGGCCGCCGGTGACGAGCAGCAAGGTCGTGAGGATCGCGAGGCCGTAAAAGGTGAGGTTGCGACGGCCGACGCGGTCGACGACGGCGGCGGCCATGAGGTTGCCGACGATGGAGAGCACGGGCTGGGCGATTTGCAGCCGGTAGCTCATCGAGGTGGAGTAGCCGGCGAGCTGGAGGTAGTATGTGAAGTAGCCGGCGACAAAGGAGATTCCTGGGCGACGCTGTCAGTTCACAGAAGCCACCTAGGGACAAGAGTGTGCGGTGGTGGAAGAAATCGTACCGGAAAAGGCTTGGATGATCAGCGGCATGATGCTGATGATGGTGCGACGCAGGTTGGACTTCTTGAAGCATTCGAGGTACGTCACCCCCTCGGTTTCCTGGCGGACCTCGTTGAGTGTCATTTCGATGAGAGCCAGCTTGGCTCTGCCCTCGTCGCCGGTGTGGCCGAGTCTGTGAAGGCTCTTGAGAGCTTGGTCGCCTTTACCTTTGGAGACCAACCACCAGGGCGACCTGGCGCGAGATCAGCTGATGGGTCTCGCAACACACTTGTCTTGTGCGTCTTTTGGTTTAAACATACTCAGGCATAAATGGCCATAGGACAGCGGCAACTCCGGCAAATCCGAATTGGCAGCAGAAGACGGTCCGGTAAGCCCATCTCGACGGGGTTTCGCCGGTATAGTTGATGACGATGAAGGCAACCAAAGGGCCGATCCCGTAGGCGACACCTACACCGCAGGTGAAGATGCCACGCAGTGCCAGGGGGGTAATCTGGATAGAGAGGCATTGTGAGTCGCTGTCTGTTGGGTAGTAGGACAGGCATCAAGGGAGGCTCACCTCGCCAATGTAGCTGACCATGACGGTACCGACAGCACCGACCATGATGCCATTGAGCAGTTTGCCGACAAAGAAGACGGCATTCGTGGTGGCCACAAACTCGACGGCGACGGCGATGAAAGAAATCAGGAGCGAGAGGGCGAGCACTTTCTTGCGTCCGATGTAGTCGGCGAGTTCGGCCGCGGCAAGCGACGAGACGACAGCTCTAGACCGACCGGTCAGTCCAAATAATCACAGCTTTTCTTTGTTGATGCTTGAAACTCACGAGGCAACCGGGGCTCCGCTGAATGCAGACTGCCACTCGGCATGGAGGACATATTCGCCGTTGTACTCGTAGCCAAAGTCCCTGCGAAACTCGGGAATTCCGACGACAGAACCGGCCGCTTGGACGTCAAAGGACAGCAGGATGATTGTCCAGCAGGCGTAAACGCACCAGGCGCAGGCCCACGGGTAGCGGGTGAAGGACTTGAGGATGCCCGTCTCGTGGTCTTCCTGGTCCGTGGCGTGAGCTAGCCGAGCGTCGTTGTCGACTTCGACATGCTTGGCGTGTGAATCGACCTTTTCGGCGTCGAGGCCGTCGTTGTGGGCAGCCATGATGGGAAGGGAACTATGGCATGAAGCAGGTGAGGAAGAGACGATGTCACTCGTATCGTATCGGTGGAAGAAATGGGCCGGCAGACCTTGGACGACAACTGAGGCTGGCGACTTCTTTTTAATATTCTATTATCTTTTTTTCATATTCACAGAGAGGATCGCCAATCAAGGCACGGAACCAAAGTCGACTAGCCGCAAGTTCACGACCATGGCAGTTCCCCAGGAACCACCAGTCTGGGGTCGGCCCAGACACTCGGTAGCAGTCAATTTTGCCCCGACATCTACCGCACCCCAACACAACACACAAGTGTCTAAGTGTCTTCGTCCCCGTGGGGTGCAAGATTCATGCGGAGGTGGGGCAGACAGGGTCAGTCCATGATGCTGCCAAGGTACAGTCGGGATCCATTTCGGAACTCGGAGGCACTCGAGTCCTATTCGGTGATGGGGACAACTATCGTGAGGGGTTGGCGGGTGGTTAGAATTCCCTCATTCGGAACAGGCTCGCTGGAGAAGATCAGCTGGTTATACCTGACAGTATGGATTGCTCATAAGAACAGCCCGTATCCTTGGACATCGTCCCCTCGTCTGACGATCCTGGGAGCCTCTGATTACCCATCTCGACAACGACAAGCTGGTGAACTGCATCTCTTGTCGACGACGCCTCGGGTAAAGTTCGACCGGCTTAAAACTCAACAAGACTCCACTGGTATCATCACACGTTCGACGAGTGTTGTTACATTACGCCAGACAAGATCATCAGGCGTTGTTCTTGATAGGCGACACCCAGACTCGTCGTATCAGTCACCAGACCAACATCGACTCGAGCATCCGGTCCAAAATCACACCTGGGACCTCCGTCCACTCCCCCAACTCCTAGAAACCATGGCTTCATCCACAACCAGAGGCGTCGCCTCTCTCACACAGTTTCCGTCGAAGCCCCGAGTGTTCATCCTGACGGACATCACCAACGAGCCCGACGATGCCGAGTCCTTCTGCCGCTACCTCACGTATTGCAACCAGTTCCGCACAGAAGGCGTCGTCGCCGTCACCTCGGTGTGGCTCCGGGACAAGGTCGCGCCGCAGAACCTCCACGAAATCGTCGACGCCTACCAACAGGTCGTCGAGAACCTCAACGCCCACGCCCACCCCGGCTCGCCCTACCCCTCCGCGCAGAGCGTGCGAGACCTCATCAAGTCCGGGCCTCCAGTGCGTCATCCTCTCTCCGCTTCACTCGAAACGCGGTCGTCCCCACCGCAAGTTGCAACCACACACAGCTTTACTGACCGCCGCCGCCACAGGTCTACGGAATGGAGGCGGTAGGCGACGACGTCCCCCTCAGCGAGGGCGGCGACCTTCTCCTCTCCCGCCTCGCCTCGTCGGACCCGGAACCGCTCTGGGTGCTCGTCTGGGGCGGCGTCAACGTCCTCGCGCAGGTCCTCCACCGCATCCGCGACCGCCCGGACGCCGCGCGGCTGCGCAGCAGGCTGCGCGTCTACACCATCTCGGACCAGGACGACTGCGGCCCGTGGCTGCGGCAGCAGTGGCCCGACGTCTTGTACATCTGCTCCGTCCACGGCTGGAACCAGTACCAGTGCGCCGCCTGGACCGGCATCTCGGCCCCCTGCGCCGGCGACGTCGGCGGCCCGGACGGGTCCAAGGTCACGCACGAATGGGTCCGGGAGAATATCCAGCTCGGCCCGCTGGGCGCGGCGTACCCTAGCTTCGAGTTCATCATCGAGGGCGACACGCCGACGTTTCTGTATCTCGTGCAGAACGGTCTCGGCGTCCCCGAGGAGCCGTCGTATGGTTCCTGGGGCGGGAGGTATCTCCCCGCCAGCGTCGGCCCCGGGGGGTTGCCCGCGAGGGGACACTTTGCCGATGCCGTCGATACCGCCACCGGCGTCGACGGCAAGCCTCACAGGTCGAACCAGGCGACGATTTGGCGCTGGAGGAGTGCGTTCCAGGACGACTTCGCGGCGCGCATGCAGTGGACGCTGACGTCCGACTTCGCCAAGGTCAACCACCACCCGGTGCTCTCGGTCAACGGCGACCTGGGGCTGACCACTATCCGTGTGGAAGCGGATGCCGGCCGTGTTGTTTCGTTTGACGCTTCCGAGAGCTACGATCCGGACGGCGACGAGCTCACCTACAACTGGTTCCAGTACCGCGAGCCCAGCGCCCTGCAGACGTACCACGGTATGGAGGTGTCCGACATTGGCATCAAACCTACAAACGAGAGCGGCAGCAAAGTCGATGTGTCAATCGCGCCCGCGGAGAAGTCTTGCATTGTTGTCAGGGAGAAGATCCCCCTTGAGAGAGGGCTGCCATTACATTTGATTCTGGAAGTCAAGGACAACGGTACACCGGCGTTGACGAGCTACAGGCGTATCATTATCCAGCCCATTGATAGAAGTTTCAAGTCGAGGGCATAGAGGTTGGTGTGGTGCGTCTGAGGGGCTATAGATGATGATGGCAGTGTTTCACCACATGGCTCACCAAAGAAGGTGCATTGTACTGAGGTCCCTGGTGCCACTACATGGTTAGACACTCATCTGTTTCGTTTGAGACGTGTCCTTCAGGGAGATGGAAATTCTGGTTCCAGCCGCCAAGGAGTAGAAAACGTGTGCGTTGACACGTAGTGAGGCCCCTACTTCAGAAGTCCACGTCGAATTCAGAACTCTCTGCTTCGAATCAATATGAGCCTCTCATGAAGTTCTCCCTAGTGCTGAGAGTCTCTTGACGCTGTCAAAGAAGAAGACGAAGAAGAACCAGTATGCAGTTACCGTGTCGTCGAACTGTAGATGGTTCCATTCAATCCTTTGCGCCAACATGTTCATTAGGTCACTTTCATGAGCCAATATCTCCTTCAACAAAGTACATAAAAGCCCAGCCTGAGACGTTTCTCTCGAAATATAGTCTTCACCAACAATCCGCCCAACATTGCCATCATCTCATTCGCCCCGCACCAGCAGCAGTTTCTCTCCTCTGTCGCAAGTCCTCTGCCACCACCAGCTCAGTTTCGCCAACTCTCTCTATTGACGAGTCAAGATGATCTTTGCTACCCTTCAAAAAGCGCTGCTCCTCTTCCTCCTGGTCGCCATCGCCTTTCGCGCCTCGGCGGAAGCCAAGAAGGAGGTCTCCTGCGACAGACGAAACACCCTCGTCGCGTACAAGTACAAGATCCGGGCGCGCGACGTGGACGAGAGCAGGGGGGACCTCTGCGGCAAGCTCTGGGAGAACCTGTACCGGTTTGCCGGCTCCTGCATCGTCAGCGCTCCCAAGTGCGAGAAGACCGAGGGCAACGTCTTCGTCTGGGACTTTTGGACGCCCGTCGGCTGCAACTCGGGCATGGTGCATTCGGCGTGGTGGGAGTCGGTCGGCGTCAAGTATGGAGATATCAAGTGCAACGGGTACTGGTAGTGCGGCTGTCCATGGGGCGAAAGAGTCGCGGTGGACGACGGTCTGCTGATGGATTTCCGAATTCGGGACTGGGATCTGTATCATGTATGATGGCAACTGGACATCTGGATGAGTGAGAAGCGCCCTGCTGTCTTGTCCTTGCATTTTGATTCTTGTACTAAGTTGGCAGATATATGTTTCCATGGAAATAAACACTCATGCGCAATGCCTCAATTTCACAATCAACGTGACCAGTTACTGATAGGCCATGATCGTCTATACTGACTCGTCTGCCTGAGAGTCTATGAACTCCGCTCGCCAACAGTGAAAAGGTCTGTGTGTTTCTCGGCGGAAGTTGGCCAAGCGTGATCCACTCGGCATCAATCCATCTGCGGCGGCCGGCATCCGCAAAGGATTCGGGTTGTCGCCGCCGCCGGGACCCACGTCTCCGAGAGCCCGATGCGGACTTTGACTACGAGTGCGGAGCATCCGGTCGCAGCCATGTTGGCTGGCCCATACTCGTGGACACTTGCAATGACTGGCAGCACCCTAGAACCTTGCAAAAGAGACTACCGAGTCCTTTACGAACAAAAGAGAGCACTGTTTTGTGGGGATCTCACCGTTGCGATTGGATGGGTGTGGCGGTGATGAAGGGTGCAAACACCCAATTCCGCTCAGGGATGTCTAGTCATGATGAACCCCGCCCGCATCGTCCCAACTCGACAGACTCAAACTCCGACTTTGCTGTAGTTGTAGTCGAGGCACCTCGGGAATCACAAAGAGCAAGCTTTGGCCGCATCTAGTCTGAGTGTTGCGTCATCCATTGGGGTAGTCCCGATAACTCACCTTCATCGCACTCACTCACCATCACCAACTCCCATCTCTCACTTCTCACCTCTCATCTCTCAACCCTCACTCAACCCTCACTCAACCCTCACTCAACCTTGAGAAAAGACCACGTATCACAACGTTCCAGCAACAATGGTCAAGTTCAACCCAAAGACCGACATCCCCGACCTCTCGGGCAAGGTCGTCATCGTCACCGGCGGCAACGTCGGCCTGGGCAAGGAAACCATCGCCCAGCTCAGCAGACACAACCCGGCGCACATCTACCTCGCCGCGCGCAACGAATCCAAGGCCCGCGCCGCCATGGCCGACATCCGGTCCCAGGACCCGGACGCAAAGTGCCCCATCACCTTTCTCGAACTCGACCTCGCCTCGTTCGCCAGCATCAAGCGCTTCGCGGCCGACTTCACCGCGCGCGAGCAGTACCTGCACCTCCTCGTCAACAACGCCGGCATCATGGCCTGGCCGCCCGCCACCACCGCCGACGGCTACGAGGTCCAGTTCGGGACGAACCACGTGGGCCACGCCCTGCTCACCAAGCTCCTCCTGCCGACCCTCCTCCGCACCGCCGAGCAGCACGCCGACAGGGACGTGCGCGTCGTCAACGTCTCCTCGGCCGCGGAGCGCATGCCGCCGAACCCCGTGTACGACTTCGCCGCGCTCAAGACCGACATGGCCGCCTGGAGCACGTGGTCGCGCTACGGCTGCTCCAAGATTGCAAACATCCACCACGCGCGCGCCCTCGCGAGGCGGCACCCGGAGCTCCGCTGCGTCGCGATCCACCCGGGCGTCGTCTCGACGAACCTCACCGCGGGCCCCGCCGCGTCGTACCCCTGGCTGCGGCCCCTGATCGGCCTCTTCTCGCGCCTCGTGCTCACGTCCGTGGGCGAGGGCGCCAAGAACCAGCTCTGGGCCGCCACGAGCCCCGACGCCGAGTCGGGCGTGTTTTACTGGCCTGTTGGCGTCGCGGGGCGCGATACGCCCAACGCGCTGGACCCGGAGCTCGCGGACAAGCTGTGGGAGTGGACGGAGAAGGAACTGGAGCCGCATGTCTGAGTTGGAGTGCCGGGAGTAGTGTAAGATTGGGCGTCTTGTTTGCGTTTGATAAGCTTGGTTTCTGGTAGTGAGGATTTTGTGTTGGTCTCTTCAAGGTCTTGAAGGTCGCTGACCCTTCGAGGTGGGCAGACCGAGTATTCAAACACTCAGACGCAGAGACGACATGAGTTTCCGGGCATGTCTGCAGAGTAATGAGCGATTGCGTACCAGTATCTCCAAGTTAAGAAATTACCATTTCATCATCCATCAGGTAGCTCCAAAACCTGCAACTATGATACAAGTCGTTCTTGTTGTCTATCAATGGAGGCTCAAAATAAAGCCGACCTTCCTCCAAAAACAACTGAGATGTACTCTCAGGCAACAGCCTTTACTGTTACATTATAGCTTGGGGCCCTGGTCATGTTGGCTTCGCTTTCGTTCCAAAAGACAAAGTTACTCATGTCGACATGCCCTGATTTGGCGTTGGCTCATCCAACATGAACATCGCTCTCTTCATCGTCCAATATGGCCATGCCCTTCCATGATTCAACTTACAGTGCGCTTTGTCCCAGATCGATCTTGGGGTACGCGTGGCTAAACACATTCGTCGGGTCGTACTTCGTCTTCAGCTCCTTCACCCGCTCCCACCGTTCTCCGTACAGCTCTTCTGCCGTCTTCTCGGGCGGGTTGGTGGCGGGATAGCTGCCGTCCAGCACGGCACTCGTGTCGAGGGCTTGGAGCTTCTCAGTCAAAGACTTACTCCAGGAAATGACTTCTCTGGCGTGCTCTTCATCCGGATGCTGGTACGAGCATGAAAAGTACGAGTGGCTCTTGCCAATGAAGCAGTTGGGCGGCATCTTGGCCGGGTCGATGGCAACCATTCCGCCCCAGGCGATGTTCGGCCCGGCCATCTTGGGCATTGTCTCAGCGGCGTCGAGTATGGTGCTCGCCAGCTCGTCGCCCGCGTCCGGCGTGGGAAGCCTGGCCAGGAAGCAGTTTCTCTGACCCCCTCTCAGGGGACACGGCGGTGGCATCTGCCCCTGCCGGGACTCCTCCGACTGTACGCCGACGGTGCTCACGAGCAGAGGCGGCGTGAGGTTTTTCCAGGCCTGGAGCGTCTCGTTGCCCTTGTCCATGTCTGGGCCTGTCCATGTCCACATGACGGAGAATACGGTGCGCCGCATCTGTTCCTGGTAGGCCACGAAGTGGTGGATCGTGAGCTCTTCCGGCATTGGCAACTTGGGCGAGGCTTCGAAGAACTGGCTGAGCGTCCTTCTAATATCGCTCGACTCGAACACGAGAACGCCCGCGAGAACCTGTATCGCGTGAGCGAGGAAACCCTCTTTCGCAGAACGGCACTTGCATCGTGTTTGGGATACACCTTGACCGAAAGGGCAGTGATGATGCCCAAGTGACCACACAAACCCCTGACGCCCTCCAGCATGTCTTCGTCAGCGACGACTTGCTCCCCTTTGGCATTCACCAGCTCCGCCCCCACGACCTGTTCGATTCCCATCCCGTAGATGTGGTTATAGGGACCGTAGCCTCCGTTGGACATCCACCCGGCGTACCCGATGATCCAGGTCGTACCTGTCGGCGTCATCAACCCTGCCTCGCCCAGACCCGCGATCAAGTCTCTCATCAGGATGCCTCCGCCGATTGTGGCTGTCTTGCGGTCTTCCGCGACGCTGACGCGGTTGATGTCGCGCATGTCAATCATGAGGGCGCCGTGGGCGATGCTACGGGCCCAAAAGTCGTTGCCTCCTCCGCGGATCGTAAATTTCAGACCAATCTTGGTCGCCCACTGTACCAGACGCGCAACCTCACCGGCGTCTCGAGGCACGGCGATGGCTGAAGGCTGGATGTGGTCGAAGCCGATGGCGCCGTCGCGCAGCTGGCGACGCTTGGCATAGTCATGGCTGCCGGGCAGGAGAAGCTGAAGAGGAGACGCGCCGCTCTCCTGTGTTGCGTGCAGCAGGGCCATCTCATCGGCAGAAATACGTTCTTTGGTCGCCATGATTATATCGGTTTGTGCCCCAGTATTAGAGCTGAGATAGACCCGGATTGATGAGGTAATGGAGGTGAGTTGGCGCGTTTTCGTGAATGATCGAACGGTCTTGTCAGCTCGCAAAGATACAACCCAGTTGCGAAGCTTGGAAGTTGGCCTGCCATCTTATACAACTCCTGTTGAGAAGGATCAGTTTAGTGGCTGACATGGTATAGACGCACACACGCGGCCAGACAAGTAAAGGAGACGGTGAGAATCCTACCATCCATTCCCATATCCCGAGACTCCTCATGTAGGCTGACGGCGCATCTTACTGAAGTCCCAATGGCTCGGGCAGTATCCAGCCACTAATTATCCGAGCGATCCGGTGGTGTTTGTCCCTCAACGCGTCTTATGACAGGATTGTTTCGGCAAGGAACCGTCTTAGTCAGACTGGAAGAGCCAAGGCTCGAAACCCTTTTGCGAAAGGGGAGGGAGAATTGCAGGGGATTTCAGCCTGTATATGAACATCAACACGCGTCAAATAGGATTCGAATGCGTCTGGAGACATCCGGGCCATCTTTTGCCTCCCAGTTTCGGGTCTAAGCTCCAGCACATACACATCTTTTTCACCTCCTTGCTCAGATGTCATGGCTGGCATGGCTGGCAGTAGGGGGAGAAGAAGGTCTTCGAGGGCGCAGAATTAATTGAATCTCCTTGCTATATTTCTTTAATGTTTTTTTCATCACAACTAGATGACAGAGTCTCCTGCGATTTGGGCTGTTTTTCCCACGTGGAGTGTCGAAACTTACAAGCAAGCACATCTATAGCCTCAAGAAGCATCAGGCAAGCTGTGGATACATCGCTACTGTCCGTATATTTAACACGGTGTCAGTAGACCCTTGAGAACAGACTCGCCATGCGAGAATAATCAGCGACAGTGGCCTAAACGGAAGAGCCAAGATTTAAAAGGAGATATTTTCGCGTGTCAACATCCAAGCTCGTGAAAATAGATTCGCTACTGTGTAAGCACTGATTCCCTCACGACACCACAGCCTGTAGTCGTGTTCGTCAAGTGGAGGTACGAGGAGATCGCCAAAAGTGCGAGATCTACGGCGAAGGTCTGAGCATTTGCCAAGTTGAGCATGATGACCGGGATATTGACGGCCAGACTTGCCACGGGCAGCCAGGTCTGCAATTTCGGATAATTCTTTTTGCATTCTCGAAAAACATATAATACCATGTAAGCAAGTTTCAGGGACGCATCTTCCGCAGATTGCCCTCCGGGCCAAACACGTGCGCGCACGTCCATCCATTGCCGAATTCGTCGACCAAAGTCGCGACGCCCTCTCGACGAGTCCCGCCTCTTCGCGTGGCAGCTCCACGCACGGCGGTTCTAGAACGCGGCGGGCCAAACCATGGAGTCTGAGGAGATCGTCGAGCGGAATGTTATGCTCCCGAGATGCGCAAGACTTTGGGTTGCCGTCACGCTATGTAGGTAGACTCGAATGGCCACCGCCGGTATCGTCGGGAAAGAGATCAAATACCGCGCTGGAGCAACGTGAAAAAGATTCCTACTTGGTCAGTTGTTACCATTGATGTTACCCTGGCAATACGAAAGCCCACTGGGGCTCCGTAGTGTGCGGTCGACCTGTCATGTGAAAAATGGGGACCTGTCAGGGTATTGAACCTGATCCCAGATGGTCACTGGCTGCCAACAACTTTTCATCAGGGACGTAACGAGGACGAGGCGCCATTCCTTGCTTTTACGATGGATGGTACGGTGTCACGACGTCACGTTGAAGATACTGCGTGTGGCTTCAGCTTGGCGCGTCGGAGAAATGCAGATCTGCCACTTGCATCGCGCAGACGAAAGGGCACCTACTCGCTGCAAGTACGCAAAGTATGATTCGTTTCGATTACGAGCGAAGGCCGAGTCGAAAAAGTCCGTCAAGTAGTAATAAAAGACACTACGGATACTGTATCCGTACTTAACTAGTTGCCGGGGTCCCGAAGAAAACGGAAACGGCCCGGAGCCCGGCCGGCTCTCGGACCTTCACTCTTTATGTGTACGTACTACTATGTACACACGCATAACATCCAATACGCCCGATGCAGGGTTTTGAGCACAACATATCTGGGAATCGTGATTGGTCCAGGTAAAACGTCCACAAGCTGCTCCATATCTAGGCATCTTCTCAGAAGCTTTCAAACAATTCGTCTCTCATCAGACTACCTGTCGCATCATTACTGCAACCGGACTGCTAATTAACGAGCCTCGACTTTGACCAAAGGTCCCAGCTAGCCCGGCCTGTGAACATCCAAGGCTCGCAGAACGATCTTTCGAACAGAGACCAAGGATTCACGGTCAAACATTCGGATATTTGGTCCGCAGACGGCATAAGGAGCTCACCTCGTGGGACCCATACCTGTCCGCGCCGGATGTAGACTCCCAAACGAGCTCGGTCTGACAGCGAGCGTCTCCACAGTCCACATGTCCTAGAATTCCCCCCTTTCTCACTGCTTCCGCAAGGGGAAGCTCAGTCGGATTCGAGACGGTGGAGAGAACCGACGACCGTTGGACGATGGACCTGACACATCACTGACGGTGCAGAATGCGGGTCAAATCTTCTTCAGAAAAAAAGGAAAAAATATTCCTGAACAGAACTTCCTTCCGGTGCTTTGACCTCCCCGCCGGTGGATCTCAACCAGATGGCACCCCTGACACCTTGGGACGTTGACGATCCCTTCAGTCGGCTGAAGACCAGGGGTGAAAGCCGCGGACACACTGCGCCTGCGCAGAAACCACACTACCTATCCACAGAAATGCTCCTTCGGACAGTGATCAACCTGTCAAGCGATGTCACGGTGGGAGGCAGATACACTATGGGATTGAGAGGGCCCCCATATCGCCCTGCCAAGCCCACATGCCACGCATCCCGTCAATCCTGTTGATGACTGGTCCATGGAGACGACCGCAAGAAAAAAACAATCGTTTCGTGTTCCCCAGATTCATTACCACCGACATCCTGTTTTCCCCCTTCTCCCCTCTAGATTGACTCGTGGAGGCGTAGGGATGGACAGGACGATTAACGGAGCTTTAGTTAATATCCCACGCCCGCCCACCCGGAACCCGCACCGAGACAGGTCTTCTTCCTCTCTCGCTCTTCCGCCTTTTCTCTCCCCGTCGTTTACGCCGTTCGAGGGCCAACATCGGAGACGATCATGATCGGACCAGGCGGCGAGGCGCCCATGGCGCTGGCCGTCCTCTGGGCGCTGACCGCCCTCACCCTCTGCTTCGTGGTCCTGCGGCTATGGACTCGTTTGGGCGTGCTCTCGGCCTATGGCATCGACGACCACTTCTTCAACTTTGCATTCGTGAGTCTCTCTCGGCGACGAAGCATCCTCTCAAAAATGTGCTCGAGAAAGGGATGCTAAACCGCCGCCGCCGCCGACAGGTTCTCTTCCTGGCCTACGACGTGATGCTCACAGTCGCCGCCTTTTACGGCTTCGGCCGCGACATTGGCGAGCTCCAGACGCCCTACGACGTCTCCCACGCCATCCTGTACGAGGCCATCGGCGTCACCATCCTCGTCGTCGGCACCGTCGTCTCCAAGACGTCCCTCGCGCTGTTCCTCCTGCGCCTCGTGACCTCCCGCCTCCACCAGGTCGTCATCCTCGTGCCCGTCGTCGTCCTCGGCCTCTTCGTCGTCGTGTCCCTGCTCGTCTTCTGGCTCTCCTGCACGCCCGTCGAGTACCTCTGGAACCGCTTCATCCCGGACGGCACGTGCCGCATCGACCCGGGTCCCATCTCGACCGCCGCCGGGTCCTGGAGCGTCGTCGTCGACTTTTGGTACGCCGTCACGCCGTGGGCTCTGCTGTGGAACGTCCAGATGCCCAAGCGGGAGAAGCTGCTCATCAACGTCAGTATGAGTTTGGGCGTCATGTAAGTCCCCCTCCGTGTCGAGTTGGCGGGTTTTCCAAACGGCGAGAGACGCGGTATACTGACTGCTGTTCAGTGCTGGCGCTTGCGGAATCCAGAGAGCCGTGGAGCTCAAGAACCTGAGCAGTCCCAACTTCACAAGTAAGCAGTCGTCCCTCAGAGACAAGTACACACATGTCCACGTCTCGTTGCTAACACACAAACATCAGAGGACACAGTCGGCTTGATAGTATGGCACGCAGCGGAACTGGCAGTGACCATGGTGTGCATCGGCATCCCCGTCTGCCGCCCCCTGTTCAAGGGCTGGCTCAACAAATTCACGTCGCGGAACGGCAGCAAGCCCACCGGCCCTTACACGCGGGACATGACCGGATCCAACGGCAACTTCCTGATGCGAACCATTGGCGGCACCGACTACACCGTCCGCGTCGGCTTGAAAACACCAGAACTGGACTTGGGAGGACGCGCCGGCGAGCGCAGCGGCTACGAGACGAGCGCCACCGAGAGGTCGGCAGGAAAGGGGTTCGGCGACGATGCCAGCGTCGAGTCGATATTGGGTCCCGAACTGCGGCAGGGCCAGTCCCGCGACGACGGAGTGCAAGAGTGGCCGAGTGTCGGAGATAACAAGGCCAACGGCCAGAACATTTGGGTCAAGTCTGAAGTGGTTGTCAAGTCGACGGCCAGATCATAGAGAAGAACTGCACGACCTTCGTGAGGAAACAAGCAAAGCTTTGAGAAAGTCGTCACTGGGGGCCTGGAGCCTGTTGTAAGAATGTTGACGACCATATGTATGACGACTAGATGTAACAGTAGTGATTTCTTGCAACGAGTATAAGGTAGCCAGTGTTGCATCTTGAGACGATCTTCGACAACAGGACTTGCCTCTGATACAGTTCATCGCCGTACTTCTGTCGTCGTCGTCACCATGATCTCCCCTGTTCTCGGCGAAGCACCAACACCAGATGCGCTCTCATCCTCGGTCATGGTGTCCCCTGAGTTCCTAGCTTTGACGTGTGTTGTCGTCGTTCCGATGTTGTGGCTGCCCCGATCTACGCCACGCTTCATGTTCCGCAGCTCCCAAGCGAGATGTTCTTCGCTCTCCGACATTTGCTTGAACCTGTCGCTTCGCATGTGGCGTTTGCTGTGTAACTCAACATTGCTGCTATCTGTCGCGCCTCCTGTGTCGTTTGATGTCGGTCCGGTGCCGTCCCGCTGCTTGCTTTGCAGACTGAGGCCGAGAACACGTCCGACGGTACGGTCGAATACAGGACGTAGCATGGGGCTGGAGGCCACCATCACACCTATGCCGGCTTGAGTGACACCGCTGACACTAGCAACGGCGAAGCCTTTCGTGACGTTGATGAAGTCGATGTTGTAGGCATAGTAGAGACGAACGCAGGAGAAGACTATCGTGCTGCACAGAAGATGCTGGTCAGCAATGCAAAAAAGAAATGCCGGACAGAGGGTGTGGCCATATTCAATACAACTCACATGATACCAGCACAAAACACGCCGTACAGGGCAATCTTGTGCGCTCTTCGTACTTGAAGCTGAGCGACAAACTTGACTGGAAGTGCGACGATGAACACGTCGGTGATGATGTCGAAGATGGCCACGGCAGAGTAAGCCATCGTGTGATTTCCGCAGGTTCCCTGTACGCTTGGGTCCCACGCCATCTGTACCGGCTGGCAAATCACGAACCCGATCAATGCTGTATAGACAGCCCAGCAGACAGACAGGCCCATGGCCACCCAAGCAAGTAGTCGAAACGTCGTGGAGTGGCCGAAGAAGACTCGCTGTAGCATCCACGTGATACTCAGCTTGACGAATCCCAAAGCTGCAGCATATAGAACCTGTGTGGCGAGGGAAATACGGAAGTAATGGTGCTTGTGCTCGTCGCTCAGACTCCAGATATCGTGGCCAGCACCGCCCACGGTGACGGCTATCGATTGCTGAGTTAATAGACGAAAACGATGCCCGCCGAATGGTGTACACAAATTCGCAAACTTACCAAGGATGAAACCCGTCGCAGCTCCGTAGTAGAGCAGCTTGATAAGTTTAGTACGACATACACGACTCCAAGGGGCTCCTTTCTCAAGTCGACAATCACATACCTGAGCAGCAAAATACAGATAGTCCTCTGCCAAGTAAGATATCTTGGTGATTCTGCGAGCCCATATTCGGAATGCGGTCCAGCAGGTAGTGAGCACCACCATCACCGAGGCCGCGGCGACGAGTGAGGCGCCAGACGACGTCAAAGGGGGGAATCTGTCTGTGATGATTGCGCTCCCCGCTACATTCGTTTGGCGTTCGCGAAGACTCGGTGTGAGAGCCATGACTTCGAGCATGCCTGCGAGTCTGCCTCAAACCCGCATTGGTTTCTCCGAGTTGAACAGACCAACAACGGACAGTCTGGATGCACTTGGGATCTGGGGAGGTGCTTCGTAATGAGGGGATAATGGCAGCTGCTAGACTTTATCGGTGCACTGGGTAAGCTCGACGCCTTCACTCTTGCCTTAGTCTAGTATTCGAGAGGCTAGAGAAGTCTGCCTTGAAAAAAATGATTGATCATCGAATGTCCAAGCACGACGAGACTCATCGGAAAGCCGCGCAACAAACTGTTCCCCTGGCTTGGAAATCCCTGCCCTGGTGATGATTTTCCACAGTCATCAACCTTACCTGACACTTCCAACTACTTCCCGGGGTTGCCATTCGACGAGCTTGTCATGTTTTCCGAGAAATCGTTCGTTTCCTAGATCATGGGCCGGACTTGCTGCTGCTATTTCGTCCGAAATTTCAGCCATAAAAGTGGCTTGCGGGCCATCTTGTTGAACTAATTCCAGTAACCCATGCCTTCCTGTTGGTTCTAAAGGCGTTCCTTGCAGTGTGATGCGTTTGCCAAGATGTTTGATGTCAAGTGCTTCCAAGTAACGCCACACGTGTAAAGAGGTGTACAGGCTTCGAACGACAGGTCCGCCTACTCTTCCTCCCATGAGCTGTTTGCCAACGTGAGCTAGCTGTTGGCAAACATTGCCTCAGACGGCATCCAGTCGGCGTTCAAATCCTCTGGGAAAAGTACTGCTCCGGAGCTTTTGAAGCTGAACGGAGCATGTTGGATGCATGCCTCTCGCCAAGCCAACGCGGGGAAGTGGCACAGCAAAGGCAACACCCGCTCTTTACCGGGGTTAGCAATCTCGGTATAGTTGGTTGGACGACTTCGCCGTTAGAAATTACCCTGTGCCGCCATTACGTCTTCGGAAGCTTGTCCGCGGGTGCGGAGGTGTGGAATCCCGTAAAGACTGTCCGATTGGATCATCTCTGCCTGTAATCCTCTTCTCATTCGCAGAATGCAACACTACCATCTTCCAACAAGTCCTCGTACGAGGCCGCTGCCCCACCCATCGTCTGTGATGATTGCTGAACCCCTAAAGTGCTGTTGGTTGCTGTGATCAACCCTGGCTGTGTTTGTCTAGAGGCGGACTTCGGACTCTCAGGAGATCCATTTTCTGTCTGTGGGATTGGAACTGGAAGGGCCCAGACCTGTGATGGCCACGCGGTCTGCCCGGATCAAATGCTCTCGAGACATCTTAATACCGAGTAAAAGGAATATCTGGCGGAGTCATAAGTCCTGTTCTCTGCTGTTCATGAGGTAGAGGTTTGCCAGTCAGTCGCACTCTCTGCAACCGTTGGGCCGCAAGAAGATGTCATTGTGGGATTTTGTTGTCGTAGGCGGTGGCCTTGCCGGCTCCGTCATCTCCAACCGTCTGCTGCACAAGGACCCTTCACTCAAGATTCTCCTGGTTGAGGCCGGGCCGAACGTCAACGGGCTCGACGCCATCGCCTACCCCAACACCAGCACCGGTGCTGGTAGCGATCTCGACTGGGCGTACGCTTCCGTCCCTCAAGTCAACTTGGACGACCGGGAGATTGCTTCGCCTGCTGGCAAAGCTCTTGGGGGCGGAACCGCGATCAACGGAGGTATGCTCTGGCTTCTACCCTCAATAGAGACCAAACCCCTTCCCCTTGTTCAGGCGAGGGCTAAAACTGACTTGGATAACAAGCTACGTGGGTTCGTGGCCACACCGTCGACTACGATCTTTGGGCCGACGAGGTTGGCGATGATCGCTGGAGCTATGCAGGCCAGCTCCCATACATGAGACAAACCGAAAAGTTCTTCGATACCAGCATCAATCCTTCCCAGCACGGGAACAATGGCTCCATGATCATCCAGGGCCTTACTCCCATGAATCGACACTTTCCGATGAGAGAAAAGCTTGCTGAATCCTACGATATTCTCGGTGTCCACGCACTTCCCGAACTTGATGCCAACGCCGGGAACCCCATCGGTTACGGTGACATCCAAGAGAACCGTGTCGAGGGTCGCCGTCAGCTCTCGTCTGAAGCATTCCCTCTGGACGGCGTCACCGTCCTCACGAACACTCTGGTCGACCGCATACTCGTCGGACGGGCTCTCAACGGGACCGCAGTCACCGCCAAGGGCATCCGTCTCGAGAATGGAACTGAGTATCTTGCCCGCAAGACCATTCTCACCGCAGGAGCCTACCGCACCCCGCAACTCCTCATGCTCTCCGGCATTGGCCCCGCCGACGTACTAAAGGAACACGGGATAGAGGTCAAGCTTGACCAGCCACACGTCGGACAGAACCTCCACGACCACGTGCTGATGCCCACGGCATGGAAGGTCAAGAACCCCGACGAGGGCTGGGCCTACGAGTCCCAGAACCCCCTTTTCAAGGAACTGCAATACGGGCTCGGCAACAAGATCGATTTCATCGCCACCACCACCCTGCCAAAGGAGGGTTTGGCCGCAGCCATCGCCGAGGACGAGGGCGTCGAACCGGGCACCGACCACCAGCTTCTCCGCCAGAACCGCGCTCACGTGTCCCACTCTGTGCAGTACAGCGGTGCTTCGGCGGACGGATCTGCCGTCTTGATGCTCTCCATCGTTCTCATCGACACATCGCGCGGGTCCGTCGGTATTTCGTCCGCCAACGTTAGCGATCACCCCGTGATCAACCCAAACTACCTCGGCACCGCCGTCGACAGGTATGCCGCCCGCGAGGCTCTCAAGTTCGACGCCAAGCTGCTCGGAAGCAATCTGACTCCCGTCGGTCGCGATGTTCTCGATGGTGAGCTGGCGGCTGACGCGCCCCTGACTGTTGATTCTCCTGATGAAGCCTTTGACGCTCGAGTCCGTCAGGTTGCAGGGTGAGTTCCTTTCTTCTGACCATGTATGGGATTTTGAGACTTACACGCTTTAGATCGTGCTATCATCCCAGCGGCACCACCGCCATGGGTAAAGTCGTCAATACGGACCTCAGCGTCAAAGGCGTCGAGGGCCTTTTTGTGGCAGACTCCTCGGTGTTTCCGCATTCCATCTCTGCCAATCTGCAGGTCGCCATATACGCATTGGCGCTTCAGGCAGCCGACATCATTGGTGAGAGGGGGAGCAAATGCTCCCGGGTTAGAGTAGCTGTCGCGAAAGAGGCACCGTAGGAAGGGTTGAAAACAGGTTGACCTCTCTAAAAGGAGGCTATGGGGCGAAGGGGTCTAAATACTCCTGAGCCCACGCGAACCTACATGTTGCCACATGTGGCTGGGGGCTTTGCAACAGTAGCAGTTTAAGGGCCACCGCAATAGAAAGCAGAATGAATCTACACGAGCACAAGGTGGGATCTCAATTTGCTTTGCGCGTGTTAACAGACTACACGCTTCTATCTCAGCTGTTGTGTTTTGGAATTAAAAGGTTCGTTCTACCCTCAGTTGCGGTTCCACTCAAGAGGCATGAGATGGACGCATATTGTTGGTCGAAGTGCTGTCAGTGATTTCACAGCAAGAAATAACTGTAATATATCATGGCCTGTTCTGACATGATATTCAAGAGAACAGTTTCTGCGTTCCTTCGAGTGAAAATGAGGGCCCCACATACATAAAGGCAAGATAAGTACCTAGGTAGTCGGGTAGCATCATGCGACAATGGTCATGGCCGACTTCCTGTAATCACCTAGTTTGTAGTGGATGAAGAGTAGTTTCGAATAAGTTTCTCTTTTTGTAAACCTATGAATTTCGAAAACGAACGTCCAGGTATATGTAAGTCACGTAACAAAAGAGTGAAAAATCCAACGCCTCAGCAGCAGTGTCCAAAGATGCTGATATGCTCATTTGTAACGTCCCAAAGCCACTGGCACAGCATCTAAGAGCTGTTGTTCCACTTGACACAGCGGATGCGACGGCCGTCGTCACCGCGCCTGTCCAGGTTGACGCAGGGGTGGTCGTTGTCGTTGGCCCAGCTGCCGAGCAGGTTACCCGTGCAGGAGCCGCCGTCACTGGTCTTGCCGTCGTAGTAGAACCACGGGCCGGAGGCGAAGTAGACGGAGTGGCTGGTGTCGTCCATGGTCACGTCGATGTTGAAGTTGCTCTCGTGCTCGTAGGAGGCGGTGCCTTGGGCGCTGGTGGGAGGTGTCAGGTTAGTGGAGGCAAGAAAATGGGAAGGTTCAGGTTGTGCGAGGGGAGATGGGCTTACCAGTCGCCGCTGGAGAACTCGTTGGCCTTGCGGTTGGCACGAGGGAGGACTGCCGAGGCGGAGGCGGTGACGGCGCCGAGGGCGAGGATGGTGTTGAGGACGAAAAAGGCGTGCATTTTGATGGTTTTGTTGTTGGTTTTGAGAAGAGTTATCAGAGTGTAGGAATTGTTGGAGTGTGTAGTAGAGTTATAGAGATGATGTTGTAGTTGTCTGTGATGATGAGAATAATAACCACCGTCAACATGCGAACACAACCGCCCTTATATACAAATTCCTCAACCACGCCGTCTCTATTTCGAGCAAGACTACATTTACCAGAATCATCACCATGAAGCCAGAGTAACACAGACTAGGCCGAAGGATCCGTGATGCTACTTTGGGAGGATCACGATCAACGACATCATGACAATCCAGTGTAACGCTTCTTCACACTTGGACTGCAAGTTCTGAGTCGGACACTCAAGGCAGCAGCAACAGACTCAGGTAGTCCGGGCTCGTTCGCGCAGAGAGGCAAAGATTCGCGATACCTATTTTCCGGAACCCTACGGATCTGCAGTCACCCGGAGGCTCAGCTCAGCCCTGCCTCCAAGGGGTGAAGTGTGCTTTTCTTAGTCCGCATGTTCGTCGCAGCTGCCAGCGAAGGAAGGGAGTAGCAGAGAGTAGCAGAGACGAGATCGACGCTGCTCGCATTCGCCTCGGACTTGATTAGTTTGGCCGTCGCTTTCTCGACGTGGTTCCGCAAGCTTTCAGACGGCGAGGGAATCGTGGCTTGGCGGCCCCCGAGGCTGCACTGACTCGGGGGGGGG
>QAPG01000109.1:0-133290 GCA_004366825.1 Colletotrichum spinosum | reverse complement strand
AGGTTTTTAATATAATATTTCTATTTAAATCTTATAAAAGTCTTTTAAAATATTAATATATTTTTTAGAATATCCTAATTAGAATATTAAGATAGGGAAAGTTTAAAGTATTTAAATAGTTAGTTTTATAATCTTTTGTTTTATATAGATTTTAAATATAGTTTTTTATAGTTATTTTTTCTATTATAATTAGTTTTACTAATTTATAGTATAATAGTAATAGATAAGTTAACTACTAATTAGTATTAGTTAATCTAAAGGGTAATATATACTATATATAATCTTACTATATAGGTATAAATTAGTATTCTAGTTATTTATTATTATTCTTATTATATTATATAGTGTGTAGTGCTACGTAAGGCTCTAGATCTATAGTATAGTAATTGCTTACTAATTACCACGCGTGTGGCTATAGCTGGCGCCAGGTGCCTAGCACCTGTCGCCAGTGGGGTGCGGAGGGCATGCTGCCACGTATGTGGCAACGCGTGCGGTTACCGCATGCCCTACGGCATGGCGCAACCGACAGATCTATAGAAATGAAGGGCATCTGAAGACCTAACCGCCTCACCAGGGTCGGGGCAGGTTGATGACACAGAGCTCGATGCTCACTGGTCCAAGTCGAAGAATCCAGCCGGTGGAGCACATGCAGGGTTTCTCCTCTAGCTTGATGATTTGGAAATCAAACAGCAACTTCATCCCCATCTCAAAGCGGACTTCCCATTCGGCGTTGTGGCAGAGTGGTCTAATGCGCAAGACTAGAAATCTTGTTCCTTCGGGAGCGTCTGTTCGAATCAGGCCAATGTCGTTCTTCCTTTTGCTTTTTGTTTCTTAGACTGACGCTGTGGTGGTGGCCATCGTGAGCAGGAGAGATGATTTCTGATCATATGGAAGGTTTTTTTGTTGTGGATTGTGGGACGTGTCGAAGCCCGCTCCAAATATGGGGCCGGAAATAGAATGGTTTTGGCGGCTCTTTCACCCATTGTATGGATAGTTTCAACCTTGTTCCCCAAACCCTGTGCATGATTTAGCATTTGGCCAATTTCCCCTAGTCGGCAGTGTCATATTCTTGGCTTGTGAAGGAATACGTATTGGTGATCGGTTACGACATGGTGTGTTATCTCTCAGTGAGCGTACCAGGCGCCAGCTTCTTTGAGTCGTTTCGGGCAAGCGGCTTCAGGCAGAGGAAGCCACGGGGCAGCCGGCATCGTCTCCGAGACCCTCCGGAGATCGGCCCACACGGAATTTACTCCGCCGGCCGACCCCGCCATCCAACATCACCTAGCCACCATAAGATGGCGATGAACGGACAGATCGCCCAACCGAAGATCAATCTTACCCAGAACTCGAGCAAAATCTCCTGACAAACTAACGGTAATAACATAGCACAGAATGTCGGTTACTGCATACTAAGATACCCTTATCATGGCGAGGATGCAAGGAAAATGTCCGTCCTCAAAGCATCTGTTTGTCCTCTGCAAACGTGCCGTGACACAACCTCCTTTCCCATTATATTCAAACCAATTGTACGAGAAAGGGTTGCCGTGGCACGCAACGCACCTTAACACTTAACTAAGCCACCCCCAGAATTCCCTCTCCTCTCTCCTATTCTATTCTTTCAGACCACGCCACGCCCCGGCATCATGCCCAAGATGCTTCCCGCAGGCTCTTTCTCTCCGACTCTCCTCCTCGGCGAACCGTTCCTCTCACCTAGAAGCCCCCCCGAAGACATACCAAGAAACCTACTGCGAGAAATCCTCCCGCCCGCTTCGCCCGTCGTCCAAGTCCCCTTCGGCATATCCATCGGCACAACACGCTACAAGAACACCTGCGCCCCCGACCACAAAAGGTGCGACACGCTCTGCATCCCGTCGTCGGGCACGTGCTGCGCCGAAGGCATCCCCGGCCTCTACTGCGCCCTCGGCTCCCTCTGCCGCGGCGGGTCCTGCTGCCCGCCCGACAAAACCTGCCTCGGACAGGCCAGGTCCTGCGCCCCCGACCACTACCTCTGCAACGGCTACTGCGTCCCGTCCGCGACCACCTGCTGCGCCAACGGGACCTCCTGCCCCGCCGGCCAGTACTGCAAGTACGAGGGTTTCTGCGAGAGCGACTTTGGCAACCCCGACGTCTGCGACGGCGCGAGGGTGTGGTGCGGCGAGGGGTGCATGCCCTTCGGACAGGTCTGCTGCACAACGTACTTTTGCGGAAAGGGGGAAAAGTGCCTCGGCAAAGGCGAGTGTTCTGCGAAAAAGAAGTGGACAGAGTGCGCTGCGTCGCAGACGCGGTGCGGGGATGGGTGCATGCCGACTGGCCACGTGTGCTGCGAGACATATCATTGCTTCGAAGGCCAGCAGTGTGTTGGAGAGAAGGGCTGCAAGAAGCCACAGACAGAAGTCTTGGGTGGCAATCGTCCAGCGGCTGATCGTGTGATGAGAAGCGTTTCCGTCAACAATAGTTCAGTGCTGGGAACGGCCAAGGGAAGAGGGCACATGGATGGCGGTATCGCTTCTTCTAGCCCGAGTACTGGAGAGTTGATCAAAAGCCCATCAGTAACCGCAACGACTGAGACGATACCTCCAGTGACTCAGCTGGGCTCGGCGGCGACAAGACATGTTGATATGGCATTACTGGCCTTTGCGATGTTGCTAGTAATGGCTTCCCTTGTGATCTGATATGGATGGTCAAGATTCAAGCTCATAAACACGTCTCTATTTGATACTATAATGCTCATGTCAGATTCCAGCCACGTTTTTAACCATCCCAACGCCATACTTTTTTGTGTGCAGTGGATGCAAATACGCTCATCAAAATGCTGTGAGGAAAGAAGAAGAAGACAAACGTGACTGCCTCGATGTGTATGGCCACCCTACAGACACCTCGCCCTCATCCATTCCACGTTTCGGAGTCCGAGGTTCAGCCCGTTCTTGGCCCACCACCTGCGGACAGGTTCCTGGTCTCCAATGCTGTCCTCGAGTGCCTCCTCGATATCACACGTCCTGTATTCGACTCGGTAGTGACGTCCTTCCATGCCCTCAAGCTCGCCGTATGCAAACTTCCGCCACCATTCTAGCACCGCAATGTGTTGGTGGATTGTGGATTGAACGAGTGCCTCTTGGTCAAAGACGAACTTATCGTCGCCCTTCACCTTACGCCACAACTCAAGAACGTCGACTTGTCCCCATCTGGAGGCCACCTTCGCCACAGCATCACCATGTGGGACGGGAATACCAGATGCCATCCACCAGCGGATAACGTCGACCTTGCCATGCTGAGCAGCCCACAACAGCGATTTGCCGGGGCGGAGAACGATGCGCTCGTCCTGGACAGCTGCATCACGCCACCACTCCAATACCAGTAGGTGCCCCTTTCCGCTTGCTTGTTCCAAGGCAGCTTCAGTAAAGCGCAGCGGAAGGCCCGAATGACGCCACCACCAATCGAGGACCTGGATATAGCCGTTCTGAGAAGCACCGTCGACAGCCTCGGCGTCGTACGACTGTTGGTGCTTTCCCCTGAAAAATTTGCTCTCCTTCCAGTAATCCAAGACGTCGGGTCGGCCAAAGTAGGCTGACGCCTTGGTGGGGAGAACCTTGCCCTCGAACGCGTTGGAGAAGAGGTCGGGGCGATTGGACTCCATCCACTTGAGCACGTCTATGAGCGAAAAGCGGATGAAGAGTTTGATGACTAGCATGGGCAGTTCGTGAAAGGTAGGCGGCGACTGCAGTAGCTTCTTGCAAATGGCGGTTGTATCGCACGTCAAAACGAGCCACTCCAGCTCGTGTTCGTAAACCTTTAGAGGATCGTTCTGGTCCCTAGGTTGAAGAGTCCACGGATGAGGCATGGGAAGGTTGGTGAAGATGCCCAAAGCCTGAGCGAGTTCCCAGTCACCGGCATAGTCGAGGATAATGGACCAGATCTCGGGCGGGAGGTTGGAGTAAACTCGCGGGTCACCTGTCGCAAGGTAGCCGAGATGTGTAACAACGTCGACGTCCCGGCCGAGGCCGAGAAGGTCGGCTTGGTTCTTGATGGTGCCCAGTACGTCGTTGAAACCGTTCCAGTTGACAATGCGCTTCGGGTTCTTCGGAGACCCGTCGTAATGCCACAGAATTGGGGTCATGGCGCGGATCCAAGTCCACTTGCTCTTGATCTTGTTGAGTTGCCGCTTCGTGATCGGATTTTCCCACATGTGCGTACTCATGCCCGGAACCAGCATTATCTTCTTTGTAGTGTCCCAGCCCCTCAGGACTTCGAGGAGAAAGGTATCGGCGATACCGGCCATCATTTTGGCGATGTTGTCGGCGTCGATCGGGGCAAGGACCAGCAGGTCGGCCCATTCTACCAGCTCGAAAGCCTGCTGCCGGTAAAACTCGATGTCGTCGGCTTCGGATTCGACAGCGCGGGCGGGCGGTAGAGGCAGGCTCATCGATCGGTTCTGCATGGTTATGATGGTCTGGCTGAGTCGGGGGACAGCGTCGTCGACGATGGCACGCATCTCAATTGCCGGACTTTTGGAGAGGCGAACCACAAGCGTTTGGGCCCACGATACATCGCGAGGGCCAGTGGCAGCAACTAAGAGATGCAGTTTTCGATCGCGGGGCTTGAAGTGGAGGGACGACGACGAGGATGCACTCCTTGTTATGCGTAGCGGTAGGGGGTCGGGAGGATCCATTGTAGCATCCTTCAGCGCCGGTCGCTGGATGTTATGAAGGTCAGCCGTGACGGCGGAGGACGACGAGGACAGACGAAGGCGACGGCGGGCGACGACCGCAGTGGCAAGCGATGATAGGGGAGGCGACAAAAGAACAGACGGCGACAGTGGGCGGCGACGAGGAAGGACGAGATGCGTCAAAGAGAGCTACCGTCGAAGGCGACTGGTTTTCGTTTTCAGAGGATAACGTGGCGGATGAATGAGTGCAAGTGCGTCGGTGTGATTGATGTTGTCGCAGTGGTGATTGCGATTGTCGATTGTTGTGTTGATTGTATGTCGGTCGGCCTTGAAGGTGGCAGGTGCGGTGGCAGGGTAGCGTTGGGTATATCTGCAGTCGCAGCAGTGTCGAGTGAGAATTAGCCGCGTATGGACCAGGTCCGGATGCAGAAGCTGACTTTTGACTTGAGGCGAACAGGAGTGGCTGGTCCAGTCCAGGTCCAGGCTCAGATCAAGGGCAGTGAGCGAGTCGGAATCGTCCGCAGTAGTTGGAGTTGGGAGTCGGGGGTCGAGAGTTGTCGGTGTCGTTAATGTTGCAGTGTCAGGTTATCGGGAGAAAAATGACATGGATCCGTAGCGACGAGTGGCATCACCATGACGGGGGTGCGGGATCCTTAATTCCCACTCTCGGGTCGACGTGCATTCAGCCACCGGCCCTATCCTTAATGTGCTGCTTTTCTTCTTGTCTCACTCGGCCGGTCGGTGTGTCGACGTCGGTGAACGGAAGCCAGCAGGTCGTGTGCTTCAAGCAGTTCCACTGCAGAGCTCCATGTGCTGTAACGGAATTATGGCAGCGATGATTCGTCGGGACAAAGACTAGCGAGGCGACGATATCGACAGCATAGTCCGGGGCCTCAGGTTTCTGGAATGCAGCTGGGAGGATGGAATTCGAGTCGGAGAGAAGCCAGCGGGACTTCGTGGTGGTATCGGGAAGACCAGGACAACGAGTGGAGCAGGTGCATGGAAAAAAGGGACCCGGGCAGGAGTGAAGCGTGAAGCGGTGCAGGGCAGGCGCAGGGGCCAGAGCATGAGGTGGGCGCGCCTGCAGTGTGGGGATGAACAGTGGATTTTTTGAGAAAAGAGCAGAAATGTGTCGCACTGGAAGGATGGAACACTCCGAGGCAAGACCACTGAGCGAACGCACGCAAAAAAAAAAAACCGGTCTTTTTTCGACTTGGTTGGTCTGACTACCTGCTTGATTTGACCCTGGACTGCAGGCGATAGGAATCTTGCTGGCCTCCTCCCAGTGTTTCCGTTTCCATCGCACAAGAACGGTGACGGCGACATTGTGGAACAGTCGCAGTCGCGGTTGCCAGCGGCACGAGACAAACAACGAGCAAATGAAATGGCAAGTGCAACTGCAGTGCACCCCTTCCTCAGGCAGTCGATGGTCCATTGGTCACCGTCTCCGGGAAGGTTCAGACGGTCCGCGCCCAGCGCAAGAGGCAGGAGGGAAGTGTTACTAAATCAGCCCCGCCTTCCGCTTCCTTCCCGCCATCGCTCTTTCCCACAGAAAGTAAGACCACCCACGCTAAACCTCCTCTGCTACGTCACTTTGGTCTGAGACTTGCCTACCAACACACGCAAAGTAAAGCAAGTGGCGGACGAGGAGAGACCAAGCATTCGCCTGCACTTCGAAGGCGATGTCTCAGCCTACACAGACACGTGACTCTTTTCTTCATGCCGTCTGTTCAACATACCTATGACCACTGCTCAGGATCAGCCAGACGTCAGCTCTCACGAGTCTTTCTCGGAGCATAGCCTCCCGCAACCAGCACGTCTTCGGCCTCATTGTCGATCTCACCTTAACCTGTCAACGTCAAGTCATCCCATCGTCCATCTTGCCCCAGCAGGCAGTCCCTCGTCAGCTTTTCGAGACAATCCAAGACACTCCGCCATCTGCATCGTCCCAAGCCCGCCAACTTTAGCTCATCGCCGTCAATTGTTCCCCAGGTTTCCCGTGTCACGCCTGTCGCATGTCCACCGGCAGCCACCATTTCGTCCCGACTCGATCTCGCTTGTTCCGGAACGCCATGCGAGACCCCGGCAGCGCCGCGACAGGGGCCACGCTCAGGACTACCGGTATCATATCAGAGCTGACATAAGACATTGAGTATGACGTGACATGTGCTTGACCAGCGCGTTGTTCCCGAAGCCTTCCACTATATGTGTCTTTCATTAGGCGCGTCGGCAGGTTCGGATTGTTGATGTCGAGATGTAAACATGTGCTCAGTAGGCGCGCTACAACCTGGTAGAGGTGAGACGTGCGAAGGGGTGTTCGTCGAGGCTTTGGATTTGCGGGTATGAGATTGACATGTTGACATATTTGTCGGATGAAGACTGCCAACATTCTGCAACGGTTGTTGGTCATCCTCAGGTGTCATGTCAACACATCAGCGCTATCTACCCTAGTAGTGAGATGAATGCCCAGGCTGAGTTCCGATGTACTTATCAAGAGGTTTTTAGGCATATCTAAAGCTGGGCCTTTGAGATCAACAAGCTGATGAATCTTTGAAAATATTTGACTGGTAATAGCCACCCAAAGTTGAAGAGAACTGTTAATCCAGCAGAAGAGGGACCCAGGAAAGAGCGCCGAGCCAGGACGCCATTCACCCGCGCGTCTCACGACGCAGGCCTCTCCTCGTGTCTGGACTTGATGAGATCAGCAGCCCTTTCGCCAATCATGTACGCGGTGCTCATGGTGTGAGCACCGACGAGCAGGGGAATGATGCTGGTGTCAGCGATGCTGAGGTGACTGGTGCCGTAGACCTTGAGGTCCGGGTCGACAACACCGCCGAGGAGACGCGGCATCATGGAGGCGGTGCCGCAGCTATGGCCGTTGGAAGCGTTCAGGTTCTCCTCGTCCACCAGCCACTTCTTCACCTCGGCGTCGGACGCGCGGTCCTTGCCGGGGACGAGCTCGACGGGGCCGAGGGCGGAGAGAGTCCGGGAGGTGGCGAAGTGGTTGCGGATGTACTGCTGCATGCGCACGTGGATCTCGAGATCCACGGGGTTCAACAGCAGACGGTAGTCAAAGATTGGGTCGCCGAAGGGATCCCTGGGGTTGATGTTGACGGAACCGCGGGAGAAGGGCTTCAGAAGGATGGAGGTTCCACGAGGAGAGCCCTGGAAGGGGTGCTCAAAGAGGGCGGACTTGTCCGAAAGGAAAGACTTGAGGAGGATCTTGTGCTGGAGAATGTACCCGGCAACCAGGGTAGGGTCGAGATCGTCTGGCAGATGGTACTTGTGACCGGCCTGGAGACCGAGTTGGAGGCCGAGACTGGCAAAGTGGCTGCCGGTGAAGCTACGGGCAGGGAGCAAGAGGCCGCCGGAAATGGTTGGCGAGGTAAACGGACCAGTGTTATTGGCGTTGTACTCGGCCAGGGCTTCGGCGCGAAAAGTCGCGTTGGTGTGGATGGTGGTCGGCGTTGGCCACACATCTTTGGTGAAGTTGTACAGACTGACAGTGTGGGAGTGGTCCTGCAGGTTCCATCCCACACCAGGGAGATCGATCAGAGACTCGATGCCGGCCTCCTCGACGACCTTCTTCGGGCCGATGCCAGAGAGCTGGAGGATGACGGGGGTGCGCGTAGCGGAGGCAGAGAGAATAATCTCCCTCTTGGCCTTGATGTCGAAGGTGGCACCGCCACCGAAACGAGGCTTAACTTGCACACTGACAGCCTTCTGCGTCAGACCCTGCTTCTCAAAGTTGATCTTCAGACCACGATGGAGAGGCAACAGGTGGTAGTTCAGACGGGGTTGGACGTATTGGTAGTGGCCGAGACCACCGAAGCTGCGGTTGTATGCCCTGCTGGGGTCGTATGAAGAGGGAATCCAGATCATCCCGTAGGCTTTACCATTGCCGTGCTCCTTTTGCACCACGATGCCATCGCGCTCAGACCACGCCTTCCACTCATATTTCTGCCCTGGGTACTGGTATCCCGCCATGCTCATGTAGATGGGCGTACTGTTGCCATAAGCGGATAGGTCAAAGGTCATGCCATACTCGTCCTGGATGTGTTGAGGAGGGGGATTGAAGGAGTGACTCTTCTTGTAGTACGGGAAGACGCTGTTCCAGTCCCATCCTGGGTTCCCCAGGAGAGACCAATTATCGTGATCCTCTTTGCTCCCACGGAAGAAGATTTGACCATTGACAGCAGCACCCCCGCCAACCACAGCACCGTTGGGGACGGGGAAGACGCGGTTGTTGGCGTTGGGTTGCGGCACGCTGGTCAAATTGTAAAGGAACTCGGCGGCGGGGATGTTGAATGGAGGCATGAAGGAGTCGTCCACGGCAACACGTCCATATTCAATCACCAGCACGGTTTCTGCTACTGTCAGAACGATCTCGATGGATATTGGAATGAAGACAAACTCTTGGGGTCCTCCGACAGGCGGTCAGCCACGGTCAGACCTGCTGTTCCCCCACCAACTGATGAACGTTAGCCCAGGCGATGCCTGTGGTAAATAGGAGAGCGACTTACCAACAATGAAGTCATACTCGGGTAAGAGCTCCTCGACGCCACGCTTGACGACGGCGGATTGGTAAGAGGCGGGTCGAGCCTGAGTGACGGACAAGAGCCCCAATAAGTAGAGACCGGTTCGTGCCATCGTGAGAGGATTAGCTAGTTGTCACCAAATGCACACACCGAACGTGAATATGAAGGGGACCGCAGCCGTTATCTAAACACGTATTGACGACCTTTCAACGCCACTCCCGTGCAGTAGCCAGGCTCAGAGGGTTTGGGAGGAGCCGGCCAGGGGTGCTGATGACATGCAGGCATAGCAGGTTGGTCGAGAATGACTATTATCACCTGCCTAATCCGTCGAGACGCCCAAGCTTCCTATTGTCGGGATCTCTTCTCCCAGAGACCCTGCCATGCAGAAATCAGCGAGTCGACGACGAGCACCTTGAGAATATCACAAAGCTTTGCGAGATATCCATCAGGGCGGCCCAGGTCTACAAGCCAGAGGGCTTCGGCCATAGACTCTTCATTACTGGCAAAACTCGAGACAAAAGTCGCATTGAACATGCTACAAGTTTTCAAGGGTACGGATCTTTCGTGTTAGAAGACTCTGAAGGCACGCCGATGGCATTGCGGTGGTGTTAAAGTGGCGTGATAATTGACCAAGGCGTCGAGGGTTGGAGATGGAGTTAGGCCTTCCAAGACATGCCAACTGGCGGGGGTCTCGCACAAAAGAGGGGAGATGCACGCGATTGATTTATTGGTTTACTTGGCTAAGAATCACCATGAAAGTTCGTTCTGATTTGTCGACTATCAACTCCACGTCTTGGCTCTCGGCCGAGGGGAGCCAATGACTTGGACTAATCAGAGTGGCCCAATCTGTGTGGCTGGAAGGCTGGAGTTGGTGCACAAATGCAGCTGTAGTAGTATCCTGATTAATTTGTAAACCGAGGCCACGTCTTGTTGGAGGGGGCATTGCAATTGACTGCAGATATTGTCGAGGTCCCAACGAAGGGATAAATCAAAGATTTGGTGAGCGAAACGTTCAGCCACTGAGAAGGAACGCCGCCTAGAGATATGGGCTGTCCTGGAAGTACGTCATTGCCCCCAAGAACTGATGCGCAAAGGCTTAAAGATATGAGAGCAAGGATAGGGTGAGTTGGAAAGACAATCGACAGACATTGAAGATGCCCACATGATTGCAGACGCTTATCCTGGGGTGAAAGCAGCCATGACTTCCAGTCCATGTTGGGGCATGTGTTTTGAGATGGAATGCGTCAAGAAGCTGTCTCTCAAGTATATCCCTTCAATCATGTCGCTAGGATTGCACGAAGCATCCATAGATGTGTCATGCACCCGCTCAAGTTCGGCAGCAAACTGATTGATTGGCCCGACTGCTGATGCCGTACGTTTATGAAGTAAGAGAGCATCATTGTCGGATGAGGCGACCGGCAAAGGCCTGTTGATGGGGCAAAAGTACGACATGGAGCTCAAACAGGACAGGAACCCCGTGCAGTGCTGGCAATGGTTAACGTGCCCAGGAAAGCGGCTTGATGGGTTGATTGCACAGCACAATGTTAGTCGACAATGGAGTATCATGCTACTGTGTATAATTTGTATGCTTGACTCAGATAGGGGTTGTTCATGAGAAGAAGATTTCGAGATATTGTTTTGTACGAGTCTGTATTATTGCGGTTCCTATAACACCAGAAGACCTCCATGACAGGTGACCGCATTCCGAGGTCAAAACATGAAATTAAAAGTATTCAGGGTACGCCAAAAATGTGTTTGTGACATCATGCCTTATTCAAAGATGTCTGCAAGTGGCTGATGATGGCTGTTATGGGTAGCCCCGCGTGCTTTGCCACACAAGCGTTGTATCGGCAACATTCGAGACCTGTGTGATAAAGAAGAATTTCTAGAAGCATGGGTGATATCAGCGGTGTGTGATGAATGAGAGGTCAACGAGTCACATATTGGACTTACTTGTAAACCACAAAATCCTGCGCTGTCCACTTGCCATGATTTGATGGAACCTGGAACAGCTCACAGACTAATTTGGACTCTGGCCCAAAGGGAACCGAATGTTGTCATACTTGACAGAGCGTTATGCAAGTCTCTAGTTTCACTTTCGCATGGAACTGCTTCCTTTGCCCACATTCCCGATGCGTTGATCCACAGAAATTCGACGATCATTAGTTGCGGTAAACTTGCATTTCTGGCAGAACTCCACAGAAAGTGGTTCGCGAGAAGATATTAGGCAACACTTTTTGGCCTTGTCAGGAAATCTCCTGTTTACAGTCCACTTAATTAGGATCTTTGGTATTCTGTAATATAGAGACAGCGTCGACGGTTGTTGATCACGGCCCGCGATGACATCCCGTTGAATATCCAAGTTTTGGCCGTTGGCATAAGTCCCTCGATAAAACCCACAGTCACATCTATAAGTAGGCCAGAAGCTCGCTCTATCAAGCCTTCTTCTCTCCTCAGTTCCAAACACAACAATTCAGCATTCATCTCCAGCTCCACATCTCTCTACCATCACACACAACTTCATCACGCTCTTACATCAGTCATCATGCGCTTCTCCACGATTCTCATTGCCGCTGTAGCCGGCCTGGCCACGGCCACCCCCATCAACGAGCTCGAGGACAGAGCCCCCGTCAACGTTCTCTGCTCCTGCGCTGCGACCCAGTCTTGCGGCTGCAACGGTGTCGTTGCTGGCTCCTGGTGTGTCTGCAACGGCGACAACTCCGGCACCTGGAATGCCGCCCCTTGCCAGGACAGCACCTCTTGCGGCTGCTCCGGCCTGGGTAAGTGGGGTGTCTGCGAGGTGAGCGACGATACTGTCGAGGGTGTCTTCGATAATGAGAGTACAAGGCTAACGGACATTTCAGAAAATCTAAGTATCGCAATATAGCACCGATGGCTGAAGATGTCTCCAAAAGCCACCAAAGACAATGCTGTCAGGATTTGGGCAACATCAGGCCGATATAACTCTGGACAGAGCAGACGAACAAGGATTTCGGCACGATAGATTAGAGATAGATTCTGGATATCAACATGAATCTTGCCTTTGATCGAACTCGTCCCCGACTTGCTCGTGCTCGTCTTAGTGATCAGCTACGCATATATTGCCAGCTGTCGTTCCCACTGTAGGATCCTTGAAAATGCCGTTATAGACCCCTAGAATACCCGTGGTGGACCTCGGAAATCTTCGAAGAGTTCGTTCTCGTCAATTAAAAGCTTCAGAGTGGTTTAAAGAATTATTTCCTTCTGTCCCGGAAATAGCAACTTCTCAGAATTCCGAAGACATGGGTTAGAACTCATGCATTGTTGGTTGGACGTTAGACGCTCGGTTAAGCCTCCGAGTCAGGCAAACCAGTCGCTGTTATCCAATAGCCTAGAACCATTTGGACAAACCAACGCGGGAAAAACATCTACCTGCCCAAAAGTGACAAGTCTCTTTTCGCGTATAGTGTGAGCTATCCACAAAAGTGACGCATTCGCTCGTACAGTAAGGTTGTTTCTGCAGGCTAAAGCGCGTCTAAGGACGACAAACCTGGTAGCCAAGAAGAGGGGTGCGGCCGACTCCTTAAAATCCGTGGCTTGATCTATCTTGGCCCTCCATTTTTCTCGTCGGTGATTGCTTTTTCTCTTCTTTCAACTTTCCAACCGTCGTCCCAGCAATTTCTGTTGGCGTTTTATGCCAATACGACAAAATGGCCCAGTCGCAGGAGAATCCGGAGGTGGTGCTAGCCGTTGACGAGGCGGTACTGTTGCAATGAAATGGCAGTCGGCGAATTCTGAGCTGATTGATGTACAGTTCGATGATAGCCAATCGGAACTTGGACAGGTATCCAGATGCGAGTCACGGCCAGTTCGAGAAGCAAATTGCTGACTGCAAGCTCCCTTGCCAGAGTGTATCCTCGTCTACCACCAGCCTCAGAAGCTCTCTTTTGGATTATCGCCTCGAGAATGGCCGAACGTATCATCGGTACAAAGATGGAAGTAAGGCGGAGTCAGATCCCGAGCGGCCTAGCGTCAGGAGCTAAGTTGACCAGAGTACAACCTCCCTAACGACGAAAAGGAGAGTGACAGACTCGGTAAGTCACATGCTCAGTGACCACCGGGGCTCATATTGAAGTGATGGATAGAAGGCCTTGTGTCTTTGCAGTGCTGATTGTGGTGACAGATCTGGTCCATCACCTATGGCTTCTTACCTTGGACGACCGACTGGGCGTTGCGCCGCCTTGCAAGGTGAAAGCCAAGGTCGGCCGCGTCCTTGACGTCGGCACCGGCACGGGTATATGGGCCATGGACTTTGGTGACGAGCATCCCGAAGCTACTGTACGAACCCTGGCCATAGCGCGCACACACTCCTTCATATCAATGGAGTCTGAAAGCCAGGGTTTTTCTACTAACTCGTGCGACTCAGGTCTACGGAAACGACCTTTCCGCCATCATGCCTGGCGAGTGAGTTCAATGCAACATCGCACAGCAGCGGGTGATGAATGAGACCCGACACTGACTGTGTCGTAGCGTGCTCCCGAACGTACACTTTGAAGTTGACGACATTGAGGAAGAATGGACTTACTCGCAGCCGTTTGAGTACATTCACAGCCGACTGATGACGTCTAGCATCAGCGACTGGTCGTTGTACCTTCGAAGGTGCTTTGAGTAAGTGGAGACTCCTCTCGCAACGCAAAGTCAACTGCGTATCTGGTTAACTCATCCATGATACAGGAACCTGCAGCCAGGTGGCTACTTGGAGCTTCAAGAGATGGATCTCTTCCCCCGCTCGGACGACGGAACCCTCAAGGAAGACGGCGCTTTCCTCACATGGGCCAACTTCCTACACGAGGCCTCGGTCAAACTCGGGCGACCTTACGTGGACATGGCCACGATCAAGAACCTCATGACCGAAGCCGGTTTTGAGGATGTCGCCATGAGCGTCTACAAATGGCCGTCCAACCCATGGCCAAAGGACCCCAAATTCAAAGAAATAGGCATCTGGAACAACGAGAATAACATGGCCGGGATCGAGGCGTTTTCGATGGCCCCGTTTACGCGGGCCCTCGATTGGTCGCCCGCGGAGGTCACGGTCTTCTTGATTGACGTTCGCAAGGACATCAACAACAGGAATATCCATGCATACTGGCCAATGTGAGTCTGGGGATGTCTGCGTAAATGGCAACACTGACAGGATTTAGGTACTGTCTTGTCGGCCGGAAGCCTGAGACGGCAGAGGCTTCTCCTTGAGCTGAAGTTCGGAGCTGAATGGGCGAGACGGCCAGTATATTCTACTGGATGAACAGACAGAATAGGGCAACGTGTGTAGCTGGGGAGAAGTCTGACAAGGCCTCACATCATTTTGAGCTTATAGAATCAGATGTCAAATATACTCTCTAAGATGAGTTGATACACGGGATTCCTCTGGCTGACGGCAAGAAATATTGAGCAACGGGTTGGTTCAGGTTAAAATTTCAAGAATCCTACATCAGGCTAATTTTGAACATGATTGAACGCAACGTGCCCGTGAATTAGTGACCAGTGGCCCCAAAAGCCTGAGAGGAAGGGCTCTTATAGTTTGACGTCTTTCGATCGCCAAAGCAAACGCGGGTTGTAAGACGGAACCCCTGAGCTGCTCATGAAGGGTTTCCTTTCCACAGAAAATGCGCATATTTATCGGTGGCTGTCGAGGTCAATCCTACCAAGACAATCATCACTCTTGGATTATTATAATGGTTGAGAAGAGTCAAGCTATGCTCTAACCACGCCAAGACAACCTCTCAAGATCACTACGGTAGTCTCTGACGTGGACATCTCTTCCAATTGCAACCGCAATTCCCAATCCGCTAGTCGCTTCATCCAACAAACATTCGCTCAACCCAACGCAGGAACAAAACCACCTCAGTGGCATCAGCCACCTAACCAGTGGTGCAGCCGCCGAGACGGACGCTCTCGGCGTACATCTCATACGTGTCGGCGTTGGCGGCGGCCTTTGTGGCCGAGAGGGCCTTTGCGGCGGTCGGGCCGTAGGCCCAGTCGGTGGTGCCGTACAGGTGCGTCATCTCGTGGAGCACGCTGCCGGCGCGGTCGTAGTCGTCGCCGGCGCACTGGGCGGCGAACTCGGGGAAGTCCCAGAAGCCGTTGTCGGGGCAGGGGACGATGACATTGGCCGAGGGGACGGTGTAGAGCAGGGCGGAGCCGTCGGCGCAGTCGCTGTACGTGTCGGCGCAGCTGATCTTGGGGGACGTGGTCTGGACGCCGGCGACGGACTTGTAGATTGACTGGACCTTGCTCTGGACGGAGGTCGACTTGAACCTGGGAGGGGGGGGGGGNGGCAGGGATCCATGAGGGAGGGGGCGCGACGCCGATGGGCTGCGCAAAGATGTCCCCTGAAGCCATTGGTGCCGAGGGGAGTGGTTGGGCGGTTGTTTGGGGGAACGGATGGTTAGCACGAGATGATGTGTGGGAGGTGAGAGGATGGGCTTACCAGGTGGTGAAGTAGTAGGAGGCGGAGCCGGCGGCGGTGTAAGCGGCGTTGGCCATGGAGATGGCGTCGGCGACGCTCGTCTTCAGCGCGGTGGTCTGCGAGGTGGAGCAGGAGGAGTAGGTGACGGCGCGCTTCTGGACGCGGGAGTTGAAGGGCTCCTCGCCCCTGCGGGAGATGTGCTGCCTGTGCGTGACGTGTCAGAGAAGCGTGATGGTCCTGCTGGCGCGGAGAACGTACTCGGCGGCGGTGGTCTGGTCGGGAACAACCTCGACCTGGCCGGAGGTCACGTCGGCGCAAGAAGCCAAGTCCTTGAAGGAAGAAGGCGCCTCGGCTCCGACGGCGTAGCGGAAGCCCTGGATGGCGGTGACCCTGGCTTGGGAAACGCCCTCGAGCTTGTAGCTGTGGGCGGCGTTGACCGAGACGGTGACGGTCTCTCCGGCGTCGATCTTTTGGAACGAGCTGGGAGAGAGGCCGGTGCGCTTGTAGTTGACAAAGACACCCTCGAAAGGCAGAGCCTTGCCCTCTGCGTCATGTCAGTTGCTGGCTCGCCCTCGATCAGTTTCTGGATACGCACCAGCGTCGGTGACCAGGAGGTCCTTGGTGGCGTGGTTGCTGAAGACGGTGTTTCCCTTGAAGACGGAGAGGGTCTCGTTGCCCGTGTTGGTGACGGCAACATTCACGACATGGCTGTCGGAGTTGGTGATGTCAACCGAGAGAGGACAGGTAGCCGAAGCGGCGCCAACGAGAAGAGCGACGGGGAGAGACTTGGCAACCATGGTGGCGGAATGGCTTGAAAGATGATTGCTGGCTGAAGAGGCGAGTACAGAGACGGGACCTATTGTGGGAAATTCACGACGCTGTTTATATACATGACTGCTTCATGGTGACCGCTCTCAAGATTCATCCGACGGGAAGAACGGAGATAACACAGACCGGAGGAATTCCCAAGTCGAGTAGGTGAGTCCACGATGCGCAGTATCAGCAGAACAGTTCTCACCTGTCGAGAAGCCCACCCGCGCGCAGTTTATGTGTTAACAACTAAGCTGCATCTGGAAGGACGACGACAATCAAGCTTAACCAAGCATCGAGTTTAATCAAGAAAAGCTTCGGGAGATCTCCCATGTAGAGGAGGTGGTAAAGCACGGTGGGTAGCGTGCGAGCCACAGATGGTCTGTCCAAGCGTGATGTGGATAGCAATGACCTGGTGATGGCGGTATGTGGGCGAGGAAGCCCAAGAATGGGCGGAATATCCGGCAATTGGACGCCTGTGTTTTGAATCTAAGGATTTGGCTAAGCATATTAGGAAGGCCGTTGGCGAAGTGCCTCGGAAATGGTACGTGATATGGGGAATACGGGGAATAGCAAGGGTTCACGGCCGGCGGCTGTGGCATGGATCTTCAAGAAGAGTGCCTCGGTCGTCGTATTCGTGGTCGTCGGCCGCGTCCGTTATCAGCAGTACCGAGTCAATATCCTGTGATGCCCCTCTTACAGGCCAGCCAGATTAACCGCGGATGCTCCCGTTTTGCGGTGGGGAATATAATGAGATACGAGCATCGCAGACCCTGTCGATAGGGAGGCTTCGGTCTGCTTCGCCGGTCTGCTGGAATTGTCACTCTTTACATTCGACTCATGATTTTCTGCCCATGGGGTGTGAAATTCTATGTGTAAACTGCGTTGAACTGTGAACGATTGTATTGATGCGGGCTATATCTCGCCATTTGAAGTCATAGAAAGATTGTGAGACTTATTAACTAGTACATGTCACCAAGCATAGCCCAACCACCTAACTCACATGATCCACCGGTTCGATCTGGTTTCGAAGCGATTTAGTGGTGATATGACAGCCAGTCCTTATAAACATTTCATCTCCTGGCATGGACTATGTCGATGGCGGCAAGACAGCCACTCTATTCTCGTATCAGCATACTTGACGCCCTGCTTGACCTATACCAGCCCAGCAAGTATTCGATTGAGGTTCATTCTAGGTTGAGCCCTGCAAGTCGGATCGCCAGATGCAAGATGGCCAAGAGATGCCAAGGCCTTGGCTGGAGACGTACGACGCCAAGGATCTTGGCCAGCAGCAGCACCCTGACCGTGGGATTTCTCGTTTTCGACGGCCAGACTGAGCTGATGTCCAGGCGGACGTTCTCTGAGACTCGGTGATGTCTGTTGCAGGCGTGAATGAGCGAATAGAAATGAGCTCAACCCGACTGTGGATGACCATTGGAGCCACGACTTGCCACGACTTTGAGGAATTTGTTGACAATTGACAGTGTTATGGGTGCGCTTATGACGATGTTCGAGTCAATGAGTCTCCGAGGTTTGGACAAAAAGGCACACGCAACAGCAATGCTGAACAGCAAGGAGACGAATCAAGTTGAAGCGAATGTTGGCTATTAGCCTACGAAAGTCTACCAAGGGCTCATCCTCTCTCGGTTGCTTGTATCCTGTGGTCCCGGTGAGGCCTCGAACTGTCAAACTCAACCCAAACGCCCCTTTCTCGATGCCACGCTGCCAATGTCCGTAGTGAATCAAATCCCCCAGCCACCTTTTCCTGTACCGTTGACCCTCGTCCAAGCTACACCCTCCCCCGGCCTCTACGGCCTAAAACTCGGCAGCGTCGGCAAACCCAACGGCCCTGACCGGCTGCAGCTTGGCGAGCTTCGCGAGCTTCTCCTTGGCCGCCGCGCCGAGGCTGACCCTCTCCCCGGCCACCTTTGGACGGACCTCGACGCCGCGGGGGTAGAGGTGCTCGACCTCGACGCCCTCGCCGAGCGCGAACAGCTCCGACCTCTCGCGGAAGCACCAGGGCCGGCCGTCGCGGACGACGAGGTCGTGCGTGTCGCGCACGTCGCGGGCGTGGAGCGAGCGGTAGCCGCCGTCGACGGACACGGCGATGCAGCTGTGCCAGGGCGTGCGCGGGAAGCCCGCGGGGTTGTGGCGCTCGACGAGCAGCGGCATGGACAGCTTGACGGCGCCGCTGGACGGGTGGATGGACAGGCGGACGTGGTCCGGGCACGTGGCGAGGATGATCTTCGTGAAGGACTCGGCGCGCATCATCATCTTCATGGCCACCTCCTTGACGACGCGGCGGTACTTGTGGCCCGACGTCGCGTGCGCCGCCACGGGGCTGTTGCGCAGGTCGACCTCGAGGAAGCGGATGAAGCCGCGGTACGTCATGAGCGTGTCGTTGTCCGTGTCGATCATCCGGCGCACCTCGTCGAGCGCGTTGCCGAACTGGGCCTCGAGCTGCCGCCGCGCCTCGTCGACCTGCGCCATGTACTGCTCCCTCGTCATGGGGGTCTTGCCGTCCGTCATGCCGAGGAAGTCCATGACGCGGAGGAGCTTGATGCCCCTGTAGCCCTTTTCGGCCGCCATTTTCATGAGCGTCGAGCCGTATTCCCACGTCTCGTCGTCCGAGATGCCGACGACGTCTGCGTGGCGTTAGTATCGGAGGAGGTGTTGATCAGTCGTTAGGGGATGGGGGTTTCAGGCATACCGTTGAAGACGAGGCCGTCGGTGGCAATGTGCACCTCGGCGCCGCCAGAGTAGACCTTGCCAATCTCGACGCAGAGAGCGTTGAGTCTGGCGAGGGCCAGGTCCTCGCCGAGATCGGGCAGGGTGCCAATGACCTTGTCGACGCGGTTGATGCTCTTCCAGGGGAACGAGGGGATGATCATCTTGACGGGCACGTTGTCGCGGATGTACTGCTCGACGCGAGGGAGGAACATCTTGCGGCCGATCCACGTGTGCTCCGTCTCACCCTCTGGCAGAATGTGGCGTCCGTAGGACTGGAAGACGTCCATGATCTTGTGGGCAATGTCCGTCTCGGTCGACGCCTCGGGAGGGGGTGTGGGGATAGAGGCAGGACGCTGCAGTGTGATCTTCTCATCGTCGGCAACGATGAAGTTGTCTGTGATGCCATGTTAGTTACTTGGCAGGGTGAGAGTCATGATGCAGTTATTCACCTTGCTTGGTGGCGTCGTCAAGCGACATGGCAGGCCCAGTCGTGATGCTCACCGCCCGGAGAGGACTCTTGAGGTCCGAGGGGTTGATGGGGGAGCCGGGCACGGCATCGTCAGAGCCGAGGTTGATGCTGAAGTTCCTGATGGGACTTTGGATCTCGACTTCCGAGGAGTCGATGGGAGAGCCGATCTCGAGATCGGACATCATGTTGATGTTGAAGGCTCTGAGAGGGCTCTTCAACTTGGATGTGTCAATGGGCGAGAAGCCAGTGTCCAGAGTCGCCAGGACGCTCTTTTGCCAGCTCAGAGGGGCCTGGACCTTGAGCAACGGCTTGAGGCTGGGCTTCTGGAGCTCGCCAGCGTTGGCAGCTGGACTGGGGGCGGTGATGGCCATTGTGAAAGGTTGAGAGTGTTCAGAGAGGAAACGATAAAAGAAGAATGATGTGAGGCAGTGATATAAGAGATGAATCAGTAAAGAAGACTCTTGGATTCCCGAGTGGATGAAAAGCTGCTCTTATTGCTGCAAAGAGATGTCTTGCAGTTGTCTGGTTCTGTAGCAATGTTTCAATCCCTTCTCAGACGTCTCGAGATATTCCTCTTATACCCAAGAGGACGCTACCGCGAGGCTGAAGCCATTTCCACATGGCTCCCCGTCTACCGACTGCATGCAGTGTGCTAAACGGAGACTTTCAGGCTTGGGGAATGCAGCAGACGGTGGCGCTCGGTCTAGGCCGGCAGGGCTGCTCCTTGGACCCCGCGAGCTGAAGGCCGAAGACGTCGACCGACTCAGGGCTCCAGGACTCGGCCGCGACGGACGGCCCCGCCTGCCTGCCTCCATCTCGTCCCGTGGCTTACGTGCATCTCGTCGCTGCGGGCGAGGCTCTGGCCCAGGTTCGGTTCGGTTCGAGCTCGAAAGGGGCATGGGGCGGTGCGCCACGGTTGCGAGCGAGGCTCAGGCTTACCTCGTGTTTGTTCAAAAACGGGCATCCCCGGTCGTGAGTGACTGAGGAATGCCGATCAAACTGGTATGGGGCAGGGGACGAGAGGCGGGAGAACACAAGAACTGGGGAGAAGAAATGAGAGATGATGATAGAAAAAGGAACACACACCAAACATAAAAAAAAACACTCCGAGTGTCGTCACAAGTTGGCGAGGTATTTTCAGCAGAATACCCTCGTATCCTGTGATCTGCGGAACGTCCCGACGTCTTGGATGCTTGGGAGTTGCAACTCTGAAGTCTTGGTAGTCTAGAAACCCCCCCCCCCGAAGAAGCGGAGATGGATCGAGCTGCTGTTGATTCAACTGCACTTGGCAGAGTTTCGATCGGTCACGGCCATTGTCGATCTACCCGCGCCTATGCTACCACTCGTAGAAGCGCGGTAAAGAGTTCGAGGAGAACTGCCTTGCCTACAGACGTCCGTGCAAGGAGCTGAGACCTCGGTTTTGCCTCAAGAAGCATAGCATGGCGTCTGAATTCCTCCCAGCACTACGCAGCTGGAGCACAAGTACGGTAGGAGAGCAGAAGCGTATCAGCCAAGCCAGAAGTGTGGCTCCCTTTGTCAGGTCGCATGGCAGGGAGATGCATCCCTGTCAGCCGTGACACCTGGGCTTCTCGGTCCAATCGTCGTGGAGCCCGTGGGAGCGGTTGCGGTTCATCAGATGCCAAGAACATCAAACCTCGTTTGGAGAGGGAGAGGTGGGACTATGGGTCTGGATTGTTGACTCTCACAACGACTTGATACTGCCTAGCCACATGCGTACCCACGAACTTGGAGCAACTAGGTATTATTCGCCAGCGGAACCTGGTACCAGAAACGATGAGCTTTTTTAGCAGCGAGACACGACATATTCTAGCGCGTTCTCCGATACATGGATGTTTCTGGGCACGGCGGTTTTGTCAAGGCTGTGTTTTGGGGGCCGGGCGGGTTCAAGCATGATGCTCTCGAGTCTCGAAGCTCTCGAAATACCCCCATCAGATGATCAGACGCCCACGATGGCATGGCATGGCATGGCATGGGATTCTTGCAACACTCTGGGAATGCTGTCGTGTTTGCAAAAGAGTCTTGGGCTGAGATGGCTTAGCTTGGCTTTGCCGGCGTCGTGGTTGAGGCTTGCGACGGTGCGCGCCATTGGTCTATATCCGGCCGTCCGCGATGTGAGCAGCTTACTCGCTGTAAACGGACCGGAGACTTCTTCCATCGTGTGTGTGTTTTTGTGTGTAGTTACTATGTGTAGTCGCGTTCGTGACATTCTTCGGCCTTTTCTTTTTGTTGACAGCCCGCCCCGCTCGTTGATACTGTTGATGCTTCATGACCACATTTCACCGTCGAGTCTCAGACGTTTACCAAGACTTTGAGCTTCATTTCTCCCTTTTGCTGTGCTGGCCTTTTCTTCCCGCTGCCCAGATACCAACTCGCCATCCATGGAGAAGGTCATTCGCCCTCCCGCCGTTGAGTACGGGGCGCAAGGTGCAGACGCCGAACACGCCTTGCTCACTTCAAGCCACAAGCCGACCAATATGCTGAGCAACCACGAAGAGCTCTCTGGCGACCATGATCAGAGGCACTCGGAAGGCCAGCCGTCATCGCACCAGACCGACGAGGAAAAGGTCCAGGTCGTCACCGATGCGCCGGACGGCGGCTTCGTCGGCTGGCTCCAGGTCGTGTCGGCCTTTCTCCTCGTGCTCGACGGCTTCGGCTTCATCACAGCATTCGGCGTCTTCCAGGCCTACTACCTCAAGCTTCTCCCGGATTCCACAGCGTCGGACATCTCGTGGATCGGCTCCATGCAGATCTTCCTGCTCTTCCTCCTCGGGACCGTCAGCGGCAGAGCCATCGACGCCGGCTACTTCCGGCCGACGCTGGTTGTCGGCTTCGTCCTGCAACTCGGCGGCATCTTTGGAGCCTCGTTCGCCAGCCGGTACTGGCACTTTCTGCTCTCTCAGGGCATCGCGACGGGAATCGGCAACGGCATGCACTTCACCGCCCTCGTCTGGCTCGTGTCCCAGTACTTCACCAAGAAGCGAGGGCTCGCCCTGGGGTTGAGTTCCTGCGGAGCCCCCATCGGAGCCGTGGTGTTTACCATCATGGCTCGTGAACTGATTCCATCTGCCGGCATCGCGTGGACGCTGCGCGCCATGGGGTTCCTGGTGCTGTTCAACAGCGTCATCATCTTTCTCATCTCTCGCCCCAGGAGTGCCACGCGAAAGTCCGGTCCTCTGCTGGACTTGGCCGCTTTCAAGGAGTTGCCGTATCTCCTCTTCACCGTCGGCATGTTCTTCACCCTCTTGGGTGCTTATTTCGCGTATTACTACGTGGGTGTCACCATCCTCTTCATCCAGGGCAAAAATAAAAGCAACCGAAGCTGACCGCCGTTACTCAGGTGCCTCTCTTCGGCCGCAACAAGCTCGGGCTCGACGACAGCGGTGCTCTGACGATCCTCATCGTCATGTCGGCCGTCGGCGTCACCGGGCGCCTGATCCCGCCCTACTTTGCCGATCGATCCATCAAGCCGCTGAGGACGCTGGTCATCTCGACGCTGCTGAGCAGCATCAACCTGTACGCCTGGGCCGGAGTCGGCTCCACGGCAGGGCTCACCGTCTGGGTTGTCGCGTACGCCTTCACCGTCAACGCCGTGCAGACGCTCTTCACCGCGTCCATGGGCGAGGTCACGACCGACATGTCCAAGCTCGGCGTCAGGATCGGCATGGTCTTCACCGTCGTCAGCTTCGCCTGCTTGGCCGGTCCGCCCATCGGCGGCAGCCTCGTGACCGTGGCCCACGGCGACTTTTTGTACGCCCAGATCTTTGCCGGCACGGCCATGCTGGTGGGGGGCCTGCTTGTCGCTCTCGCCAAGATCAAGCAGGTTGGGCAGCATGACTTTTGGAGGATCACACACACGTAAATGGTGCCATGTTTCGTTTGTTCGACGAGGCGTTTCGATGGGATCGGGATACTTGACATTGTGATGCATTCAAGCGTGTTTGAATCAGCATATTGGCTCGGCGTTTGTGTTATCTTTGGGTCAGCGGACTATTACGGACTTGTAAGTTATCATACAAGATTGGATACGAGTAAACAACGAGTAAATAAAACTACCAATTTCGAGCAAGCATCACACCGATCCATGATGACTTCGTAAAAGGCCTCTCTAGTCTGCCAGTCACCATATCGACATGACACATACTCGCTGCCTCCGAGCATACTTCAGTCTCCCCGTCTTTCATCCTCGCCATCACGACATGACACCCTCAAATCCAACGACACTCCCCTGCAGCTACGGACGACCCTCGCAGAATGTCCTTTGCCCCATGACACGGCCATGCATGCCCAGTAATATCACCGCGCATGCCTTCGCCGTTGGCCCACCGAGACAAAGACTCGGCCTCTTCGAGATGCTTTGGTTCTCGAGTCATCCAAACTTTCCGAGCGAGACAAGGGTACAGACTAGACTGCCGTCGTACGACGGCTGCTATCCCAAGCTCTCAACCCCGTCAGCCGTTTTCGGGCTGCAGAAAGACGGGCTCGTATCTGCGGTATCTACAGCGACCACGTGTAACCGGGCCATTCTTCAGATGAACCGCTGGGTACGCATTAGGATGGGCTCGGTGGTTCTGGGCATCGGCCTGGACGATTCATTCCGGGCATGTCTGGAGTCTTGGACCGTGGCGCGGGCTGACCAGCCCTGTTTCGCTCGTAGCAGCTCGACGGCGCGCCGTTTTCATCACCGCAAACGTAAGACATCCCAAGCCTTCTTCCTGTCTCCAACGCATTCTCGGGCCAGACATGCGATTCGAACCCCAGGACTCGGGTTCTCCGAGGCTGAGCAGAGTCCCCTTGGGTTCTCTGAAATTCCATCTCGCCAAACACTCCCACCCTAGGCACGCACCGCGCCATGTAGCTCTCCCGACGGCCCCAAAAGGCTGGCCAAGGACTGGGGGGTATGGGCACCTCGGGAACCAATTCTGGCATGTATTCGGTATTGTGGCGTAGGCCACAAGCTGTCAGCCGCAGTGGCCTGCTGGCATCTAGAATACCATCGCCGACTGGCTGCGGATTGGCTGCACTACGTGGTGTTGTGTGTCCTGGATCAACATAAAGGGCCACGCTCAGGATGCCTCTGCGTGGCGGTGAGCGTCGTGTCTGACCACCGCCGTTGACCTTTCTCGCAAACTTGGATTCTGTTGGTTGAGGCTATACGCCCTGTGAACTGGGAAATACGACGTCATGAGATTCTGTGTGCCAACGGCACTGAGGTTCGTTCTGCAGCTCACGATGATCTATCAGACTTCTCCTCTGACAACCTCACAGCCTATGCAGCCTCATTGCAGGTTCTGTACATGCCTTGCCGCCAACATCGGCACAACCCTCCACGACCCAGGCTGCCGCATCCGGACTCTCTCGGTGGAGGGATTACGACGCCGAATCTGACGAGAAAGGCGCCCCGTGGGGTCGTCGGACATGCAGGTCGGACCCAGACAACGTGCCCGACACTGGCGTTGTCCGCAGGTATGAGTGGACGGTGGAAAGAAAGTATGCCGCACCAGATGGCTTTGGTACGTAAATCTGATGATCCTCCTTCGGCCCGTCCCTTGCTTATCCTCGTGGCGACGCAGAACAGGAACTGTTACTGGTCAACGGCCAGTTCCCTGGGCCTCTTATAGAGGCGAACTGGGGAGATGTCGTAGAGGTCACAGTCCACAACAACATCACCGGGCCTGAGGAGGGCACGGCAATCCACTGGCACGGGTGAGTTGGCAGAGTCTTGTCTGCTGTAGATACACGTTTGCTGACCACACGCAGCATTCACCAGCAGAAGACGCCATGGATGGACGGCGTGTCCGGCATCACCCAGTGTCCCATCATACCGGGAGGCAGCTTCACATACCGCTGGAAGGCCACGACGTTCGGCTCGAGTTGGTGGCATGGCCATCATGCCCTCCAGTACGCCGGCGGCTTGTGGGGTCCGATTGTGATCCACGGGCCGCAGCATGAGGAGTACGATATTGACCTCGGTCCCGTCATGATGTCCGACTTTTACCACAGAGACTACGAAGGCATTGCCTGGGGTGCCATCTCGACCAGTTCCAACGACAACGTCACGGTTCCGACGTCTGCCAACCAGCTCATCAACGGCATGAACCCGTACGACTGCTCTCTGTCACCGTACCAGTATCCCACCATCACCAACGCCACATGCCACAGCGATGCCCCCAAGCCCAAGTTCCACTTCCTGTCCGGCAAGACGCACAAGCTGCGCCTCGTCAACACCGGGGCCCAGGCGATCCAGGTCTTCTCGATCGACGACCACAAGCTCGTCGTCACCTCCATGGACTGGACCCCCGTCGAGCCGTACGAGGTCGACTACATCGCCCTTGGCGTCGGTGGCAGGGCCGAGGTTCTCGTCAAGGCAACCGGCGACCCCGAGGCAGCTTACGCCCTGCGCATGCGGCCACGCTGCGCCACCACGTACGTGTGGGAGACTGTCGCCAACGTCTACTATGATCAGGCACCCGCCGACGCCGTCCCTGTGCCGAACCCGGTCGACATACCGTACATCATCCCCAACGGAACCTTGAACCCGTCATGCGGTCATGTAAGTCTCCCGCCCGAGAGCGCGGTGTCGTGACGCAGAAGCTAACGGATCTCCGCAGTACGCCCTGTCCAAGATGAAGCCCCTTTACAAGAAGCGTCTCCGGAAACCCGACATGACGGTCTTCTACAACGTCACCTACCAGCAGAACGCCACCGGCAACCACCTCTGGCTCATGAACAACGTCACTTTCCAGGCCGACTGGGCTCGCCCCCTGCTCCTCGAGGCCGCGGCCGGCAGGACGGACTACCTCGCCCGGCCGCAGCACATCCTCACGACGGTGCCGGACGGCGTGCGCCACGTCAGGGTCGTCGTGCACAACACCTTCTCCATCCACCCCATGCACATCCACGGCGGCGACTTCCAGATCCTCGCCGAGGGCGACGGCGCGTGGGACGGCACCGTCGCCGACGCGAGGAACCCCGCCCGCGCCGACACGGAGCTGCTGCGTCGGAACTGGCACCTCGTGGTGCAGTTCGACGCGAGGAATCCCGGGACGTGGAGCTTCCACTGTCACACGGCGTGGCACGCGAGTCCCGGTCTGATTGCAAACTTTTTGGTGAGGCCCAAGGCGGTGCGCAAGTATGATGTTCCCGCCAAAGTGCGGGATGGGTGCGTCGCGTGGGATAGGTACCGGAGTTCCGGCGGGGAGAACGCGAGTCCGTTTGACAGCGGGTTGAGGAGGAAGTCGCTTGACTCGAGTTCTTTTCTCTAATGTCGTCCATGACATGTGGTTTAACAAGCGTGATGGGGGCGTTCAGCGTTGAACTTTGGCATCTGTTATCGGGAGTTGATTGGTCGGGTAGTTTCTGCATATTATGATAATAATGATAATCTCTCAAGACGTCAATACATGACTACAGACTAGACATCAGGAGTGCTCGGTTGTAGATTTCGGTATATTCCTGACATCAAGCAGTCTTGCTCTCATCAACCGGACGCCCCTTTTCAGTAATCCGTGCAAAATCACTACAGCTTTGTTGTGACTTTAAGTAAAGTCGTGCCTGTTGATTCTGACATCCGAGTTGTCAAATGCCATCACTTCCCGTCGATTCACCACAATCGGTGTTCGCGGAAACCAGACCTCCAAGGCGGCTCAATTCTTTTCCATGTGGTGAGGACTTCGCCCTTGTGGAGATGACGCTGCCTCCAACTCTGCGAGTCACCTTGTACGGAATCATGGCAGTCCAGGGAGAAAACCATGGGCAAATCGTAATGGGTGTCAGCTACTGTTTCTTCAGTTGGCTGGAGCCCAAGCTAGGTTGGATTCTCCGTTGACCAAATCATACGGCAATCATGATTTTCTGTCCCATCCAACCTTCTTTGTAGACATAACGTCAGCTTGTCTCTTCGGGGAGCGCCAACTACCCAGGGTGGAATGGAAAACAGGACTGTCGTTGTCTAGAGCTCAATACCAGGTATGTGTCGTCCGCCACGGCCGCGAGGCCAGCGATATTTTCCTCACACTCACCGAAAATACACTCCGCAGTGCAGTCGGTATAGAGTCATGAACTTGGAAGTATTGGATCTCCATCAGACTCTTATCAAGCGCTTCCACGTAGTCTTGGAACTGTGGTACGAGCTCCTCTAGGAGAACACGCGACGCGAATCTTCTCGCGGATTTGACCGTGACTGCAGCTATTCCCCACAAGCTAAAGGTTGGTAGCAGTTCAAAGGAGGCCCCGCCTGCGACGAAGAGGCATTCAGACTGGGATATCAGGGGTCAGTCCAAAAGCCGAAAGGAACTTTGGTATCCTCCCACCAATGAACTACTGCAAATGTCCAAGTAAAAAGACCTAGTGCCTCGGCTTTAACCCCAGCAGAGCGCCCGTGTCGGCGTAGAGTCCAGTATGGCACTCGGAGACATACCGTGATGGCTCCAACATCCATGCATCTTCATGTTTGACGGTTGTGATGGCCACCTACACCGCAAATGCCGTGATTGGCCGTACTGATCCTGCAATACGACGTCCTCCTTTGATAGAGTTGATTCTTCAACTTGGCAGACCTAACCGAGTGTACACTAACCATCATGGACCAACTGTCACTGCATGGAGCTCCACAGACAGTCCCAGGCTCCTCTCGCCCGTTGTCTGTCGGCCTGAACGTCAACGATCCACCATGGTGGAGTAATATTGCACAAAGATCTTCATCGTCAGTGAGGGGTCGGCACGGCTCTCTCGGGAAATAAAATCTCGTGGTTTCCGGGATTCGAAACGTGTCTCCCGAGTTCACTAGTCAGGACATCCATCCATCGCAATGGTCAACATCTTCTTGTGAGTAAAGGCTGCTCCAGTTCCTGAAATTGCTCTCATGATCTGATAACCATCGACAGTGTCGGTGGCACTGGCCACATTGGCGGTGCCGTGCTCGATCTGTTGCTCCGGAAGCATGCCGACGCAAAGGTCAAGGTCCTCGTGAGAGACGAGGGCAAGGCCTCGCGTCTGGTCGGCAAATACCCCCAGGTCGAAACCGTCATTGGCGACACTGGAAACTTCGAGGTGCTCCAGAGCTGCAGCCAGACAGCCGACATTGTCATCAACACGTCTCCCGACATCACGCATGACGCCGGCATCAAGTCCATCCTCTCCGGCCTCAAGGCCCGAGACGGCGTCAAGCCGTGCTACATCCACACTTCCGGCGCCTCTCTCATCTGGGACGAACCCGCCGGCTCAAAAGACGCTCGCTGGTGGGACGACACGGCCGACATCAACGACATCCTCGCGTTCAAGGGCGAGGCCCACACCCACGCCGTCACCGACAAGATCGTGCGGGACGCGGCCCCCCACGTCAACGTGGCCATCGTCTCCCCCGGTTTCGTCGGCGGCATGAGCCCTTCCATCGAGCACCCGACCCCGATCACGACGCCCGCCATCTTCCTCACCGCTCGCGCCTTCAAGTCGGGCTGGAACATCGCCCAAGGCGAGAACACCCACGCCTGGATCCACGTGCTGGACCTCGCAGAGATGTACCTGGTGCTCGTCGACAAGGCCGTCAACGGCGCCTCCGAGTCTGAACCGTTTGACATTTGGGGCCCGGAGGCCTACTATTTCGGCACCGGCGAGGACATTTCGTTCGCCGAGTTCATGAAGCATCTCGCCCCCGTCCTCGAGGAGCACGGCGTCATTGAGAGCACGGCCATCAAGTCAGTCAGCGTCGTCGAGGCGGCGAGGGCCAGCATCGCCGGGAGCGACTACGACCCCGACGCGCCGCCGCCGCCGCCGGATACCTGGGCCATGCACATCGCCATCATGTACGGGATCAACATGCGCATCGGCTCTTCGAGGATGACGAAGCTGGGCTGGAAGGCCGACATGGGCTCTGTCGTCGACACTTTTCCCCAAGTCGTGTCTGAATACTTGAAGGGCGAGAAGCTGGCCAGTTCGAACTAGGTAATTACTGGTCAATATGCTCGGAGTGATACATGTCTAGTACAGCAAGTGTTTGTGAAGAAACGTCGTGTGATTCTCTCAAACACCGAGCAGTGCGCTGCCTTTTGAAACCGGGTATCTCAGGCTCGATACTGGACGAACGCCACCATGTTCGGGTGAAAGAAGCGTGGACAGCACCGATTTCACAGTCTACTACGCAGTTTCTGACGCGACAGAGTCCCATGCTATGGTTTTAAAGCGCAAACTACGCTTAAATAGGCTTCTTGCCGGAAGGCTTCCGTTGTACGCGAGTTTGGTGTCAGGAAAGCATGCTTCGTGATACCGGAACAAAGTCTCACCAGGTAGCGATTACCCGACGCCTCGGCGATAATTGAGAAGAAAGTTGACCAAGTTTCGTCTTCGTCACACTCGGCAGTGGGTGTTCCTCAAGCCGTGAGCCTGCTGTTTGCTAAACCGATTTATGACGGGTAAACTGAACGAGTGAAGACAGGGAACAGTCCACCTGCTACGGTTTTGGAGGCATATTCATATTCAGGCGATCCTTCCCGCCCGTAAATCCGCAAAAGCGTTGTACAGCGCTAGGGACCGTCAAGTTTGGGCTCTGTTGCTCGGCGTTTCGGGCAGACCAGTCTTGCTCAGCTGGCTGGTCAGGTTCCAAGTCACTTTGAGGGCATTCCCAGGCAAGAGAGGTGAAATCGAGTCGAGCAGATGCTTGTGTATATATCCTGCGTGATGCCCCTCGTACGTAGCCTTGGAATTCCTTTTCGATCAGAAGCCATTCACACAACCCTCATCGACACATCACCGTGATACCCCAACCTTGTCCCTCCGCTGCGCGCAAAACTGCTCTTCCGACCACCCTAATAGTACAGCAGAGACAACGAATTCAACAGCTTCCGACAATGAGCCCAGATCCACCTCGAGACAACAGAGCAGTCCCGCCGCAGCGGAGGGGCAAAGCTGGAGACATCGGTTCCCTTGCAAGGGTCCCAAACGGATCAACTGATGTGACTGTCTTAGATGATGCGAGGCCAGTTACGTCCGACGACAAGATTGGCTGCTCATCGGAGGCTTTGGAACCGGCCAACGTCCTCACAGAGAAAAGTCCGAACGAGACTGGTAGGAAAACTAAAAGTTCCAGTTCCAGAAAGAAAAATTGGACACATCTATCAATCGTCGCAAGTCCAACTTGGGTTTTCGAGGTCACCGTTTCCACCAATCAAGCTTCTTCACAACAAGTTTACCAGTGGAGCGTCATGATCATGGTAAAGGAAGGCCTTAAAAACCGTCCTGTCCTGGTTCTGCAACTCCTCGAGGACGAAAAATACCGAGTCTTTGAGTTCTTCACCTTCGACATGAAAGGTCCCTTTAGGAAGACGGCTCATAACTATCTTGCCGCCGACGGCAGAGACTATGACCCTGCGATAACTCCGCCTGTCAACCTCATTTGCTTCGTCGATGTCGAGGGAAATCCGACGAGTCTCCACAAGCGCAGTTGGCTGAAATGTGTAGAGCCCAGAGCGCTCAAAAAGCACGAGCTTCGGGAACCCGACGGGGGATCAATCTTGGTGCGACCCAAGGACAGGAAGATGATAAACACCATGATCAACGACTGTCATCTCCCGGGAACTTGAGAGCGATAAGCATCAGGCCGTCATGCAGCCGCGCGGTCTTGATCGTCTCTCTCCAGGGCGACTTCGCGATTCAGCCTTCGTATGCGGCAAGTTGAAGTTTTGACGAACTTCTGGAACATCGAATTTGAAATCGTAATAGCCAGCCCTAGTGCAAACCGTCCGATGGAATTCGGTCTCTCCGGCAATGCCAAAGACATACGGCTGATAAGATCGCCGTCGTCGTCGAAAACCGTCCAAGTTTTTCTCTCTCAGCTTTGGTCCCTCTTTGCTTCATCAGCGAACGTGGCTGTTGATGTCTGCAAGGTTCAGCCGTCACTTCACTTCCGAGTGAAAAGTCTCCAGGTGAAAGAGTCCTCAGCAAAGGTCTCTCCAGCCAGAGACGTCAAGTCAGCGTGGCGGCACCGGGTCTGGAGAGCATGGGCTCTGCCTACGCGGACATGGGGTATGCCGTTCCCTCCGACAGAAAATCTCGGGTTTTCAGGGGAGAGAGGGGGTGGCATGCTCCATGTCCGCGCAGGTGAGGCCCAGGCTTCCAGGTTGTCGTTTGAATCGCCGCAGTGGAGGGGCAAGGAAAAAAGGTAGAGCCTGATGGTGTCGGTTGAAATTCACTCCTTTTGGATGGGCTCCCCGGTGAGAGGTTGAGACGCTTGCGAGATGCTACCTGGGCATTGCCAACTTTCCGGGCCTCGCTCCTCACATCTCGTCGTTATTGTCACTCATTTACAAGTTAAAATTCAGCAGAGGAGGGTTACAGACATGCTCGCATGTAGTCATTCACTCGCTCTCGATGGGCCGCCTCGTCGAGGACCCCGGAGCGAACGCTGGCTCCGGCGGTCAGACGGTCGAGCACAATAAAAGCTCTTCGGCCCCCCAAAGCACTTCAGTGATGTTCTTTTGATCGTTCCACTTGATTGGCGGGATAGTGTCTGCAAGTTAGCAGTGAGCTACTCCAGCCACAAGTTTCAACGCCTCACGTTCGATGATAGCTCCAAATTGCGTTCTGCAGTCTCACAGGGTATGTGCTCGTGATGTGACAGTGTGACAGTGTTACGCTACTTGGCCGCATAGCTCCCGCTTTGTTCTGTGAGACGAACCTCGGCCACTTACGGCGAAATGTGATTCTTCTTCTGTAACCAAGCGTCGCCGATGGTGACGGCGAGTACGGCGGGATTAGCTCTGCGGTCGTGCGAGGTTTTGCGTCCGACCAGCCCGGGTGTCTCATGGAACATCTGTTCGTCTGCCTCATGTGTATTGAAGGGAGGTCCCTCGAAGGGAAGTCCACTTGTAGTAGCTGGACGTCATGTTCATCTTACTTTGAAGTCAAACTAGAATTGAGATTTGAACTTCTCGGAGATTGTCTCATTCGTTACTACAAGGAACAATTTAAAGTGTAAATTGCTGAGCTAGAGGCTATCATCAAACCAACAGCATTTAAATTCATGCTAGCTTTTTTAAATGGAGCTGCCAAGCAACATTTAATTGTCATCTCGACAATATTGTTCTTCAGCTGACAATAGAGACCTTTTCGAAAGCCTGATAAAACCAAGGCCAGTCCAAGAATCTCTAAAAACACTTGCTGTTCGTTCTCGGAACAGCCAGGATGTCGCCATGGCACTTTTGACGGGTCAAGTTTGCGGAACGGATCGGTGCATCAAATTCCACCGAGGTTCGGTCGCGGCAAACAATTCCCCGTCAGGGGGTCGGTCCGCCGAGCTGAATGCCATCGAACGTCTCGTCACGGCTGCTGAGCCTCCAGTTGTGGCTTGGCTGCGACCGCCAGCGATCCGGAAATACTGCCAATGGCAAAACATCACGAGTGGATATTGTCGCCGGAACCTCTGCAGCCAAAACTCAGGGGCTTGGCGTTAAGTCTCCGGTCATCTTGGATGCTGGAAAGCTTTATAGATGAACAAGCTTATATGGCAGTTCAGGGCGACGAACTATCTTCAGCGGGGAGCGTGACTGATCAAGGATGCCCCAGGTCTTGAGTCAGGCATATATGGATCGTCTCTCTCCGCCAGACGCACGAACTGTTTGACTTATGTTAATGAACGTGACGCAAGAGGCACTCTTCGCCTTGAGCTGCGGGTATCTTCCTTCGTGAGATGGGGCCTACTAAATCGCCGTATAGGCAGCTCATTGACTTTACCCATTTTACACATTTCATGGAGGCCCGTGTGAGACGCAGAGCTTCCGTTGCTCTCGACTCCGGCATTCGGCTGCACGGGAATCCTGGGGTGCCGACATCCCAGCCACGAGGAGCTAATCGAGTTTCCAGGGAGGAAGGATAATATAGAACGGAGAAACTCGGTAATTAATTAATAGCGACGATCGATCCAGACACACGAGAAATTGAGTTGCCTGCGAAACCTAGTGTAATGAAGGCCAATCAACAAGCAAATGACAGGATGGCAAGTTCTGGACCGGACCAAATCGAATAAGCTTCTCATTGCCATGTATATAACAGATACTATTGCCAAGTCATCGTGGGCTTTGCATTATCCGTACACTTGCAGTCATCAGCGAATTCACAGTCTTTACTTGGGCAACATGGTGCCTTTCACTCTTTTGATCTCGTCGCTCCTTTGCGCTCCCGCGCTTGCTGCGCCCGCCACCACTGGCGGCGACTCGAACCTGCACAGAGACCTTGTGTTGGTAAAATCTTTCAAGAAGCAAATCACCTCTGATCCCCACGGATACACTAGAAACTGGACAGGCAACGATGTCTGCAAGTTTGGGGGCTTCAGATGCGCCGACAACCCGAACACGGGCCTCAAGGCCCTCTCCGGAATCGACCTCAACAACTTCGAGCTCGAGGGCAACCCCTTGAAGCTGGAGGGCTTCCTCGACAAGCTCACCGACCTCACCTTCTTCCACGCCAACACCAACGGTTTCACCGGAGAGCTGCCCAAGGACCTGTCCGCTCTGAAGTGGCTGTGGGAACTGGACCTCAGTTCTAACCAGCTCTCGGGGCCGTTCCCCGAGGCCGTCCTCAATGCCAACCTCGTCTTTTTGGACTTGCGCTTCAACGGTTTCGACGGCCCGCTCCCCGAGAAGCTCTTCGAGCTCGACCTCGACACCATTTTCCTCAACGACAACAAGTTCGGCGGCAGCATCCCCGCGACCATCGGATCGACCCCGGCCAGATACATCACGCTGGCCAACAACCAGTTCAAAGGACGCATCCCCGAGACCCTCGGCAACGCCAAGTCCCTCGAGGAGATCCTGCTCCTCGGCAACCGCCTCTCCGGCCCTCTTCCCACGGTGTACAAAACCGAGAACCTGACCGTCTTCGACGTCAGCAACAACAAGCTTTCCGGGCCCGTTCCCGAAGCCCTTTGCGAGCTCAAGAAGGTTCAGTTGGTGAACCTGACCAACAACAACTTTGACGGGGCTCTCGGCCCCGCTTGCGCCAAGCTGGTCGAGAATGACGTCCTCGACGTCTCCAACAACTGCATCAAGGGGGCCAAGGGCCAGAAGTCTGCCAGCGATTGCACAAAGTGAGGGAAACCCGCGGACTGGATATTTTGACGTGGTTGCCACGGTTTTTATCACAATCAGATTATAAGACTTACTTGTCTCCTCTGTTGCCTACTTTCTCATGACTACTCTCGCAGCCTTGGAAACAATGAATACAGTATGCGTCGGCCATTTTTTGACCCAAGTTGAATCCTCTCCTGTTCTGCAAACTCGACGTTAGTGCATCTAAGCGACTCGGCGGTTGTATAGCCGTCGGTCGCCACGCGGTATTGTGACCAAAGGTGAGGCCGAGTTGAAGTCTTTGTAGCAACACAACCTTGATGCGATTGCTACTGTTGGCTGTAAGGATGTCTTGGAGAGCAAGAAGCACGAGTACCAGGTTCGAGGTGCAAGAAGCAAGTATCATCGCGTATGACTATTCGATCTATGGCTGAAAGCATAGCACTCTATATCTGTCGGAGGATACTTCCCTGACCTCTATGCTGCTGGTTGGAGACGAGTCAACTCGGGACTATAGAATCACCCGTCGAAGGTCGCTGCTCACAGACATTTTGCAGTATTCCTGTGCCTAAGCTCTTTCGGTTTCGGAGACGTCATTCCGACCGGCATTTGGTAGTGGCGCCGTGTTCTTTGAAAGAAGTCCATGTTGCAGGGAGCGGGATAACGCCCTTCCTAGACGCCGGCCAAACCCATCACGCCACCCTGCACCGGTCGATGCCCGCAAAGGAAATGGTCCTGTCCATCCTTCGTATTCAGCTGTTCGTGCCTTGATGTTTTGACTAATTGCAGCGAAACTCGCATTTCGCTCAGCGCGGAGCCAATCGTGATACATTAGTGCCATGCACTGATGGCGATCACCCCGGAACTCGTGAAGAGGCAGTTTAGCTGGTTGAATTATTAAAGGCTGTGGTATCTTCCCATTTTTACAGATTTTTACACTTCAAGTTGTGGTTCATGAGAACATTCGGCCACTCAAACAACATGCGCTTCATCGCCGCCGCCATTCTCGCAATCGCTGCTACAGCTTCAGCGTCAGCCGTGCAACGTCGCACCGACTATGGCTACTGGGACTTCACTGGTTCTTGCTCGTTTCCTGCCAGCGGCTACAAGTCCTACAGAGTGGCCGCGACGTACCACAACGCTGAGATTGCGGACCCTATCGAGGTAACCTGCAGTTATCTCTACAGCCCCCCCGACAAGAGCGTAGCAGCCTCATGCTCGGACCCGAGCTTTTCGTACGATTTTGGCCATGTCGGTAAGCTGTTGGAGCCCTGCGGTTTACCTGGCGCAAATGTGTTGACGGCGTTTGATGACAGGCATGGCCACTCCCGTGACGAACGTGACGTTGAAGCAAACGGTTGCTCTATGGGGAAGTCAAGTCACGGTGACTGGGGTAAAAGAACTCGACTTTGACTTTAGCGGTGGTTCGGGGAGATCGGGGACCGCCTCAGGTGTCATCGAGGCGCAGACTGGCACGGCTTGAATGAGGATGTTCGCAGCCTGCCGAGGGTTATACAGATGCATGCTGGCGGTGGTAAACAACACAAGTGCTCTGCACAGATGGTCATGCGAACCATACGAACAACGCCAGCCCGAGACGGGAGCCCGGAAAGTGCTCCGAAAGTGGTCACGTATATCGAAAGTGGTCACGTATATCGCAGCCACAAGGTGTAACATGGGCAAAGCAAACTCTGTCAGGTGTTTATACAGAAGATACTACATATACTCTGTAACAGACATGAAGTAGAAGCTGCTCTTGCTTCGTTTCCCTTCACAACATCCAGCTTAAATTCAATGACTCTCCCGGCGTGTTTGGGGTACAAACCACTGATACCAAACCAAGGACATACCACCCATCTTGCACCTGAGCCGGCGTTTAGGTTCCAGAGAGGAGCTGGCGGACTTCCGAGCAGTCGGCGAGGATTAAAACCGAGTAAACCCGGAAACCCTGTCTTTGGACCCCGGCGCCAGCATAAACTGACGATGTTGATAGGTAGCTGGATTTATAAGTCCGATGTATATGCAGTGTTTCTGAAAGAGTTCGACCAGACCCCGTAGATCTGACGGCCGCTCGACGGCTGCTGAATGTTCATTGGACCGCGGGAAGTGAAGCCATCCCGGCCCGCTGCACGATGCGGCACGGAAACGAAGCCGATTACACTGTAATAAAATCCCAGAAAATCAAGCCTTCGCGGTGGGGTCCTCTCAGGCTCCATGGATGAGGTCACTACTTTGCCGCACGGTTTGGCCTCGCAAATCATGACTCGGCTTTTGAGTAGTCAGAGACCTGTAGGTCTGGAGTAGCTACGTAAAACTGCGCTCAGCTCTGGGGTTTCATGCATTCTTTTGCACTGCCGGTTGGTTGTACTCATCTTTCGAGCCAACACTGCGGTCGTAGAGAGCCGATACGTACTTGATCACAGCTACTGACAAGCGGGCTTCCTGTTTTTCTGTCCGGAAAATGCAGTCATTACTGCAATATCGCCGACAAGGGAGCGCGGCTAAGGCGCAAATCGATCGCGACATCAGCGCGGGCACTCCCATCAAGCAGCCGGGCCAGAAGCCCACCGTTGATGAAGAAAAGGCGCAAGAAACAGCACCGAGAAGTCAGGGCGCAGATGGACCCCCGATCTCCTCGAGCGATGACGATGTTCGATCACCCGACGAAGGGAACGCGCAGCCCATAGAGCGCAACCAGTCTATGGTCTCGGTTCGCACTCACCACTCCGAAGGGACGGCACTCGGCCGCGTTCTAACCGGCGTGCACGTCCGGGACCGGACGACCGACGAGGGACACGGCGGCCGGGTTTTCGTCGTCGGCTGGGCCGGCCCTGATGACCCCCTGGACCCTCACAACTGGCCCGTTGCCAAGCGCATCGGTGTGACGCTGCAGATCTCAGTCATTGCGCTGTTCGTCGGAGCTGCGTCTGGTATCGACGCGACGATACTGCCACAGGCGGCTGCGGAGTTTGGCGTCAGCGAGGTGGCCGAATCTTTGGCCACAGGTGAGCTGGCCTACCTTGGCTTGTGTATTGCTCGCGACTTTTCAGAACTAACCCATCTTTTAGGACTTTATCTCGTGGGCATGGGTCTCGGCTCTCTCATCGCGGGCCCCTTCTCAGAAACTTTCGGCCGGGATGCCGTGTACACCGTCTCCATGGCCATCTTCATGATCTGGATCATGGCTTCTGGGCTAGCGCCCAATTTCGGAGCCCAGATCACGTTCCGGTTCCTCGCTGGCTGTTCCGCATCGACACCTCTGGTGTGCTCGGGAGGTTCCATCGCCGACATGTTCAACCGGGTCGAGAAGACGTGGAGCTTCCCCCTCTACGCCATCACCTGCTTCGGCGGCCCCATGATTGGCGCCGTGATGGGCGCGTACATTGGTCCGTCTTCGGCCGTGAGCTGGCGCTGGACCGAGTGGACGATGCTCATCGCGTCTGGCCTCGTTCTGCTGCTCGTCCTGTCGTGCATGCCGGAGACGTACGGCCCTCTGCTGCTTCAGTGGAAGGCAGCTCATTACCGCCGCATCACGGGCGATGACCGCTTCCGGTCAGAGCACGAGATCGTCGACGCGACGCTGTTGAGCCGGCTCAGGACGAGCATGACCCGCCCGTTTCTCATGCTCACGGAACCAATCATCATCGCCATGACGCTGTACATCACCGTCGTCTACATTGTTCTCTTCACGTTCCTCGTGGGCTGGCCGGACATATTCGAGAAGACGTATGGCCTCGGCCAGGGGCTTGCCAACGTCATATTCATCGCCATGTTTCTCGGGACGCAAGTCAACTTCCTCTTCGTCCCGATTGTCTACCGCATGACGCTGAAGAGGATACGACTGAGGGGAGAGGATGCTCCCTTTGAGCCCGAGACTCGCCTGTGGTACGCCATGCTCGGCCCTGCCATATCCATCCCCGTCTCGTTGTTCTGGCTTGGATGGACCAATTACGCAAGCGTCAGCGTGTGGTCTGGCATCTTTGCCGTTGTCGTTTTCGGATATGGTGTCACGGGCATCTTCATTTGCGTCTACATGTACATCATCGACTCGTACGAGATCTACTCGGCTTCGGCGTTGACATTTGTCTCGCTGATTCGCTACATTGTCGCTGGTGGGATGACCGTGGTAGGGCTCCCGTTTTATGAGAAGATGGGAACCCACTACACCCTGACCATCCTGGCGTGTATTTCAACTGTGTTGGTTCCGATACCCTACGTGTTGTACTACTACGGGCCTTGGATTCGTTCGAAGAGCAGGTTCGCCGTAGCCTCCCCATGAGGAGGTCATCACGGGGAGAGATTCGATCGACGAGCATTATAAATTACCCCAATGAAGGCAGTACGTATGAAAATAGACCCCGGACAAAGTCTAGCAGTAGATGTCGAGCCAACCCAGCTGAACCAAACCAAAACGCCCTCGGCTATGCTTCCAGCGTGACCCTAAATGCTTTCAAGAGGAGCGAGCCAGGCCTCAGTCATCGTCTTCACTCCCGATTTTGTCTACCCAGTTCTGAGCCCTCGACGCAAACTTGGAAATCATCAGCACAAAGACGCCTCCTAGGATGGCTCCGAGTGCAGCTTTTTGACAGTTAGAAAGTACAGCCAAGTCGAGATAGACTCGAACTTACTGATTGTAAAAGTCCAACCGACCCCTATTGCGTCAATCATGGGCACCACACCGCCGACCGCACCGGCTCCGAACATGTATTGTATGATGTACTTTCCACTAATGACCGCCGTTCGGTCCTCGGGGAGTGCCTCTGTTGTCCAAGTTAGAATTTTGCCATGCTCAACCCAGGTGCCGCCAACCTTACCAGCCGAGTACGTGTTGAGGCCGCTGAACGACCACATGAGACCGAAACCCTGGCAAAAGGAGCTGACGATGGGCAGGGCCATGCCCCCAAGCTCTTGCTGCACGCTCCAACCGTACACGAGTGTGCCGAGAGGGAGAAGCACGAAGATGGCGGGCAAGCTGCTCTTGAGCCTGTCCTGGGGAAGGCGAAGACCGTTGCGCTTCCTGATGTATCTTTTCACTGTGTGGTCCGACAGCCTGCCGCCAATGGTGCTTCCCATGAGAAACCCGGCGCCGGGGGCCAGGTAGAAGAGACCGCTGATGAGGGGCGACGTCAGATCGAACCGAGGGTTGATGACGCGCCGGACCGAGCTCAGAAGACCGTACTGGTTGAAACCCAGCAGTCCGCAGGTGATGTTCTACAAACAGATATTTAGCGGGTGGGATATTGACTGGAAACTGAGGTGTGGAGAGAACTCACGGCAGCCAAGATGTTGGGGTATCTAAATGTTCGGAGCACACCCATGGGGTTGAACGCGGCCAGGGCCTCCCTCGGCGTCCGGCAGGGCGCCTTTTCCACAATCTTGAGGTTCTGCAAGTCGCTCGCCCTGGGCACGAAGAAGAAGGCCAAGGTCAGACCGACGACTGCCATGCCGGCTTGGACGCCGTAGATGACTCTCCAGCTGGTGAAGGCGACGATGACACCGCCCGTCAATGGGGCTTGTCGTTGTCAGTCCGGCTTCGGTCGAGAGGACGAGTCTCGTCTACTCACCGACGGTGTTTGCTGCGACACAGCTTCCCAGGAAGAAGCCCACGGCAGTGCCACGCGTTGTCTAAAGCAAGAATGTGTAAGAAGATGGACTTTTTCTTCGTCATTCTACGAAATGGTGGCGAAGACGTACAGGTTCGAAAATGTCTGCTAGGATAGTCTGTCCAGCCACGAGGAAGAAGGGGCCTGTTGTTCCCCCAATGACCCAAATCGACGTGAAGCAGGCAAAGTTGTTGGATACTGCGGAACCAACAGAGCAGAGCGTCAAAAGGGTACTGGCCAGTAGGTATGTTGTTCTTCTACCCAGGATGTTGCTCAGGGGCAGCCATATCAGTGCCGACATGGCCATGGAGATGAAGACACCAGCGTTGGCCGTCGTGATGCTGTGCGTAGAGACGTGAAAGTCGGCAGCGACCTCGTTCGTCGCACTCATGATGGAGCTCCCGGAGAAGATGACTGGCAACGACATCCAGCAGACCACGAAGAGCGTGACCCATTTCCGCCACTTTGGCATTTCCATGACTACATCGTCGATGGCAGCGGGTGCCGCAGCATCGGCGTCGGCGGTAACGGGGCCGGAGAGGGGACCGGTAATAACAGGAGGCGGGTTCGGTGTTGTTTTGTCCATCGTATTCGGCTTTTCTGCTACTGCGGTGTCCATTTCATCAAATATATCGTGCGGACCAGATGGGCGCAAACGTCGTGCTCCAGGATGAGAAATCCTTTTACCATTATTATCTGATAAATTCTAATCAAAGACTCAAGGCCCTTTCTACTGTATATACCCTGATAGCCACTCCGCCGTTCGGAGGCCCATCCGGCGCCGTGAAAATTTGGCCATTCTTCGCTCCTATCCTGTGACTCAAACGTTTCGTTTAGTGGATCTTACATGATGAATTTTCAAGCGAGTCCGGGCCGGCGGCGGGAAACACGCAGAAAATAGCTGCAGGTGTTGGCTGCGTTCAGCTATTTTGAGTCGGCGTTTCAATCATGGTGCCGACTTGGACTAAGAAGTGAAGCTCACATAGCCGGAAATACTGTGGAATTATTCCAACCGGGTAGGTCTCGGCGAAATGGCAGAAAAAGCCGAAGGGTGTGAGCGAATGACTAATCATTGCTGACGGCAAAATTGCAAAGTTGAGCCGAAATCTCATGGCTTAGCCGAAGCTTCGTCATCTGACTACACAGCATTCTCATCGCTTGTTTACGACAGAGCGATTGATTGGCGAATGACGACCAGGTTATACTCTCTGAGGGTCTTGATTGTTCCTTCTCCGAGAAGCCGGTCAGCCTTCTGAGTGGATGCGGTGAACTGTCGAGCATCTCGGCCATTCGTTCATCTTCCCGAAACTCACCGAACGTCAATCCCAATCCCAATCTCATTCCCCATTCGGCACCACAGATGGGCGAAGATGGTGTCGGATAGTGAGCACTCCAGTGCCGAAGACAGACTCGGCACTGTTGGTTCTACGACCACCTCAGTCAAGGCATCTGCAAGACCAAAGACTAAACCGACGGCGTGAGTACTTGCAACCCATGCCTTTGGCCTGTCTGGTGAATGACCGAGACACTGACATGAGGACGCATTGCCCAGCTGCCGCAGATGTCATTCCCGCAAAGTAAGGTGCTCTGGAGGACAGCCCTGCGAGAATTGTCGCCAAGCGAGCAAGGGTGCAGAGTGTAGTTATCCACGGCGCAAACGCATGGTCAAGATTAGCCAGCAGTGAGTCGTCCAGCCATCCCCTCATTCAAGGTGAAGAGGCCTTTCTAAGCTGTACCTACATACAGATACATCGATGACCTCGTTGCCGAAAACCAACGACTCAAGAGCCAGGTCCCCAGTGCTCAGCATGTCGTCCAAAACAACGCCCTTCTTCCAGATATTCCCGCCGTTCCTGCAAAGGAGGTGACAGACAACGCCGTCGCCGTCCAGGCACCTTCTCTGGATGAGCGACCATGGTTCTTTGACATGAACATACCTCACACGCCCATCCTCATCGGTGAAGCGTCAGATGCTGCTTTTGCCACCCGATTTCGACAGGCCATCTCTACGGGCGACCACAGCCACATCCCCAGAGTCAACTACGCCACTGACGAAAAGCTGCTGACTCTCTCTGATCTCGACTGTCCCTGGCCAAGCCCTGCACGAGCGCGGTTCCTCGTCAGCGGGGCCTTGAGATACGTGAGCCGAAGCTATCACATTGTTCGAAAGAGCGTGATTCTCGAAGGATTGGAGCAGACTCTGCAGAACCCAACCGAGAGCGATTCCCTTCTGAAGAGCAAACTGTGGGCTCTCTTCGCGATCGGCGCCATGTATTCGACACGCTCGGCGACGTCTGAGCACTTCCCGGGAATGGGGTACTTTGCTCGTGCCACGAGGATCTTGCGCATCGTCAGCGAACGACCCAGGATAGATGTTGTCGAGCTCCGACTGCTACTGGTGAGCCTTGAGCCATCATGTTCAGGTCGAAGGACAATACTGACAGACCCCTAGTCATTCTACTCGCTCGCCCTGAACCGACGGCATTCCGCGTACATCTTTGCCGGGTCCGCCACGAGACTGGCTGTTGTCATGGGCCTCCATCTCAACGTTCCCCAGTCGCAGCTCAGAGACGTGGCCGTTCGAGAACATAGAAACAGGGTCTTCTGGACTGCGTACATCTTTGATAGAATGTGGGCAGCCAAGCTCGGCCATCCCGTATGCATACAGGATCTCGACATCGAAGTAGACCTTCCATCGAATCCCGCAGTCGACGCAACCGTTGCAGACGACTTTGCGGATGCCTCCTACGCCATCGCCAGCGTCAAACTGGCCCGCGTCCTCAGCAAGATCGTGCCGTCCATCTACCGCAGGAGAAACCAGCAGACGTCCCTGTCGCACAGGGTCCAGGGAGCGTTGCAGGAGCTCCGCGGATGGAGCGAAGAGCTGCCGCCCCAGCTTCACATCGACGCCCCGGTCACGTCGGAGCGCATGCCCAAACCCCTCGCATTGCATCTCAACTTTAACCAGGTGAGTTGGGCCGTTCGTTCTTCCACCACAGGAGATGTCGTCTGATCGTAGCCCAAGTGCGCCGAAAGCGTCACCCGTCCGATCCTACTACACGTCCTCCGCACACACGTGGCTTCGTGGGGGACGTCGGCCACGCCGGAACCGCAGATTCCAGCCACGGCCATGACCCTCGCGGAAGCCTGCATCCGCTGCGCCAGGCACTCGTGCCGCTTGCTGGCCGACTCGTGGATCGACGGGTCGTTCTTCACGTTTGACTACTTTTACACGCAGTACCTCTTCTCGGCCGCCACGATCCTGGCCATTGCCAGTCTCCTCGGCGGCAAGGAGAGCCACAACGACCGCGGGCAGTTTGAACAGGCCGCGCTGTTCCTCTCGCAGCTCAAGGACAACGGGAACTACGCCGCCGAGGAGTTTTGCCGACACATCGAGGCCATGAAGGTCGTCATGGACGCCGCGCAGGCGAGGCGGGGCGGGTACCCGGTGCCGAGCGACCCTTTGGCATTCACGGGCGACGACGCCGCGGCTACGTTTGCCGACGCCACGATGATGCGACACGCTTTCGCGGCGCAGAACACGACGGCCGGGATGGCGCTGGCCGAGCCGTCCCTGCAGGAGCTGTTGGCCCAGCCGATTCTCGATTTGCAGTTTATTGATGCCTCGATCTACAACGACGGAGCGCAGGGCCTCTACTGGCCGGATCTCAGCGGCGAAGCCTGGACGCCGGATGCCTGGGCAGCGACCTGACGGGACCCGGCACACGAGATGCTGCCTCCTGGGGCTTTTTTCTACCAAAACTTGAAGGGCACGGCCACTCTTCCGGCAGCGTTGGGTGTCGCGGCAGCAGCTGTCGTGGCCGACTGGCCCCCGCCTCCCGTGCCTGGGTCGGATGCACCCGTCGCCGTCGTGGGTTGAACGACCGTCTCCGTGGGTGTCAGCGTCGCCGAGGCGGTGACGCCTGTTGCCGACGCGGAATCCGAGCCGCAGGAAACCTCACCGGGCAGGACCGTGTACGATGTGCTGCACCCGACGCGTCCGCAAACGCCTTTGCAGGGGAAGTTGAGGAAGGCCGTGAGGGCCGGCGTCGGGCAGCCGCATGAGTGCGTCAGCGTGGATATCGTGATGCACTGCAGCGCCGGACACGTCGCGCAGGTCTCGGCGGTTTCCGTGACTGTCGGACACCCATCCTGAGCCACCAGCGTGGGTTCGGTGATGAAGGGGTTGAGGGTCTGGGTTGTGACGGCGGTCAGGGACTGGGCTGCGATGGGCAGCGCGCTTTGGACGTCAGCTGTGTGCACTCATTTGGGGTGAAGACGTTCTCGTACGCAGAGATGGCGGAGATGAGATGACGGGAGAACTTCATATTCACGATGATCTAGGGTAAGATTGAAATGAAGAAAGAGAAAGGTGATGTGGCCCTCATTGCAGCGATTATGAGGTTTTCTTCCACGCTGGCAATCATTTTTGTCATTCGCATCTCACACCTCGCAGCTCATTCGACAGACTGATGCGTTTCGTGTACTTATCACCAGCCTCTTTGGGCGTTGGTGTCTTGGCCGTGAGGGGCTCGGGGGTGAGGAGACGGACGGCATTGGACGTGGCGGGTTCGTCGACGTCGACCTATCGCGAGAGCAGCTTCCCTACCTGGCGTCGACCCAGGCCGCACTGCGCCGAGTTCGCCAGATGCCGATTGCTCGCTTGCGGATGACGTGGTTGGACGACCTCTATCGGCAGGTCGTGCTGTTTGGAGCGGGCGCTGGCAGCCAGGGCAATGAACCGTCAGATGTTCGTGCTCGAGATGCTTCGCTGTACAATGTAAGGTCGTGTTTCCCCCGTGACCGCATCGTGGGCGGATGAACGTGGATGCCGTCGGGTAAATCACGACTATCGGCTACATAGTAAGGTATTAGTTCACAGACGTGGAAATGACACAGCGCTTGAAGTTTGTGCGTTGCTTTTGACGAAGGGATGTCGGGTGAAGGGCGAGATGGCTGCTGCCGACCCCACACAAAACTTATTGGTATTAGTAAACATGTCCTGTTCCTGTAACAACCTTCAAGTTTAGCATTGATTATGCAAGCACTTGTATGCCGAATTTGGCCAGTGAATCAATTGAGATGGTGTATCCGTACTGCGTACGGAACCGAAGTCGCGGGCCCGAAACCTAGTCGACTGGAGATACCTCGGATGATTGTCGGCCAAAGATATCTGGGTACCTTAGGTAAGCGGGTTTGAGCGGATGCTTGCATACCGAATGTGCACCGCGTCGGACCCTGCAGCTGCCCCCAGCTGGCGGCTGGCACAAGGGCATCGCCAGCATTCAGTTTGCAAGGACCGAAACGGCCTCTCGGCCCTCGGTGTCCTGCGACCATCTTTGGGCCGAGGGCTGCTGACGTCGCGTAACCTCTGCCCATGACTAATGTACCTGGCAAGCAAGCCTGAGCTCTATGTCAAGGCGTGTTGTAACTTGTGACGCTCTGCTATTCTCGTAAACTATACGTACTGAGTATACTACGTCAACCATGAGTGGTGAGGGAGCAGATTGCCTTGTATCCGTATCCCTTTGCTGATTTTTGCAAGGTTTGTCGTCCGATAGAAAAAACCTGCCCCAGAGCCTAGAGTGCGACTTGTCGAAGACGGTTCCATCAACGACCTCTGCCATTACTTGGCTTTCTTTAATCCACGAGAAATAGGTGCAAGGTTAGCCAACCGCCTGGGGACTGTGGCGAGTGAATCCAAAAAAAGTTTTACTAATCACCACAGTATCTCTTCATGCTGCCAAGGAGGGCCTTGTCTCACGGGTATGGACCTCTCCATTAATTATACTTTAGCAGGCAACGACAGTATTTCCGTAAACGAACCTTTACGGACTCCTCAACGGCCGCTTCTACACCACTTTTCCTTGGTCTGCCTGGCCTGAGAAGGTTTTGGGATACTAGAGCGGTCGATACAGGGGGTTTTTCACGCCGTGCTTCAGCACCCTCCCAGGGTTTCGTCTGATCCAAGCAAAGGCGCTGGAACAGGGCAGTGGGAGCCGAGCAGAGACGTGGTTCCGTCAAACTGAGAGCTCTACACACCACACGTGAATTCGAATAGCAATAAGGTCCAGTACAGTCGGTCGTGGCCTTCCACTTGCCGCGACGCGCCGTTGCAAAGCTGGTGGTTCCTTGTGCTGCCGAAGATTCCCGGGATTGAATCGGAATCCTCACTCCGTTCCAAGGCAACTCGGAATTATTGTCCGCGCCTCGACTACTACAAGTAGCTAACCGCTCACACATCATACACAGCCCGGGTGGGGGGTTCTACTTCCTTTCAAATATGCACTGCAATGCAGCTGCTCGGTATTAGTCAGTCGCCAAAGTCCTTCTCTGGCGAGCACCTCGGCTGCCCCTGCTCGTCGGCATCCGACACCGCCCGTACGTGGGTGATGGCTGCACTCCCGGTTCTCCGCTCAGAAGGGCACACGGGGGGGGGGGGGCCCCGGCCACATGAACCTTTCATTTGCCTCTTTTCTTGGCCTCCCATCTGTGCACTACAAGTACAAGTGAGTCCTGAGTCTTCCTTCATCCCTGACACGCTCCCTCCGAATGATACCTCACGTTGCTCGGTGGATCAGCCGCGGCTTGCTGGTATCACGTATGTTCATTGACTCGTGAGCGAGGTGCGGTCTCGTGATTCGATTCGATAACGGGAGGCTGCATTCCAGCAAGCCATGCATTGACGGTTGATCGTGTGCAGCGCCCACGCAGCTGGGGTAGGCGTACGAAGGCTGCTGCAAGTCTAGCTGTGGTTACACGAACCAACATGAAGATGAGGAAAAGCGACGAGACGTGAAGAGGTACTGGATAATCCGTAAACGTGGAGTTTATTCAAGGAAATGGACAATCAGGGGAAATTAAATAACTTGCTCTCATGGCATACCACCGCCTACTGTTAATTATAAACAAAGAGAGCTACGGGCCACATGGGAGTCCCTGGCTATCTACTTGGGACGCCCAAAACCCCGCGACGCGCTAGCCAACCAAGTGAGCAGTCAAGCGATGGCATGCGGCCAGGCCTTGTTGGCTATGAGAGGATCAACTCAAAGCCCCTGGCGATATCGACTTCCTTGCGACCATATATGTTATCCCTTGCCAGTGTCGGTCATTGATTAAGGTTCCATTGTACTCAATATGTTCATGCTCTAGATCTAATATGGTCCTTATCCGTTATTTGCGGCACTTCATCATTACCGTCTTCAACATAGTAATCAGATCTATACATACTCGACACGTCAGTCTGCGCAAGCGCCGCGGGTGGCAATGTCTTTCCCGCACATCTCTGTTTCCTTGTCAGTTTCGAACTGTAATTCTTTAATATGAATCGCACTATCCGCTCTTTCGTACTTCAATGCACAACGTCATTCCTTTTGCTGCTGTCACTCCATGTTTTCCTCGCCGACGCGTCCCCGACTGCGCGAACCGCCGAGGCCACCGACGAGACCCTCTTCAAGCGAGCGCGAGCAAAGTATCCCCTCTTTGCAAGCACCTACGATGGCCGCGTCGAGAAGGGCCAGTATCTTTTGGAGCTTCTCCCCGTAGGGAACGAGGAAGCCGCGACCCGGAACGGCGGAGCTTCCATCATCAGCCCATTCCAGAACCCCGACGACGTGGCCCGATGGGGATGGAGGACGCGCCTTACTTGGTACCCTTGGGCCGCAAGCTCAGACGGGGGTGATATTCTGCTGCCCGGCTACGGCACAAGGTTAGAGGACGCGTTCGCAGACAAGGCGTATCCGATCAAAGAGGAGGAGATTGGGGTGTACCACTCCGTCCACAACGAGACGTTCCAAACATCGTGGCTGCGCTTCGGATGGCAAACAAAACAGGTGAATTGACACCGAGGTCCATATTGGTCGTGTGTAGCAACGGCGCTGACCATGTTCTTTCTCCTGCATCAGCCGTCGGAGGGATCGTACAAGAATGTCGCAAACCCCTACTCGGGCGCCTTTATTTTCGATGTCAACTACAGTCCCACCCACGAAATCGCAAAGGCCAAAGAACTCAAGAAGAAGAAGCCGGAGACAAAGGTCGGAGACGTGCCCGATCTCGACACGCTGTCCGACATTGCCTATTTCCAGTGGACCGACGCCTGCGCATACAAGGGGAAAAGTCCTAAAGACCTTAAAGTCATCTTCCGCTCCGGCATCGAGTACAAACCGACCTTTGATATCGCTATAGAAGCTCTCAAAGAGAAGAATCATAAGAGGGTTCCAGGCTGGAATGAACGCGCCGTCTTCCCGATGACCTCGCGGCAGGGCCAGGCCATTCTGGGCAGTACTCATGGATCCGGCACAGCTTGGATGCTGATCCAGCATAAAGATGGACTGGGGGTCAAGACGATAACCGAAGTTGCGGTATGGGGATCCGGTGGAGGCTTCGAATTCACCAAAGGCCCGAAAGGTGTGGCGTTGAACATGAGATTCACCATCAAGGATGCGTAGACATCCCGCAGCGTAATGTACGCAGGTTTAACGCAGAACAGACGAGCCGAGACTCGTACTCATCCCGAGAGAAGGGATGGAAGAGTTTGGAGTAAAGCTTCGCACTGGGACAGTCGCCTTGGCGGGCCAGTGTGTTGACATTGATCAGTCTGAAGTTTAGTTTTGCGTTCCGAGCCACATGCCTCTACACCGTGATCTTCATGCAGTTCAATTCAGGTCACCACTACTAAGTTTAACCCTCTTTGTCAATATAAACATGGAGGCACTACAACGCGCAGAAAGCACGATATCTCGATATGTATACTACTGGCTAGTGATCTGCAAGCATTCCTTTATCGGGCTGTCTGCTTGGGCTCTATCCAATGCAAAGACATATAGGCTGTCTGGTCAAATGTGTCTGCGTACGATTATGCTAGGTCTGGAATTGGAGATATGGGCTTGTGACATCTTGAAGGCCTTGGCTACTCACGCTAAACAACAGGGATCCTTCACTCTTAAGAAACTCAACAGCCGGCGGGCTCTACGTAAGAATGCCGAGCCATACAAGAAAACATGTGACGCGTGTTCGGCGACCCATCAGCCCACTTTATGAGCATGACACCAAAGAAGTCGGTACAGAGAAAGGCGCGGTGGGATCGACTTGTCACATACAAGAACACAAACCAAAGCAAGTCACACCGCTCTCAGCTTAGATGTGAATTGTTGTGGTAAACCTTGATTTATTGTGTCGAGACTCCATCAGTTTTATCACGACAGTCTGCAGGACAAGATCCTTTCCAAGTGAAGATCACTAGACGGAAGCGGTATGTTAGTCGCTTCCGTATGAGAATGACTTTTTGGATAGCCAATGGCGACACGCAGCATGGGAGCACGATCAGATGGTTTAGACTCTAGCCAAGCGGAGCGAAGCCCATTTGCACGGCTTTCCTAGTCTCGGTCGTATTGCTGATGAAGGTCGGCGGGGTAAAGCGAAGCCGAAAGCGCGAGCGACGTGCACACAAAAGCTCAATGATGCCCGACAAGCCAAAGGGGGAAACCCGCGGTGAGGACGGGTAAGAATTCTTGGCTATATTGATATCAGCTTGGTCCAGATCGCTTGGGTTCAGACAAACCTCGGAAGCGGGCAACAAAACGCTCTCCTCGACATGGAAATGAATCAAATCTCAGAGATATGGCGTGTGCTCGCGTCGATACCCATCCTCGCCGCGATTTATGGTGCATTCCGCATGTATCAAGTCCGCAGTCTCTTCAGGGACCTCCAGCGTCGGGGCTTTCCGATGCCGCCACATGATCCTATATGGGGTCATCTCAAGATCGTCGGTTCCATCATGAAGGACCTGCCACCAGACTTGATGCCGACGATTGCCTTGGGTGATTTTGTCCGACGAAAGTACCCCCATCTCGACCAGGCGTTCTACCTAGACCAGTGGCCCTTCTCCGGTCCTCTCCTCGTCGTCATATCGCCGGATGGAGCTCGTCAGATGACTCAAGGAATCCAGCTTGCAAAGGACCCGGGACAGCACGACGTCCTGAAACCGCTGACTGGTGGCTACGACATGGACACCATGGAGGGGGAAGAGTGGAAGTTCTGGCACAACGCCTTCAGCCCCGGTTTCCGAGTGTCTAATATCATGGCACTCTTACCAAAGATGGTACCACTGGTCGAACTATTCTGCGATCGCCTACGCCAACAAGCCCAGAAATCCCGCGACCGCGAGCCGTTTCTCCTCAGTCCAATGGCGCTGGATCTGACGATGGACCTGTCGAGCTTGTCGATCTGGGGCCACGAGCTCAGCAGCCAAACAGAGTACGACGACTTTGCGGATGCCCTGGCCTCGCAGCTCAGCTGGTTGCACTACTGGGGGTCGTCTCTTCTGAAAGACATGAACTTTGTGCGACCCATCGTGCACTGGTACAACAGCCGGAGAATGAACACGTACATCGACCGGGTGCTGGCCAAACCGCAAAACGTCCCGGCAGACGAAAAGGCGAGTTCGACCTCGATTCTCGACCTCGCCAACTTGCCGAAAGAGCAAGAATATCAACGGATCCTCCCCAAGGTTATTCAATCGCAGATCAAGTTCATGATGCTCGCGGGCTACGACACCACCGGGTCGTCCATCGTCTTTCTCATCCACCTCTTGTCGAGACATCCGGAAATCCTGGCAAAGGTTCGGGCGGAACATGACGAGGTGTTTGGGACCGATCCGGAAGCTGCGCCGAGACTCATCGCGGCGCAGCCCAAACTGCTCAACCAGCTGCCTTACACCACGGCCGTGATGAAGGAGTCTCTCCGGTTCTTCCCGCCGGCCGCCACGATGCGAATGGGCACTCCGAGTTTCGAGATCCTGATCGATGCGCCGGGGGGCGACGGCACCGACCGAGGCCTGAAGCTGGGCCTTCCGACCAAAGGGTGCAAGTGTACCGTCGTTCACCACGGCGTCCACCACAACCCGAGGTTCTGGCGGGAGCCTCACAGGTTCATGCCCGAGCGGTTCCTGGAGGGCACGGTCGACTCGCTGCGGCCGCCTGCCAACGGGTGGCGTCCCTTTGAGCGTGGTCCCCGGGCGTGCATCGGGCAGGAGATGGCGCTGACGGAGATCAAGCTGGTTTGCGTCATGACGGCGAGGGAGTTTGACTTCACACCGGCGTATGAGGAGTTTTATGGACCTCGGTCTGCACGCAAGATTGATGACGACTATGTTTATCTGGTCAGCAGGGGAGGGGCTGCGAACCCGAGCGGATGTTATCCGTGCCGAGTATCGGCCAGGGCTCCACGAGGTTGAGCGATGAACTCATCGAAAGCAGAGAGAACGCCAGGGTTTGGACGTATACTGTGATCTAGAAGTTGTATTATATGCGCCAATACGAGAAGAATAAAGAAAGGATGACGAGAATCACCGACATGTTCGCCGGACTGGCTCATCGGCGAAACATTACGTTTGGGCAACCCTGACTCTCCTGTTGATTTATACACGGGTCAACTACTATTCACCTCGAGAGTGCTGAGTGTGGCAGTCTTTTCAACATTAACTATTAATTCATGATCGAATCAGAACGTACCTCTCAACTAGTATTACAACAAACAAACCATCATGACTATGGATATAGGTTTTTTGTATGCCTTACTCTGAAAAATCTGAAACATCTTTGCTCTTGGTTTTTGTTGGTTGTTGACACCGTTTTACTAAGAGAGTACAACCGCCGACTAGAAGCTCGAATCATGGCGATTCATGCTATCGTTACCACTGCAACTTACTAAGTGTCGGGTGTTGTTGTTGCTTGGCCCCCAACCTCAGAGGCGGCCGGGCTCCGTACCGCTCCGACGTTACTTTGAGTGCTGAGTTAAGTTCAACGACAAGGGACCTCATGTTCACAGATTCTCAACATTCTGGCAATATTTCCTCGAGGCTCCACCATCTTCGCGGCTACCTCGCCTCTGTCCATATAATGTCGAATAATACCATGGTCTAGTCAGGCGGCCAAGGCCATGGTATTAGTCTGCCGTCGAAAGGTTTGGTGATTCCAAAACATCATGTTGACAGGAAAGCAAATATCTCATTGAAAATTTAGCGGACACTGGAAGAATGAGCGCCAGAAAGTCATTATTTGCTTGATTGGGGGTATATGTATGCTACTGAGTACGTGTGACAATATTATGAGACTCGAATCAAATGATTGATGTCGACACACAGTGCCTGCGCGAGCTTCGTGTTGCATCATCGTCAACCCAACTCGACGAGACGGTATACGACGGGTATACAACGCCAATCCGACTCAGTGGGTGACGAGGTGTCGAAAACGATGGCCCTCGGACCACCTAATTCCAGCTACAGGGAACCTGGATGACCGTGTTGGGGAAGATAAGGTCCTTGTTGGGAATCTTTGCCGAGTTCATGCGCTGGAGAACGTCCGAGTTGGTGCAAAAGTCGTAGGCAATGTCCTTGAGCATGTCTCCGGACACGATGACGTAGGCGCCGTCGGTTGCGGTGTTCTTCCGGCAGTCGCGCTGCTTGCCGGCGTTGTAGCGGCAGGGAACCTTGATGTTGACGCCGGGCTTGAGGGTCGTGAGGTGGTTCCACTGCTGGATGACGCTGGGCTTCGTGCAGAAGTCGGCGGCGACGGCCTCGAGGGTGTCCGAGTTGGTGGTGTAGTACCAGCCCTCGCCCTCGCCCGACTTGCGACAGGAGCGGCGGAAAGCGGCCGAGGAGCCAAAGAGGGCCGTGAAGACGAGGAGGACGTCGGCGCGCATTGTGGTTGGTTGATTAAGAGTAGTTGATTAAGAGTATATGTTTTAACGTGAGACAGGGAAGAAGAAGGGCCGCAAGTTGCAGAGACGCAGAGCCCCGAAAGTCGGCGTCGACTTCAAGAGCATTAAGTAGGCTCAAGCAAACATGCCTCCCTCGAACCGTATAAGTCGACTCGAGCCATCTGGCTGTGCTCTTTGCGAGGCGGGTCAACCAACGATTGCTACTCTAATAAGGTTCAATCGCACTCCACTAACAAAGACCGAAAGATATGTTCTAGAATCACAGTGGGCAAATGGGATTTGCAGTCAGTCCGGTATAGTCATGGCTTTCCCACGAGACAGCCTTCGCCTCAGCTGCTGTTTGACGACTATGCAAAATATGCTCCTTGCACAGCCTGCTACCTAGCTTCGTGCAGAACCGATCCCTTTTCTTTTTTTCATTCAGAACAACATCTGAATAGAGACCCAAGCTGTTCCTCGTTTTCAAGGGTGGAGAGAAGTATTCTGAATCCAGAATAGACTGCTCCATAGTAGTCAGGAATTTCGTGGCCATGACTCGGCTCTTATTGCTTTCCCCCGTTTACTTGCCCAGGACTAGCACACGAATGGTCTAATTCTCGCATAAGTCGTGAACCACTCCTGGTCTCCGGCCGTCTTGACTCGCCAAGTTTGTGCGCTACTCCTTAAGCGAAAACATCGTCACGAGGTCAACTGACACGAGGTCAACTGACACCTGGTAGGGAGTCAAGCAAGAATGCTTTATGGGGGGTGTCACTCTGCTTGCTCGCTTCATGTTTCAGGCGTTTCTGTAAGGTAGTCGCTTGTCATAGGTACGGAAACGCAGGGTTTCGACATCTCGTGCTAAAGCTCTGTCGCTTCGTTCCGTCGGTGGAGATGTGTCGTGCGAGACCTGGAGCAGGGCTTTGTGCGGTCCGTTCAAACATAATGAAGCGGCATTAGGGTCCGAAAGCAAAGTTGCCAGTCAGCCTCGTATGAAGAGGGGGTCAAGCGGAAATTAGGACCTCACTGTTAATTGGGGTAATGTAGATGAAAGATGGGTCGATAATTCTTCAACGCACTTCATGGGGCTTTGGTTTAAATATTAAGCTTGTTAATCGCATCTTAGAACATCTGCAGGGATTTTCATGGGCTCGAATTGCCTTGTCTTCTTGGAATCCGAGATCATATAGACTTGTCGATGACGATTGAAGGAGTAGAAGAAAATCTTGTGGCCAATCATTATTTCGAGAATTCAAGACATTCTCACATTTGTAAGTACTCAACTCTTCACAGAACCCTATTCTTCAGCCCACGGGATGAACTCTCTCACACTATCAACTACACTCAAACACCCATAACCTTTATGAGAGTCCAGGAAGCATCAAGAATTCTATGCCAAATAGATCGCAGCCCATAGAATCTCAATTGTATCGTAGCTGGTGGATCAGCCTACCGTTACAGCAGCGCCATGTCTGAAAAGGAAGCCTACTGAGGGTATTGTGAGCCTGGGAGACACATCCAGGCGATCGACTGAAACCTGAACATGCAACTTGACTCATCTTCATGGAAAAGTACGTTATGAAGACATGAGCTATTGGAATAGATGAAAATGAATGATTGTATTAATATGTTCCCCTTCCGTTAAAACCTTCCCCCCAAGCATCAAGGTCGAGTATGAAACATTACTTTTGAACGGGGACCAAGACACTCCCATTGTACACGTCTCCTGCTCAGGCTATTCTCTTTGTCAATCTAAATCACTTGGAGTACACGACTTCAGGCACGGTCACGTCTTGGTGGTGGTGCATGGGCATGGGCAGGATATCCTCGATTCGCTCGCGACGTCTTCGTCTTCGTCGGCGCCAAAGGAGAACACCTGCAAGTCCAATGGCTGACGCGGCAACTATCGACGTCAGTTAGAGGTTGTTCAGAGCTTGGTGGAGTGGGGTACACAATGAGGAGGATGACTTACCCACGCCTCCAAAGAAACTGAACGCCACTATACCAGCAGTCTTGATGAGCGAGTCACCCTGGTTGAGGCTGACTTGGACGGAACTCGAGCTGCCGCTTCCGCTTGAACTGCCACTGCCACTGCCGCCGCTGGAAGGTGGCTGGTTGTTGGCAGCCCCGTTTCCGATCGGGGGAACAATGGTTTGAACCGCGAGAGGCGCCGGTATGGTGACCATGACGACTTCTGGCGGTACACTGACGTAGACAAGTTTCGTCGAGGTGAGGACGACGGTTGTGGTTTCGATGCTGGCGCTTGCAGTTACTGTTGTTATTTGGATGCTGCCGCTTGCGGTGACTGTTGCAGTCGGTACTTGGTTCGGAGCACCCGGACCAAGTAGTGCAGGGTTATTGGGTGCGGTCGGTAGAGTTGGGCAAGCCGGAGGCGGAGGACAAGATGATGGAGGTGGAGGTGGAGGCGGCGGCGGACACACGGGAGGCGGTGGCGGTGGCGGCGGTGGCGGTGGCGGCGGCGGAGGAGGTCGGGGCGATCCCGGAGGCGGTGGCGGCGGCGGGGGAGGAGGAGGTCCCGGCGATCCTGGTGGTGGAGGGGGAGGAGGAGGTCCCGGCGATCCCGGAGGCGGGGGAGGAGGTGACCCAGGTGGTGGTGGTGGAGGAGGAGGTCCCGGCGACCCTGGTGGCGGCGGCGGAGGTGATCCAGGTGGTGGTGGTGGAGGGGGTCCCGGCGATCCTGGCGGCGGTGGCGGAGGTGATCCAGGTGGTGGTGGTGGTGGAGGTGAGCCCGGTCCTGGCGGCGGAGGAGGCGGCGGCGATCCCGGTGGTCCTTCTGGAGGAGGAGGAGGAGGAGGAGATCCGGGGGGAGGAGGGTCTCCAGGAGGCGGCGGCGGCGGAGGAGGAGGAGGAGCCTGTCGTCTCTCTTGTTGGTGATCGACCTCCAGATTTAACATTGGCGGTGGAAAATTCCTCCTGGCGAAAGAGAGACCTCCCATAGTTGGCTCTGTCTTTATATAAGAAGACTGATGAGAATCGAATCCCAATCCCTGACAGAGTCTGACCGAGATGTAGACCAGGAAGACCACAGAAAGTCGACAAGAGCTTCAAGGATGGATGGTTGAAACGTCCAAACGAGCAGTGCAAACGCTAACTGCGGGCCGGATTGCAAGTAGCCAGCTTCTTGTAATGCGAACGTCTCCAAGGATCTGCCTTCGACAAGGTCAGGGAAAGTCAGTTTATAAACTGCTGAATAGATCTACGAACGGCATTTGGGCCAAGCTTTTCGAAGGAAACAAACATGGGACCGCAAAGTCAAATCTGGCCGATCGATAAACTCCTTCCGAGCGTTTGACCTATTCTTGGCACCCAACGTGGATAAATTCAGAGCAAGACGCCGGACCTGTGACCCCGCTGGTTGTCGTCGATGACACCTGGCGTACGTGACGGGCGTCTGATGTTCGGTGCGTCGCCTTCGAGTCGGTTTCAGTGCGCTGCAGAACGGCCATTCACGCTGCGCTGTTGCTGTTCGTGCAGAGCACATCTCAACTTCTGATGATCGACGCAGAACCTTCTCACCACCAAAAATAGAAGGACATTGGACGGTGGCGGTGCGAGGGTCCGTGGAGACCCGCGAGAAAATACCAACTTCAGAGGTTTGCTCGTAGATACCGTGTCATGAAAGGAGGGGAAATGGCCGACATATCCGTTCAGTTCCTTAGCTTGGAACGTAGATGGCTAGATAAACCCGAGCTTTGCAGCGTCTTGTGCCGTGAAACTCGGCTTGGTGCGTCCAGACAGCCGAAGACTCTTAGAAAGTTGACGTTATCTCAATACCATCGAACCGGGCGTGGTTTCACCAGGACTCAAGGACTGCTTGCAAAGGTAGAATGATGGAGCGTTGCGTCAGCCGGCATATCCACCGCAGAGTCGGGGATCATGTTCCACGATAACAGCAAGAGAAACTAGCACTGTCGAGTTCTGGAGGTTCTCTACGCACACATTCTTTCGCTGCCAGCCTGGCTAGGTAGTTCAGGCAAACAAAAATAAGGGAGCCCTGGATATCTTCGAATTGATTGAAACCAAGTTCCCTGCGAGCTGATGAGGTTAATTGTTGGCTCCAACTCTGCTGATCCGATGGAGGGGTAAATAGACACCTTCGCACATGCCAGCTTCCCTGATGCCAACACGGGTTGAAAAGCATGCTTCACACCACAGTAACATACAGTATGTCTGCTGCGTGGGCAACTCGCTTCAAAAGTAGCGTGAAGTCTTGATTTCTTCCCCATACCTGCCCAGTCTCCTATTTCCTCCAAAATGGCAGGATCTCGGCTCTCGTTGTCGCGAAGCCGAATAGCCAGCAACAGCGCTCTAGTCCCGATAGATGTTGCACACTTCGACTAGGGTACCCCTCCGCGAAACATCAGGCCCCCAAGTTTGACTGGTGGATGCAAAATCTCCGCTATCGTCTAGCGCTGTTTGACCCATTAAGTTCGATATTTTCAGAGCGGGGAAATAATGGCGAGATCGGTCAACGGGATGCGTGAGACATCTTGGAGGAAGGCTTATATTGACGGAGGTCCGGCTCATAATTCGGGTTGGCGATCTCGGACTATCAAGTAGGAAGGGTGGCAATCCCCAAAATCAGTCTTTCCCTTGGCTGTTGGTTGCCACATCATGATTTCCTCGCTCGCGGTCCTCATAGGGGTGGCGGCTGTAGCTGTTTTAGCGTCTCCAGTCGAACCGGAAACTCCGTTCAGGTGGGAAAATACTGATTACGTGTGAGTGTTGTCGCGTGAACTCAGAATCCGAGGATTCCATATCCTGAGTCGCCTCATGGCCTCATTGATGTAGGTTTATTGGACTGACGAGCCTTAATTAGACTTGCTTTTGGTGATTCGTACACCTTCATCCAAGGAACGGAAGGCTGGTGGGGGTACAGCTTCATAGGGTCTCAATTAAACATCTCATTCACCCCCGAGGAACTCCTCTCCGACCGCATCATCCCTGGCCAAAACACCTCTTCCGCTGGTGGCCCCAACTGGGTTCAAGAACTCACGGGCTGCAAACAAGGCCTCCCTCGAGAATGCGAAATCCAATTGTGGAACTTTGCCTTTGCCGGCGCAGACATCTCAACGACCTTGTGAGCGAAAGTTCGAACCAACTGATGGGATGAAACGACGACTGACAGACAGTCTTGAAGCGTTCCTCTCCACCACGACTACACCATCTCGTACGAGAACCAGGTGTGGCAGTGGGACAACTATGGAAGGTCTGTCATCGACGCCGACCCCAAGCAGTCACTCGTGGCTTCATGGATTGGCATCAACGATATCAACGACATGGCGAGCTTTACTTTCCCCTACAAGAACTACGAAAACTTTGAGGAATTATACACAGCAGTCGTAGCCGAGCAGTTCGCTGCCTTGGATACCGTCTACGATGCAGGATACCGCAATTACCTTTTCTTGAATTTGCCTCCACTCGACAAAACGGTATGATATACGCGTCATCTCATGTTATTACCGCAGGATAGCTCACTATGAATAGCCCGCCTCTCAAACCAACCCTTCCCGGCTGCCCAGCACGGCCATGATCAACACCTTCAACCGGGTGGTCAACCAGAGTGCCAAAGCTTTCACCGAAGAGCATACCGGCACAACTGCTTTGGTTTTTGACACCTACAGCTGGCTAACCTATGTGTTCGACCATGCCGCCGATTTTGGCTTCACCAACACGACGTCTTTCTGCCCCAAGTACAATGCATGGGACATTGGGACCAATTACGCTGCTTACGGCTGCCAGCCTATTTACGAATATTTCTGGTACAACTCGGGTCACATCACCTACCACGCCCAAGAACTGGTCGGGCAGAAGGTCAACCAGTTTCTTAGCCAGAAAAGCCATGGTAACTGCGGGAAGAACAGTTCCGACGGGGCTTTGGGTACGAAGTGGGTCGGTGGCCGGGCCGGTTGAAGAACATAACCACACCGATTCGTGTAACCTCCCCGACGCGGGTACCTGGTGAGAGACTTGAATTGTGAAGGAGGTTCTCGTCCGTCAAGCATATCCTTGTGATGGGCCATGCAGGTCCTCTGGGTCAGGCATTCATTGTCCGCTGATTTCGAGCCTCGGGCCTACTTCTTCCAGCCTTTTACCATGCACGTGCACAATGAGAAGGCCCATCATGACTCTCTACGTCACCTTGACTGTCTTCGAGCTGCTTTCAGCAGCAAAGTACACCAAGTCCTTGAATGGCGGAGAACATCCCTGACTCTAAGCCTCGCATGATCCGAATGAGGCCATGGCAACTTTCCGTAGCCAAATGCTCTAGCTAACCTGGACACGCCGAAGGGACCAGGCGACTGGAATAGTAATCGCGCCAGCCAACCAATTTGAGAGCAGGAAGTTGAGCAGTCAGAAGTCAGGTGACCTTCTGTGATGCCGCAAAGGCAGAAGGATTCCTATTTGCGAGCGCCGAGAATAATACCACACACACTACTTTCGGTTCCAGCGATTCCGATAAGATGCATAGTACCCGAAAGTTCCGGAAAGTCTACGTCTGGCTTGGAGTGCGGGAGAATAACTTTCTGTCCAAAAACAGGGAATGACGCCGTGTGTTATATGCCCACCAGTGACAGAGAAACCGCACGTAAACAGGATGTCTGTAGAGGCCGAATGCGAGAAATAATATTCACAGCGGTTTCCAACCGGACCGAGCGGGGCCGGGTACTCTCGGTCCGGAGTGGAGATAGTCTGTGTCGGCCCATGACGGCCTTCGGGCCAATTAGGTGGGGCCGATCACGGTAAGGATTGAGAATCACGGCTTTTTAGACAAGTGCAGGGCCAGCAGCATTGTTTGCTTAGGAACTTGAATACGTTAAGGCCTCCATGCATTAGTTACTCCTATATCGGCTTGATATCACCTAGCAAGTAAGGAATATTCACGCAAACTCAGTTCGTACCTTACGTACACGAGAGCGTTTACTTGTACGGTTCGCCGTGTCTTTCAGAGTCGCGCATCGGACTACTCGTTGTTATACACGGGACGCCTCTGCTCCGAATTTCTTTCACCTTTTCAATCTGCCAATCTAGCCTTACCAAAAATGCGCGGTTCCTTCGTCATGCCTCTATCAAATGCGGTTGTCAACTATGTAACTCGACACAATTCTCCTTACGAGGTCGTCCAGCAATGCTGTCTTAATGAATGGAATACAAGGGCCTGAACATCGCGGATTTTGCCCCAGCATCGCTGCGTCGAAAGCCAAGACATATCATCCTCTTGATTGGCGCGCCTGAGTCACGTCTTCGCTACCAAGGCCCAGACTGCAGGTAATGCCATCAACCTGGCCAACGACGGTCGTCTGAATGGAGACGAGACTCCAACATTAATGCCAAAGATGTGGGCCCGCAATACGTGACGCTTGCTTATTGTCTCTCTTCTCCTCCAATGCAAGGACGTCATCGTGGATGACTTCCGTCCTGATGACCACATGCATGTTGGGGGGCCCGGCATGTGTTTGGTTCATCAATATCCAACACTGCATGATTGCGAACTTGGTGATGCTAAGCGCCTTGATCCATGGCAACTCCCATGTTGCGGAGTAGATGCCGTGCAGATCGGTTCTCCCTGCGGTGCCGTTGGGCCAGCACGACGTCTCACCTCAAGTTACTGACCACTTGGCTCGCTTCGCCATGATCTCCTACTTGATGATCTCGGCTAATGGTTAAGGATATTTACAAGTATGCTGATGTAGCGACTGCGATCAAGAGCCAAGACTGTTGGCGAGGCGCCCACATCGAGGCTTGTCTGCACTGATATCTCACGTAGGCTCCGCCCTTACGGTCAATATTTCTTCTTTCCCTTCCAGCCAACGACCCGCCCCAGTGACCTCCTCTTCTCCGCGTCGATCCACGTGTTCCGAGTCCAGTTTTACCCCAGGCCTAGTGCTTTAGATCCCTCCTTCAAGCCTTCGAGGATTCCTCGGCGACTTCAACGATCAGCTGTCATCACGTCCTCGCGACGACGTTGAAGAAGGCTCGACTGCCCTTTCACCCGCTTGAAAAAAGTTATTGCCGCTCGTCGAACACAATGCCGCTCTTCAGCCTTGGTCGGGGCAAAAGCCTTCAATTTGGCGTCACAATATGCTGTCTTATCGCATTCGTTCTCTTCGGCTACGACCAAGGTGTCTTTGGCGGCATCCTCCAGATGAAAGACTGGTTGAATCAGTTCAACCACCCATCCGACTCTGAAACTGGAATCATTGTATCGTGCTACAACCTAGGATGCCTTGCTGGCTGTGTTTGTAAGTGGCATGAAAGGCCATCGGGCTTAGCCGGGCATCATCTGACAATCTTTTCGCAGTGAACTTCATCTTTGGAGAGATCCTGGGGCGTCGGAAAACCATTTGGTCTGCAATGGCTCTCGTCATCATAGGCGCCACGTTACAAGCAACGGCGTTTACTGTTCCTCATCTGGTCGTCGGACGAATTGTCACCGGTCTCGGAACCGGTATGAAGACGTCCACTGTTCCAATGTCAGTAGTTCGAAACCCCCCAAGCCAATGCTCGTGTGCTGAACCTCAACCCAAGGTATCAATCTGAACTCTGCGACCGCAAGTATCGCGGACGTCTCGTATCAGCCGAGACCCTTTTCGTGGGAGTCGGCATCGTTTTCGCATACTGGTTCGACTTCGGCATGTCTTTCGTCGGCGGCCCTATCGCATGGCGTCTACCCCTCGCGTTCCAGATGGTCTTTGCTTTTGTCGTAATAATCCTGGTTTTCGCCCTTCCCGAGTCACCGCGTTGGCTGTTCAAACATGGGCGGGAGCGGGAAGCCATTCAAGTTCTCTGCGACGTCTTCGACCAGGGCCCTTCGGACGAGTACATCCGGACGGAAGTGAACGCCATCAACCACGCTATCGAACTTGAAATCTCCGAGAAGAAATCTTCGTCATTCACGGCCATCTTCATAAATGACCGCCTCAAGACAGGACAACGTGTGCTCCTTGCCTGGGGAGCGCAGTTCATGAACCAGCTTGGCGGCATCAACCTAGTCGTGTACTACATTCCGTCCGTTCTAGTGCAGAATGTGGGCATGACTGCTCACATGGCCCAGATCATCGGCGGGTGTGTGCAGATGATGTTCATGTTCGGCTCCGTCCTTCCAGCTCTGGCCCTCGATCGTATGGGTCGTCGCAAGACGATGATGTGGGGAAGCGCTGGTCTAGGCGTCTGCATGCTGATGATATCCATTCTCTTGTCGCGAGTTGGCTTTCCAAACGGCCAGGCCTGCGCCTCAGCTTCAGTCGCCTTCTTCTTTCTGTGAGTTTCTAAAGCCATGCCCTGGGGCAAGGACCATGAGCTAAGAGTGAATTCAGGTACAACTTGATTTTCGGCATGGGAATGAACTGCGTGCCTTGGGTCATCGTACCGGAGATTCTTCCTCTTCATGCGAGAACCCGTGGCACTGCCGTTGGCATCAGCTCCAACTGGCTGTGGAACTTTTTCGTCGTCATGATCACACCAGTCATCATCAACCGGCTCCAATGGAAGGCATACCTCATCTTTGTCGTAACCAACTTTCTCTTTGTACCCGTCATTTATCTCTTCTACCCAGAAACCAGCAATTTCCGGCTGGAGGAGATTGATGACTTCTTCACTCAAGGTCGCAACCCAGTCAAGGTGGCGAGGGAGATGTCCAAGGCCATGGAGCAAGGACAGGACGGTATGGTGCAAGACGTCGAGAAGATGGTGTCAAACACTTCGGCCAAGGGCGGCGTTCATGTAGAGCACTCTTGAGATGATTTCGGCTTGAATCATGTAGTTTACCTCTCGTAATTCTGCGCTGTCTTCTTCGAACGTCTTCAAATGTTGTCAAGTTGTCAACTGTTTTATACAGTCTCTATCTTGGAAGAAATTCAACATTCTTGTCAGGTGCAATTTGGCATGTGTTGACCTTATTCAGCAGAAACTTGCCCTCAACTGGTTCGTCGGATGTATGCTGTAAGTGGTGGCGTCTTGACTTTTTCGAACGCTCACACGCACTCGTAGCCTTTGCGACGTTCGTGACGATTTAGATGCTATTCTATACATCCAACAAACTGAATATACTAATTCCAACTATCCAATAATTCTCGCCAACTAATCCGCTGCTATCCAACATTTCCATGCGTACCTTTGCTCTCGGACAGGCAGAGTATTCACATAATCTTGTGGACCAGCTTCTCGTTTGAAACCTTTCCCTCCTCCAAGAGCTTGAAGCCCTCAGAAATACTCCCAAGACCCCCGAGCTCTTTGGTCCTGTTGGTCTTCACCTGTCCCTTTTCCAGGAATTGCGGCAAAAGGCGCAAGAACTCTTCCCAAAGCCTCTTGTCCTCGGGGGTCTCACCGCCGACATTATCGAAGCCGACGAGCGGGATGGCCTTTCCAAACACAGTGAAAACCATGGTCCATTCCACTTTTGCGTGAGGGTTGACCCTCGCGATCTCCTCCTTGGCTTGAGGGAATGCTGGTACGAGGACGACGATGTGATCTTCCGCACTATGACTGAGCGTCTCGGCAATCTTTAGAGTCGAGTCATCCTGACAGACGGTGTCAAAGGCCTTCTGCAGCTTTCCGCCGGTAAGCTCCTTCACCGCCTCGACCCAGTCGCCGCGGTAATCGAAGACGGCGTCAGCGCCCAGAGATTTCAGGCGGTCATGGTTCCTGGGCGACGCCGTGGTGACAACCTTGAGCCCGCTCAGCTTTGCCAGCTGAATGGCGTAGTCTCCAACGCTGGTAGCTCCGCCATAGATCAAGAGCCATTCTCCTGTGATCGCGTCGCCTGGGCGTGGAAGTCTCAGACGCCGGTACATGGCCTGTGTAGCTGTGGCAAACGCAGCTCCGACTGTGGCAGCACCCTTCAGCTCCACGTTCTTGGGGACTTCGAACAGCATGCTAGGCTCGATGGTGACATATTCGGCAAACGCGCCGCGGATTGGGTTTGCAGGCGGCCCGCTATCGCTGGCTCCTTGGATAAAACCTGCCACCCGCTGACCAGCCGTCCACACGGAGTCGTTGGCGTCTTCGATGGTTCCAGCAAAGTCGCAACCAGCTATCAGACCGGCGGAAGCGGGTGGGACGATGGGCGGAGCGCCTTTGACGGTCTTATAGTCGCCGGGGTTCTGAGCAGCGTAGTGGATCTTGACGAGGACTTCGCCGGGGCCGGGGGTGGGGCGCTGAACCTCCTGAAGGGCGATGACACCATCACCCTGAGTGACGATAGCTTGCATAGACATGACGGAGCTGATAACGTTGATGTTGTGTTGATGAGATGTGAGAGTGATGCTGAGAAAACGCAAGCTTGACTCATAACGTTACCGGCAAAGAGCGCCAATCGATGGTTTTATCCATCGAGCGCCTTTCGGAATAAGCATAAGTCGCTTCTCACTAATCCGATGTGGAGTAATACAGCATTCCAACGTTTCTAAGCAAGCCACAATACATCATGAACGCGTTTCATTGCCGCCTTCCATCGAACCAGAGATGTGAGCTTACATACCTAGAAGAAAGCGGAGAAGTGAGGAAGACACGGAAAGCCCCCACGTAAGCTGCATTTTGACGTGTTGGTAAGCAGCAATGGCGGTCCAATCCGAAGCCCGACGGAAAACATCGTTGCGCCGTAGGGATAAGACAACGTTACCGGCTGAGTCGGGCTAGTAAGAATTGGTACACTGTATTTAATCCACGACTGCTGACAATGCAGACCTGAGGCTCTACACATCAGATAACGTCATATGCTATCATGCCTATTGATGGGTAGGTCAGAATTGGCGTGGTGCTCTTAAGGCCAATGAGATGGTGGGTCGGGGGTATATCATAATAGCTGATACCACGAGATGAACAAAGTGGACGAAATCACCAAATTCCTACTAGATCAACTACATCTCAAACGCATACCACTGCAATATGCCAGAAATCCGAAGAGTTGCAATACTAGGGGCATGTCAATCGAGAAAAGCTCACAGAACTGAGATATGGGTTCCAACTGTCATCAGGGAACGGGGTCTCTTGGGCAGGCTCTCATCCCAGCTCTCCTTCAAGCCGATTTCGACGTGACCTGTATTCTTCGGCCGTCCAGCAAATCTGAAGTACCCGCGGGTGTATCAGTAAAGGTAGCCGACTATACCGACATCAAATCGCTAGTTATAGCTTTGCAGAATCATGATGCGGTCGTGGAGGCTTTCAACCCCGCCGCCTCGGTACACCAAGCCAGCATCATCGAGGCTGTAGCTGCCGCAGGGGTCAGACACATCATCACTCCCGATTTCAGCGGCAACACCTTCCACCCACGGGCATCAGAAGCTCTCATCTTCAACCCCAAGCTGGAAGCCCAGCGTGCGCTGGAAAGGGCGGTCGCTGATGCGGGCGAAAGGCTGTTCTGGACTGCAATCATCACGGGCCCTTGGATGGACTGGGCCATTGAACAAGGCATCTTTTGGGTCGACAGAAGTAAGAAAGTGGTGACGCGTTATGGCTCCGGTGACCAGAAATGCAGTCTCAGTCGGCACGCCCTGAACGGCGAGGCATTGGTTGCGGTATTGACCAATCCCGACAAGTATCGAAATCGCCCAGCATACTTCGCCAGCTTCACCGTCTCGACGAACGAGATCATTGATGCCATACGCAGTCTCGAACTGGATGGGTGGGAAGTAGTCGATGTGCCTTTCGATGAGTTTGCCGAGAAGGCCCGACAAATGTGGCATGAAGATACGAAAAATGGGGTCCGGGACAGGCTTCACTCAGCGGCATATGCGGCGCTGAGCACCGTGGCGCTTCTGGATGAGCGTAATCGATTTGGTTCCGACTTTGGAAACCATGTTGAGACCGGATGTGATGAAGGAAACGGCGCATTGAGGGAGACCCTGCGGCGTCTGCTGGCTTAAGTCCATGTGTCTCCATATGGGTCAAAGTGTTGTGGCAAAGTGAGAGCCTCGACAAGTACACTCATTTCAAAATGAGAGGAATAGTTTGCAGATTTACTGTATTGCATCTAAAGCCCAGTATCTCTCGCTTAGTATCTAGTAACTAATCCAGCCACTCCGCTGTTGCCAACCCTTTTACTGAACGATAGTGAAACTCATTTGCCGTTGCAAATGGGGGCGCACATAGTATCTGATTTAATTGGTCAGTAAAACTGCTTCCTTCTCCAACTGCCGTGCGACATACTGCATGCATCCTCACTGGGCAACGGGCATGTTCTCTGGCAGTCTTCGCAGGCACCAGCCATGACGGCGGTGAAGTAGGATGCCACAAGAGCGATGACAATTTGGAAACGCATTGTGAAGACTTTTGCAAACGATCAACGTTGTGCTGACGAGAATGATTATAAATAGGTATGAGGCAGGAAATTGCGTGACTGAAGAGATAGGATGACTGGGTAAGACAGTTGCGATGACAGGTTATGATTTCCGACGAAGAGACTTCGATCTAATTATTTATACAATATGAAGGTAAGCTAGACCATCACGGCAAATATGATAGAACGCATGCCTGGGTATCCATGATAGGCATCGGGTAAGCATGGCGAGTCATCGAGTCGGCTGCACGTTTTGTGGCAGTTTCAAGATTTATCCTCATCCAGCATATTTGCACGCAGTATTCAACTCATACAACGGGCGACTGCAACGTACCAATTATTGACCTGACTCGCTCTCGTCGCTTTAATATACAAACCGGCTAGAGAACATGATACTCAAATTCTCACCCATTTTGGATGAGTGATGGTAAGTTGACGTCGGTTACAGCTTTCAGAGGAGACAAGTGACTTGAGTTCTACGTCACTACGACAGGATAGCTGCTGCGTCTTGATACGACATTTTCCAAGGACGACTGATTTCGGAAGCTCGACTGTGGCGAACTTGGTGATCGGTGGTTCCGGTTTTCTCAAACATCTTCTTGAATAGAGTTTATCTACAGACTACAGGGACCGCTGACCAGTGCCGTTGAGTAATCGAACAGCCGCCAAGTCATCAGATAAACAGACGGACTGATCCAAGAGGACCGCTGCTTGTGAAAAAGTGTATCCCTGTGCAAAGACCGACGGCGTGGTAGCAGTGGGGGTAAGCTTTGAGTTCGATCTGCGGTCTCGAAATCCGGTCTGATAGCTTACGCGTAGGAGACGACGAAGCATCCAGAATTCGATGGACCAGGGCCCAGGGGTGGCGCTTGTGATCTTCCTACTGTAGTAAAGACTGGAGGAAAGCTATCTACCACTTCCACTTGTATTCCGCCGCGGAATAGCCTGAACCCTCAGACATGCGAAGGCAGGCCTTTCCCTCAGTTACATTGGTAGCATGCGGACCCTGGGCAAGCACCTGGTTGTAAGCCTTTCCACAAAGCTTGCGGTTACTGACTGTTGGCTCCTCATCTATGAGTACTATAAATACCTCGTGGAAAATTACTTCCTTACTTTTTACGCCGTTAAATGCAGCATTGAATTAAGTTTCAAGCCCTTCTTGTGTCGCAATTCGATCGGATAAAGTCTCTTCCTGGAAAGATGGCCTTTTGTAGTATCAATCCCAGGGTTCGCATGCATTTCATGAGGCTACAGTTTTGTTTGAACACTATCTTCACATGGTTGTCAGAGCATCGAACCACGCTGTAGCCATGGTCATCTGAAAAAGAAAGTTGTCGTGCTCTCAGCAGATGTCGCCGACAACCCTGCGACGTGCTCTGCTCCTTACGCAGCTCTGGATCGCCCTGGCGATGTACATAGGATCACCGCAGCTACGGCGGTCAGAGAAAGCCGTCAAGAGTTAAGACTGCTGATTGCTGAAACCATAGGAGTGGTGCAAACTAACAGGGTTGCATGTTTGCAGTCATATACGATGCCAGAGTACAAGTTTGAATGACTCGACGCAAGACATACTCCAATTAAACACGGGGTCGCATATTGTCACGAAGCCATGTCCACTGTGTCGCCGGCTTTCATGCAATAGTTGTCCCAGAAAACAAGTAATGCTTCCCGAGGAATATGCTAAATTAGGTGGAACGTCAGACAATCGGTATCAGTCTTTAAACCGGAGCTGCCGATCTTCTGTGGCCGCCGGTAGGTTCTGTGATGTCCATTCTATCCGTGTACGGAGTAGTCCATCGGCCTATTTAAGCCTTCATGACTCGCTCTGCAAGATATTCCCATCGGAGACTATAACCCGGACCCGTATTCTTGAAACACATGCCGCAGGCTGGCGCTGGCAACATGCAAAATCTGGATACTTAACCGCACCCGCAAGCTGCAGTCAATCCCGAGAACCATGCAAGGGGTACACCTTGTAGCAGTCAAGACCAACATCAGTCGCACCTACAGATTCGTTTCCTTGGACGTTTGGTCTGTTTTGTTAGACATGCGATTTGCCCTCAATGATTCTTCGGCTACTGGATGATCTCGAAGCTTCATGGCATGGACTTCAATAACTACACGAAGATTCATCCAATAGCCTTTGGTCTTCGCGAAGGAATGCGGCTTATTCGAATTTGTGTTTTATTGCACTCGTCCTCCCCCTCGTCCTCGTCCTCGTCCTTCTCCTGCATATATACCAGTTGCGGAGCGGGTGGCACTGCTAAATCATCAAGCGTCAAGATGTTGGTCGGTCATCGCTTGAATAAGACTCTTGGAGAAGCTGCTCGGAGACTTGTGATAAGCATGTCTACGTAAGCCTGACGTGCTCTGTTTACCTACATGTTTCAGTCAGGCCCGCAAAGAGGCGAGGAGAAATCACGTCGGTTATGAGCTCGACAACGCCCTGCAGCTGCCTACGTCGATATTCTATAATTCAACGGGAGGCGAATCGAAGTGGGTCATACCAAGACGCGCTCTACCTGGTTCTTAGGCCGGCACAACCGGCAGGAAGAAACGCGCCTACTTCTGCGTGCCGCGTCGGGGAGGAAAGTCGAGCTGCGTGGGTCTAAGACTGTGAAAGTACGTAGCCGTTCAACCTCGTGATCAGCGGCTTTGAGGTCATGGGAGCAGATCATGGAAGAGATGGTCGAAGGGTTGCATGCTATGTCAACATGTCACGTGTCATGTTTCACACCCAGTTCGTGATTGATACCGGCACAAGGTCTTGGTGGGCTTTCAGCCTTTCAGCGTGTACGATGTTGTCAGTCGTTAGCACGTCTTTCATTTTCAAGGGCTAGACTTCGTAAGAGCCACTTTAGTCTGTTCCAATCGGCAGGGCTGTTCTACAAGTCTTCCAACTACCTTCCAACTACTGCCTGGCTGGGTTGGCGGTAAGTCGACAAGAAATTGGCAGTCTAGCCTTGCAACGATTTGGGAACCAGGGCCGTGGGTCATGCGTAGGCGACCCCTGGATCACGCAGGATCCGACGACTTACATCTTTGCCAGGCACATGATTGCCTTCGGGCACGTCTGGGAAGAGCTTACCAACCCACGCCCATTTGCACTGCGTACCTGCTACACGTGGACGGTAGACTAGTTGAGCTTTTCCAATTCCAAGTGGCCTGATGCATCTCATAGTACTGTCACTGCCCTCTCCACAATGCGGGCTCACCGAGAAAAACGTCGAAAGAGGCAGGACGTGATGATCTAGCACCTGTTCAATACAGACCGGCTTGGAAACTGCTGGACAATAAGTTGGTCCAAATCTTTTCAGCTCGCCAAGTAAACCACCCTATCAATAGGACAGTCATCACTGGGACACAGTTGCAATCTTAGCGGTGGCTACAAATGATTCGTTGCAACAGTTTCTTCAGTTGACTTCATACGGCTGCTTGTTCAGACCAGTAACGAGTGGCCAGGCTCTCCCGAATGGGGATGTGGCACTACACTGGACTCTAGAGACATCGTGAGTCAATATGTGTCAACTACACAAGTCGTTGAAGTGCGATTTTGGGTGGAAACATGTCAACGGAGGCTTCAGTGGATTGAACAGACCGGTGGATCATGAGCAGGACGTTAGCTGAGACCACAGCCGTCTGAGTCGTCATTTCAGGCGTGAAGAAATAGCGACGATCTATAATTACAAGGCGTCATTAGATGTCAATTTACCCAGGTTGTGAAGAATTTTCCTGCTGGAGTCTGGCCATGTCATTCCAACGACGATGGTGTTGTCGGAATTCGGTGACTAATTGGCTTTTGCAGGTCTGGGCTGTCGAGAAGAGAACACGGGCTGCAACGAGGAGTTATGATTCGTTGTTGTGAAAGAACCGAATCGGCTTGGTAATTGCTTGGGTTTCTTGGGTTTCTTGGTCCTTTGACAGGCCAGTGGATACATTTGCGGCACAGCAATTGGTCAACGCCAGGGTGACGGTAGCTGAATTTATGTGACCTCAGCGACCTTGTAAGGCACCCACGATTGAACACATGGGAGAAATACTGTCGAGGGACTTTGATTACGTCCGGCTTGGCTGTCAAATCATCCGTATCTGCTGTTCGTCATGCGAGAACCGGTCGGAACGACAAAAGCATCGGTATCGAGGAGATGGCAGGCATACAAGCGGATTGGACAGGCAGCAGTGCGTAACACAGACTGAGGATGGACGATCGGGTGTGAGACTGGTTCGGGAAGTCTTTGGAGTAGACCCTTGGCGGTTTCTCAGTTGGTGTCCGGAGAGAGACGAATGAGGTGAGAATGCCAGGCAAAAGGGCAGCCCGAGCGAGCCCATATGCCGGGGAGGACAACGTGAGTGGTAGTTGCTGAGATCCTTTGGTAGGGAGACGACATTCGATGCAGTCGATGAGCGGAGCGTTCTGGGAGGCGTAAGTGGTCTTGGCCCCTTGGCGGAGGGAGCATGATTTATAGAAATTCGGACCATTCGTGCCACTTCGCAGTCAATTGGGCTGACGGCATGGCCCGGTTACGAGCACTATGCGGAGGGATGTGAAGCTGCGAAAGACAGATGTTCCGGGATGACGATGAATGGGGTGGAAGTCACAATCCACAGAGAGGGACGGAAGCCAACACGTGGGGGATTTGGCGGTCGTGATTCGGCAGTTGCGGGGCGTACGGAGGTGGGGCCGAGGCGTACCTGGAGAATGGGGCTCCGGGGAGCGGTCGCGGAAAGCGGTACGTATCCGCTCAGCACTTCCTGTCGCGCCTCTTGAACGGAGTCTTGGCGCTTGGCGCTTGGCGCGCCAAGTCGCTAGAGAGGCCCCACCCCTCTGGCGGAGCTCGGTGGCTTCTTCTGGTTAAGCGCCCTCGCCTGTTTCCCTTCTCTTCTCTGTTCCTTCAACCTACATGCCATCATCTTTGGCCTTTCACTTGACGACGACGTCTCAGACCCATTGCTGAACCTTTGGATGAAGTCTGGGCAGGTGAACTTAGGGTCCAATCTGGACCTCCCATTGGCCTGTCAGCTCTGACCAGGCAAGACGAGTTCAGCGCCCTTTCTCCACTAGTTCCACCCTCCTTGATTGAACCTTCAACCAACGACCAAGTCCTGACGTTGAAGCCGTTACCAGACTCGAGCATCCTGGATCAGTCGGTGCAGCGTGCAGCAAGTCTCTAGGCTTGCCGTCTGCACGTGAGGGATGCCACATCTTGTCTTGCTGCGATGCCATGCCATGTGCTTGCATCCAGACAATGGCTGCCCATTTCTTCCCTCCTAAGGCCAAGACAGCTGTGCTCTCAGCTGGCTAGCCATGGGTACTTCACTTCCACCGAGAAGAGCCCCCACCCTCATGTTCCATGCCTTTGTACTTTGGCCCCTGCGGTATGCAAGTGTAGCATGAATGCTGGCATGATATCTCTCATCCACACTTCCAAGACTCGCTGAGAGCAAGACTCCGACGAGGCCAGACCTTCTGGTGCTGACATAGAAAGACCGCCGGGTCTTCGGCCGTGTTCCGTCCGGGGTGTTAGGGATATCAGCCCAGCTTTCTGACCGTCATTCCATCAAGGACTCGTAGAACCATCGCCTCTGCACATACTTCGAGGTCCTCGAGAATCTCACAGCCCAAAGAGGAAACACACCTCTCCAAAGGCTGCGCCAGCCCCCGGTAAGCTACTTTGTAGGGAAGCACCCGTGTGAGGTTCAACCGATGGCTATCGACGGATCCGCCGCACCTGCAGATGATGGATGTGGCGAGCCCTTGCCGGCCCAACTGCGATTTGCAGAATCGAGTGGCATGTCCATGTTTCAATTTCTTCTGTTGTTGGTCTGCGGTCGTCGCCGACGGGCCACACCTCCCAAGACCGAGGAAGAATCAGACCTTGCACCATCCTGGCCACCATCTTGGCGGGATCATGGAGGGTTCAGGTCGTCTCGAGGTGGGCCATGGTTCGCCCGTGATCGCCCCGTCGTCTGGTATATATCCTCTGCGTCGTCCAGGTCTCTGTCTTTCTGCTTCCATGTCGACTTCTCGAACATCATCCCCCTACCCGGCTTTGCTCCCGCGCCACTCAAAGGGTCTTCAATCTCTTGTCACCCCTCCCTTGCATTTGACAGACCTGACTTGCAAACCTTTTTGCATATCAGTCAGACACTTTCGTTTACCGCAAAAGTCGACCATCCAGAGCGCAGCAGACTAGTGCAGTTGTGCCAACCGACAAGATGGCTCTGCATCAGTACGACTACATCTTTGCCATTGGCACAATCTTCGCGTTTCTCGACGCGTGGAACATCGGTGCGCCCACTTGAAGCTTCCGGAAATGCGTGAATGTAAGGCTAACTTGACCTATTCCAGGTGCCAACGATGTTGCCAACTCATGGGCCACGTCCGTCTCGTCCCGATCCATCTCCTACATCCAAGCCATGTCCCTAGGTTCCATCCTCGAGTTTGCCGGTTCCGTTGGTGTCGGTGCTCGTGTTGCCGACACAATCCGTACCAAGATCGTCGACATTGACCTCTTCGAGAACGACCCTGCGCTCCTCATGCTCGGCATGTGCTGCGCCGTCACCGCCTCCGCCATCTACCTCACGTTCTGCACCAAGATCGGTCTCCCCGTCTCGACCACGCATTCCATCATGGGCGGTGTCATCGGCATGGGTGTTGCTCTCATCGGAGCCGACAACATTCACTGGGTTTCCTCCAGCGGCAGCATCGACTCCGGTGTCGTCTCCGTCTTCCTCGCTTGGATTATCGCTCCTGGTCTGTCCGGCGCCTTTGGTGCCATCATCTTTACAATCACCAAGTACGGCGTCATGCTTCGCAAGAACCCCGTCATGAAGGGTCTCATGCTGGCGCCCGTGTACTTTGGCATCACCGCGTCCCTCCTGACGATGCTGATCGTCTGGAAGGGCGGCTCCATCAAGGTGAACTTTACCGACGGCGAGACCGCCGGTATGATCATCGGAGTCGGCGCCGCTTGGGCTCTCGTCGTCACCATCTTCCTCATCCCGTGGCTGTACCGCATCGTTCTCAAGGACGACTGGCAGCTGCGCTGGTACCACATTGCCCAGGGTCCTCTTCTCCTTCGCCGTCCCGAGCCTCCTGTCCAGCCCGAGGGTTTCTCCGGTGGAATCCGCGACTTCTACTCCGGCCACATGACCAAGGAGGAGCTCGACGTAGCCCGCGGCGGTGTGACTCAGACTCACAGCAACGACATTGAGTCCGGCTCGGCCTCTGCCGACGGCGAGAAGAAGGTTGTCCAGGACTCCACCGATGCCGAGGCCCAAGTCCCTTGCCGCAACAACGAATTCGTGCACAAGCCCATCGTCGGCCCCCGCCCCGAAGGTGCCTGGTACACCGGCGCTGTTCTGTTCTGGATGCTCAAGAAGGTCTTCCTCTCGGGTGTCGACCAGGACATCATCAACATGCAGAAGAAGGAAAGCGTCCTCACCGGTGACCTCGAGGAGATGCACGCCCGCGTCCAGCACTACGACAACAAGGCTGAGTTCCTCTACTCCTTCATGCAAGTCATGACCGCGTGTACCGCATCCTTCACGCACGGTGCCAACGACGTGGCCAACGCCATCGGCCCCTACGCCACCATCTACCAGATCTGGAACACCGGTGCCCTCTCCGGCAGCAAGTCTGAAGTCCCCATCTGGATTCTCTGCTTCGGTGGTGCCGGTATCGCCCTGGGTATCTGGACTTACGGATACAACATCATGCGCAACCTGGGTAACCGCCTTACGCTTCACTCCCCTGCCCGCGGTTTCTCCATGGAGTTGGGTGCGGCCATTACCATCATCCTCGCTACTCGTCTCAGTAAGTTCCCACCCAAGATCCTCAAACCTTTGATGTGATGGGAGTTGCTAACCCTTTTCGTAGAGCTCCCGGTCTCGACGACACAATGCATCACCGGCGCCACGGTGGGTGTCGGCCTGTGCTCCGGTACCTGGCGGTCCATCAACTGGCGCATGGTCGGCTGGATCTACATGGGCTGGATCATCACCCTGCCCACGGCCGGCATCATCTCCGGCTGCTTGGCGGGTATCATCGTCAACGCTCCTCGCTGGGGCATGGCCAACTGAGCGATCTCGTCGGGCGGAGTCGACTCGTTTAATCCGGTCTGCGGGATGACGGGGGCGTTCTTTCGGTCTTTTGGTGTCGGGAAGCCCGCAACTTTCTGGTCATCTGCACTCAAAAATTCGTGTATTCTTTCCCTTTTTCTCGGACACTTAGACTACTCATACCCTCATTAGTGCTGTGCTTATTAATACATGCTGTACAATCTTTGATGTTGTTTGTCTTTGTGAACTTGACTTGCGGGTTCGACGGGTATCGTTGGAGACGCAGTAAAGTTCCACTGGGAACGTAGCTGTGAGAGGTTGATATAGGGTGTATTTTAGACCGATCTTGGAGCCTGTAGAGTCTAAGGAAAATGGTAGGTTGATCACGGAAGTGTGGTATGGGAACTATCGTTTCTGCATGTAGAAAGGTTCGACACGGCGGATGATGAAGACGATTCAACAAACAGACAGTAGAAGAACAACGTAGGAATTTACCTGCCAGACTCTCGTGTTCTGCCTACGGGCGGTGAGAGGCTATTTTATAGCCGAATGAATACTGTCCAGAGTGTCTATTGTCGATCATGACTTGAAGTGATCAGAGAGCGTTGATGCGGGGAAGACTGCAGTGGCCCTAGTGGGCAGGAGTCTTCAATATAAGAGCGAAGACAGTGCAAGGAAGACGTAGGATTGAGTTCTCAGTTGATCCTCCGGGTAACAGGAAATTATATACGGCATGCGGCAATGGTCTGGTTAATTGTCAGAGCTGGGAGGCCTCTTGGCCGTGGTGTCGAGGGAAGATGGCTGTGGCGGTGCCAAGACCTGGTTTGCGCGTTCTGAGTGACGCTCAATATATGCTTGCCAAGCCTTGTGATGAGGTATTGGACAGCTAAACACTTCAGGACGCAAGATCGCTGATGCTGCTGGTGGCCAGTCAGTTGAACGGGTGTATAGGCCCGGGGTGGGTGTGCAGTAGGTAGTTCGGCTGGGCCAGGCCTTTGTGAGGTGCGTCTGCTGCGAGCTTGTTGGACGATCGGTTGGAGTGGTCCCAAGACAAAAGGAGCATGACGGGCTGCAAGAAGCGCCGAGCTGGATCTTGTTCGTCACAAATATGCACCATGCTGATCTGTCGTCGGTGACAAAATCGGGTGGTTCGTGCGATGTGAGAGATTATATCCGCTACATTAAGAGGCGAGGAAGCCCACGAACGTAGCAAGTGGACATTCTGAGCTTTTGTCTCGGCGGCCATTGCTAGTGACATCAAGAGTCTGGCTGGCATGAAATCCTGGCCGTGTAGTAGTCACGAGCACACAAGTAGAGTCGCAGCGAAAAGCAGCTCAGACTTTTACAGCAGGTCCACCTCATAATGGGTTGGCTGTTGACGGTAGACTAGATCATCCCTGGCAACTGAACTCCTTCCTGCTATGTTCTGTCAAGTTGAACCGTGGCTGTCGTGACTATGGTACGATGGCGATGTTACGACGCGCGAGACCAAGAGTGATATCGCCGTATGTGAAGCAATTCCACAGCAGGGAGAGTGAAGTCAACGTCTGCAGCAAATAGAATTCCCCATACCTTTGGCCTCCACATTATGAAGCCGAATACGAATACCATCTTTGGCCGAATAGCTCAGATTATATCCAGCTTCCCCTTCCCTCATCTCCAGCTTCTTTCCAGCAACTCCCACAGCAGCCCAACGAGTTCCTCAGGCATGGAAGAGAGTGGATAGAGGGAAACATCCCCTGCAGTCCGTTTTCCAGTGTGGTCAGCGTTGCCCGGTCTCCATGAAAACCACATCCCCGTGCCAAGACGATTGGACAGCAACGATCGTGAGACCTAATCTTCAGCAACGGATCTGGGCATCATCCTACTCCAGGCTTACGCAGTCTCGCTTAGTCGCCAGACGCGAAAATCAAAAGCTCGAGTGGCCCAGCTCATCCGAAGGGGCCGCCGTCTCATGTTATATATCACCGAGGGGCTGGTCAAGAACCGGAAACCATCGCCGGGCCCCCAGTCGGTTTTCGGAGTAGCTCTGCGGCCCCGACGGGGTCGTTGGCTCGTTTTCCCTGCTGGACATTCTTCAGCTCCGACCTGAGTGATGGCGGAGAAGAGGATTGTTCTTTAGGCAACGAACCTCGTGGTCGACGTGCGAGAAAGGGCTTCGCAGCCCACGTGGACGTTGTCGTCAACGTTGTGCCCACTTATCGCGCCAAAGAACGACCGGCCTCCTGAGTGATGCATGCAGAATATTCCAGTAGTCGGCAGCAGACTTGGTAACCTTCTTCTCGAGCAGGTCATGTCGAAAAGGACGATTTGCAGTAAAGCAGCATATTCCCCGGCCTATAGTCGACCGCAAACTTGGCTGATGCACTATTGCATTCTGATCTTCTCCCCGAACTTGACGTGACGCTGCAGATGCCATGAGTTATATCGGCGATCTCGTCGACAGCTTGCGGGCGTTTTCGCCTCAAGAGCAGAGGAATCTCATCATCTATATCCTGGGTATCATGGTGTACAAGTTCGGTCTGGAGGCGTTTAACGGGTCCATCACCGCACTTGCGACGACGATATGAGTACGAGTCCATCACCAACAGCACGTCTGCAAGGACCTTCGAACGGCTTGCACTCCTACAGGGCCTCAACCAGGCGGCGCAGTGCGTGGGCAGCATCATCATTGCCCCCCTCGTCAAGAGATACCCCACGAAGAACGTCCTCGCTTGCGCCATCCTCATATTCGGCGTGTCCAGCGCTGCGTTGTTGATGCGAGACGCTGCGACTGGTGGTCACTTTATGCCCGAGGCATACAAGACGAACCCCCCCCCCCCAAGAATGAATGGCCATACTAAGGCCGCTACCTAAGTGATGCAATTATCCCGATTTACACAGTCAGTGGAATCGCGTACGGGTGCGTGGGGCCGATCCGTCGCATCATCCCTACCTAGAGGCATTGTCGGGGGCAATGTCCAGAAACTGCGGAAGATGGATACCATCGTGAGTGTCTCCAAACATGTGACTGGGGAGAAGAAGCTGATGGAAGTGATACCAGGTGCACATCTTCTACGAAACAACGGGCACAGCCGGTGCCTTCGTGGCCGGAATAGTCCTCATCCCCCGCTTCGGAAACAACATGAGCTTCATCATCACCCCAGTTTGCTTCGCCGTGTGCTCGACGATATGGTCCTTCATCTCCGACCTCGGCTTCGTCAGGCGGGATCAGTCGATCGTCACCCAAGAGCGCTCGAGCTACTTCAAAGCTCTATGGGGTGGTCTATCGCTGTTTGGCGAGTCCATCTGGGTGGGAGCACGCATCGTGTTGACGTCGAGGAAGTTCGTTTGGCTCGTTCCAGGCTATGCCATCGCTATCTGGAGAGCGGCGTCACACCGCATATTGCGCGCCGTTATCTCGGAGAGTCTGCCTGGTCCCAAATTTTGGTGGGAGGTTCCAACTTGGGAGAGCTGCTAGGCGCGTTCTGCGTATTCGTATTCACGAACATTGTCCATGCCTTGGCTTCGCATCGACGCGTTGATGCTGCTAATCGTCTGGTTTATACCAGTTTGGCGACCCTCTGCCCATGAGGCATCGCAGGCTTGGCTCGTGGCCGCCGCCTTTCTTCCCAACTCGTTCGGGTGGGCTGCCGGTGACGTCTCCCTCGCAGCGTACATCCACGCGGCTCTTGCGCGACAAGAATCAGATGACAAGAATACCTCAGCATTGGGTGCCGTCATGGCATTCTTGTATTCGTTCTACATTACACTCTATGCCGTTGCTGGAACCTTTCTCGGTCGATATCTCGACAGCGTGTACACTGCCAGCGGAGGCAGCGATGGTGGAGGGACTATCCACAGTGGCCTCATCAACACCGCCGGCGTGCAGTTCACCGTCATCTCAGTTGTGGTCTTTTGCTCCACCTTCGTCCCTAGAGGTGCGTTTTCACCGAATCCCGAGATGATTTCGGAGGAGAGACTCGACAAGGACATGGCCTAGGAGGATATGGAAAAGCAGGACAGGTACAAGAGGGGGGAAACCCCAGATTTTGGCAAGCAGTAGAGTTTCCAAGTCAGGATTTCCGGTCACAGCCGAGCCGAGTTGACGAAGAATGCATTCCAGAGGGCGGAAGACGGTAGCTTCGTTAGAATCAACGGTATCCTCCTGGTCAAGAGTTGCAGTCCCAGGTCCCCATCACCAATAAGAGCACAAGATCTTTTTGACTTGAACATGGGAAGGGCATGCTTTGCTTGGGTGCTTGTGTGTGTGGAATTTGGGCATATTTGCAGCAAATGGGACACATTCCGGGCTCTCCAACGTCATCTGATGCTCGTGAGTCAACATTGCCTTTCTGGGCTTGACCTCAAGTGGAAATGGCGGTAGGGGAAATTGGATACGTGCGAGACGCCGTAGAACGATAAGTTACCATCGCCCTTGAACTGCTACCTGGTTCCGGCGGAGACGCTTACACGTATACGATTCAGCCGCACTGGGGTTGGATCGCCATCGATGCCTCGCCCGAGAGCTTTTCCAGCCGAGGCAAGGGAGCGCTACAGAAGAAATGGTTCATCGAAGCTCCTTTACCCCATTCATTGACATCGGCAGAGGCTTGATGGCCAGGATTATTAACCAGTCAATCAACACCGAGGGCATCTTCGGCCAGTGACGATGCTCCACGACGAATGCGCGACAGAGGCGCTGCGGAGAACCGTCAGCCATGACGTTCACGAGATCGCGCTGTTGGTGATAGCCATCGGCCCCTCATGCAGTGCGACACCAACCAAGACACGTCAGGTCCTAATCAGCCCTAGCCATGTTTCTTCTCCCTTCGAGCCTGCTGTGATTCACATGTCTGGGACATTGTCTCATTGCGGATGCCGGCAGAGCTGGCCTACGATCTTGTGTGCCTTGTGTTCCACGAGCGCATCTGGAGCTATAATCTCTGGCCTTGCCCTTGACTGATATTTGATCCGTCTTTCGCATTGTTGATACATTGTACTACTTTTTGGCTGAACTGTTGACCGCAGCAATGGCCAGCCCGTCGAGCGAAAACCGTCCGTGGGACAATGAGATCACGATCGAAGTCCCTCAGCTGGGCCCGAAGCTGGGTCCCTGCGCCCACCGAACAAGCAAATACGCGAACAAGAAGAGGCTCGTGATTTGCTGTGACGGCACCTGGAACAACTCGTAAGTCTCGGTTGCAGACCGGCAATCGACCTGTCAAGGACCAGGTTCTGATACGTCCTCGCCGACTAGGAACAAGAAGGGCATCATCTCGACCAACGTCGCCCGCCTCTCGGCCGCCGTCGCCCACAAGTGCTGCACCGGCATGCCCCAGGTCGTCTTCTACCATCGAGGAGCAGGCACCGATGAGTCCAAGGTGGCGCAGGTGCTCGGGGGAGTCCTGGGCAAGGGAATCATTGGCGTGAGTAGCCAGTTCTTGGACGCCGAAGCAGAGGACGATCGTGCTGCGGCCGAAGCTGACAGCCGTCGCCCGCAACGCAGGACATTGCCGACGTGTACCGCTTCATCTGCGACAACTACAACCCCGGCGACGAGCTCGTCATCATCGGCTTCTCGCGGGGGGCCTTCACGGCGCGCTCCGTCGCGGGCATGGTCTGCAACATTGGCCTGCTGAACCGCGTCGGGCTGGCCAGCTTTGGCGACATTTTCCACGACTACCAAAACTTCCCCAACTGGCGGCCGGGCACCGGGTTCGACAAGGGGGACCACCTCGTCGGGTTCACGCTGACCAACTACGAGCGGCTGGAGAGGTTCCGGACGAAGGACGCGGCGAGGGCCGACGCGAGAGACCACGACGAGATGGAGGGGGAGCTCGACGAGGACAAGAAGAAGTTCTTTGAGAGCATGACCAAGTGCACCAAGAAGAATGGGAAGCCGGACTTGATGCTGATGGCGAAGAAGTACCGCCACTTTCTCGAGAAGGTTCGTCGTATACTCTTTTGAGTACAACGCACAGCTAATTCGCCCCTCCCAGCACTACATGATTCTTTGCGAGCGGAAGCTGGAGGAGAGAGACGGGGTGACTGACTTTTTCTTTTCTCCAGTTGATTTCACAATCCAGGCCGTCGGCAAGTAACCCTCAGTCTGTATGCACACCTGATGTCGAGCTGACCTCGAGTAACAGGAGTATGGGACACGGTCGGTAGTCTCGGTTGGCCCAAGATGCCCTGGGAAAAGCTCCGAACGGATCGTAGCGCCGACGAGGTATGGCATCCGTCGACGGACGCGAACCGTCTTTGATCCTGACCACTCGCAGCTCCGCTTCGCAAGTCTCGACGTCCATCCCAACGTCGAGCATGCCTTCCACGCGCTGGCCCTCGATGAATGGCGCACAGCGTTCAGTCCGACGCTCTGGGGCAAGCGAGGCAACGATAGCACCCATCTCCGCCAGGTCTGGTTCCCCGGCAGCCACAGCAACGTGGGCGGAGGGTTCGAGGACCAGCAAATCGCCACCATTGCCCTGGCCTGTGAGTAAACCACTCGGAGCCGGACGTCGAGATCCAAAGACACTGACCAGCCAACTTGTGATCAGGGATGGCCGACCAGCTCACGTCCGTCGGCGTCGAGTTCAGCACCCCCGAGATGAAGCGCATCTTCTACACCATCGACCCGGGCGTCGAGGCCAGAGACTGGGGCAAGGGCAGGATTTCCAACCCCTCGGCTGCCACCGCCCTGCCCGACAAGGCATACAACGCCGTCTGGTACCCCTGGCAGAAACTGAGGGGCCAGGATACCGTCGCCGGCACCCGCACGCCCGGGTCGTACCGGGAGGACGGCAAGCAGGACTTCATCCAGAACCCCAACGAGCTCATCCACCCTTCGGTCCGCGTCAGGTACCTGTACGAGGGCCTCGGGCTCGACGACGTCGGCGACTGGCACTGTCCCGCCCTGACCAGCAAGGGCTTCACGCTGCAAAAGAGCACCGCGCCGTTCGAGGCCGAGGAGCCCGCTCACCAGCACTTCATCGCGTCAGAGTACGAAACGCTGTCGGGAAAGGTCGCCTCCGTCCACCAGGGCCTTCCCGTCGATCCGTCCACGGAGCACAAGCTCGTCGTCCACCAGCTGCCGTACGAATCCCACCTCTAACAGCTCGACCAGGCCAGGAACAACTGGGTCTGGACCGACGGCGAGAAGACGCTGCGCGAGGAGCGCATCGGCATGTGGGAGCGGCTCTACATCATGGTCAACCACGACCTGCTCGACAAGCAGGAGCAGCGGAGACTTGCCCGGGAACAGCGCGAGCGGCTTCGGGGCGAGGAAAAGAAGAAGCAGGGGCTGGGCGGCATGGTCCGGTCCTGGGTCACGGGCAAGGTCGGGGCCGCGCGGGCCACGGCCGGCGATGTGCTCTCCAAGACGGTTGGGAAGCTCGTGGCCGGAGCCGGGAAGCCGAAGCCGCTCGACTATCCCGCAAAGTTTGGATATCACGACTTTGTCTCGTGGCAGAAGGGCGACATGACGACACCCGCGAAACGGGGAAAGGCGTAGTATCGTCTGGCGGGCTGGGCCTCAGAGGGCACAAGGACACGTGTAAAAGAGTAGCAAAATGTATGTCACAAACCATACGATTAGGCCTATAGAGATAGATAGGTAAAGGCTTATTCATGTTAAAAGCTATCTATAGAGCAGTATTATTTGATATATAAGTTTATAGGCATGTCTTACATAAGAAGTGTCTTATGTAAGCGAGCAACGTGACCTGGGATAGCGGCCCACAGGCATGAAGCTATCACGACAATGTATTATTCCTGACTTTTATATGGCGCGTGTTAAATGGCTTGGGTATAATTAGTCTTTTCCGCATTAATCTCTCTTCCCCTTCCCGCGGGCGTCCTCCTCCTCGCTGCTGCTGCTCAGCGTCGCCTCGCTCGTGTTGACCCTGAAGCTGAAGTCCACGACGCCGACGAGACTGCTCACCGAGCGCACCAGGCCCTCGAGGTCGTCGCACACCAGGGAGCTGCACACCTGAAGCACGGCGAACTCGGTGTACCCGTGCTGCTCGACGTTGCGGACGTCCAGGATGCTCCCGCCGCCCATCGGGCTCGTCATTTCCGCCAGCTCGGACATGGCGGCCAACGCGCCGCTGTCGCCGGACGGAGACTCCGCGACGCTCGGTTTCCGCGTGCTGGAGCGCACCTCGGACCCGGTGCGGGTGTTTACGGTGACGAGGCGGTGTTCGAGCTCGCTTCCCCTGCGCTGGATACCCGGCTCCGGTTCCTGGGACGGCGAGCGGAGGTGGAGGAGCTTGCGGGTGAGTTCGTTGGGACGGGGCAGCTGCATGAAGGGCGGCAGCGACTGTCCGGAGAGCAACGAGTTGGACAGCAGTGTGAGGGTGGACAGGATCGTGTGCTGCGTCGGTTCGATGCCGGCCAGGACTTGGTTCAGAGCTCGGAGCCATTGCCGGTCGCCGGCCGACGAAGCAGCGGAAGGGCGGTCGCGGGGTTTCCAGGTGATGGTGTAGGCGATCAGGGTGAGGTACCGCATGATGCTCGTCGACCGCTTGATGATGTCTTCGTACGTCGCCCTCGGAAACTTGCCGCCAATGTCGGGCTCCCACTTCTGCCACTGCGCGTGGCTGTCCAGACTGGGGAGCAGGAGCAGCAGCTTGCCCAGGATGCGGCGGCGCTCCTTTTCCATCTTTTGCGCCGGGGTCCCCGGCATCTTGATGTCGCCGTGGGTCTCGGCCATGGTCGCCTTGATCGTCTCGGTGATGACGCTGAAGTAGTTCGCCAGGAGGTAGAGCGAGGCGCTGAGGTCCTTGCGAAGCCACGCGCGGTCCGTCATGGGCGACGGGAAGACGGTCCAGATAAAGGCGACGGCACAGCCCGCGGCCACGCACGCGAGACGGTAGGGTGCGAGGAGGTAGGTTGGGTAGTAGGGCTGGCCCGTCGCGGCGGCCGCGGCCTGGCCAATCTTCTGGACCTGCAGCTCGTAGCCGATGATCAGGACCTGGGTGATGATGAGGATGAGCCAGACGGGCATGAAGCGCGGGTGTTTCAGGACGAAGTACTGTTCGATGAAGATGAAGAGCCACAGGAAGACGATGACTCCGGCCGTCCTCTCGACGACGATGTACCATATGACGTACGACAGGACCATGGCAACGAGTGTCCCGCCGACTCGGCAGACGAAGCCAAAGATGGACTGCCCGGCCGTGATGGTCATGCCGATGGCGATCATGATCATGGCCCAGACGAGGCGCTGCTCGTTGAAAAAGCTCTGCGTGTTTTGGAGAAAGGCGAGGATGCCGACGGTCATGGTGGCGATGGCGACGCGGAACCCGAACAGAGACTCGCCGGACCCGACAAAGGCAGAAACCTGCCGCACCTTGTTTCCGAGATGCTGCCATGCGCCGCGGGCTGGAAGATGCTCCGGGTCTTTCTTCTTGTTGTATCCGTCGCCCATGTACACCACGTTGGCCCCCATCTCGGCGATGTCGGGGTTCTGCTCGGGGGTGGCATCCTCGACGCTGAAGACGCCCTTGAACCACTTGCTGATGCGGCGCTGGGACGGGATGATGAAGCGCTTCCTGCCCATGGTGCCGTCGGCCACCTTGGTGTCGGCGAAGAGCACGAGATCCTGCACCGCTTCGCCGAGGGCCAGCATGAGCTTCTCCATGTACAGCATCACGTAGAGCTGCGTCTGGTCGCGCTCCCTCATCCTCGTCTCGAGCCTTTTGAGGTTGAGGTCCCGACGCTCCTGCTCCGTCGCCAGCTGTCGTTCCTTGAGCCAGGCCTTCAGCATCTCGCCCTTCTTGTCGTTGAAGTCCTGAACTCTGGATGCGAGGACCTCGGCGAAGCCAACGTCTCCGGGCGTTGGGGATGCCTTGGCGCCGGCTTCCATCTCGACGTCGTTCGTCTTTGCCTTCTTCGGCCTGGGCGTCAGCTCGAGAACCATGCCGACGTGGTCCAGTCCCTGGTCCATCGCTTCGGTCAAGACTTCGAATGGCTCGTACAGCTGCGTCATGATGTCGTTCCAGACCTTCTTCTCGAGGGCCTTCTCCACGTCCGAGTCGCCGCCTGCGTCCTCGGCCCCCCATCCGTGCTTCTCGGCGGCTCGGCGGAAGATGTCGACAATGGTGCTGATTCCGTTCAGGGGTATCATGATGCTGCGCAGCCGGTTGAAGATTTCGCTCAAATCCTTGGCGTCCAACTTGCCGTAGGCAAAGTCTCTCTTGGCAAAGACCATGTCGCCGTGCATCTTTCCGAACAGGGCCGAGATGGCCATGGCTGTGGCCTTGAGCTCTCCAGCCGCCTTGGCCTCGTTGGTCAGCTCCGGGCCCTTTTGCTTCTTCTTGAAGACGTTGCTGCTCTTCGTCTGCGCGCGCTTCAGCATGTCCGGACTCGACAGCGTGTTGAGGTAGTTCAGCTGCAACTTGATCGACTTGCGGACGAGGCCGATGGCACCCTTGAACTCGGCGTTGACGACCTTGCGGCTCGATACCGGGAAGACAAAGAGCGCCACGCCAGTAGCGATGCCCATGGCCGACAGCATGGCGACCAGAAGGCGTCTGACAAAGGACTCGGCGGACGCGGTCGTCACCATCAACGGGCCGAAAGTGCAGGCCACGTTCATGAAGATGGAATAGATCATGACCGGCAGGTTCATCGCCGGATACTTGGCGCGCAACGTGTTGGATATCCAGATGTTAAAGAACAGCCACACGCCGCAAACCGTCGATTGACTCGAGTTGTAGACCGGAAGCCCCGTCGCCAGCTCCTCCGCCGAGGCCGTGTTCTGCCTCGCCTTCACCCCAGACCACAGAGCCAGCATGGAGATTGCGGCACCGATGCAGATTCCTGTGACATTAAGCACCAGATTCTGAAGGTACTTTCCCCTCGGAAGGATGGCGAGAGCGAGAACCGAGATGATGGGCACGAGGTAGCCCAGAGTGGTGAAGTACTGTGCGACGGGCGTGGCCTGATAGATGGCGATGCCGATGAGAGGCGGCAGCGAGCCCTTGAACATCATCAAGAACGTCGGCACGTCCAGTCCTAACCTGGCCATGAGGCCCGGCTTGGGAGCGGGTTTCTTCGCTCCGCTGGCACGAGACGCGGCCGTCGGCGCGCGTGCCGGGCCCTCCGGCTGAGTCTCGGCCGGCTCATGCGGGCTCGACGACCGGTCGGCGTCCGGCTTCTGTTCAGCGGAGTTCATGCTGTCGGACTCATCGGACGATTGAAGACCACTCGTACGCGTCAAGTGAAGTAGGTTGTCGGTCGTTATTGATGAGACGAGGTTGAATTTTCTCACACCCCCGTCCGAGAGCGGCAATGTTTTGGTCAAACCTGCTGATGATGTAATGGCGGAGTTCGCCGCGTCTTGAGCTCGTACAGGAATGCCGGCATGGTTTGCGCTAGATTCATTGAGCAGTGGATTTTCTCTCTCGTTTTCGCTAAGCGTGAGAAGGCGGTACATTAAGAGGCTGCTAAAATAGTTCTCGTTGGCTGCATACGTACGAGTCAATCCTCGTCTGATTCATGCGTCGCCAGCACGGGCCCTCATCTCACCTTTCTTCTCTCATCTTACTGTGCAATTAACTTTGAATCCTTGATCACAATCGGTTCGTGAGCAGCAGAGAAAATGTGAGAGCCCACGCTGTCCTTCATCAACCTCTATTGCTACAGCAATCCAGGGCGGAGCTTCTATGTGTGGTCTTTGCTTACATAGCAGACGTAGCAAACAGTAACATCATATACTTGGGTCACTTTTGGCTGGCCATTAGCCCTTTTGACCTGGAAATCACCAGCTCATGATACCTATAGTCAGGACATTCACACTCTTCTCATACATGCTGGCTGCGATCGCAAATCACCGCCCAGGGAGTCCCTGGCTGATATCAAAGGGACGGAGTTTGTTAGACGGTCTAGCCCGCATTCTCGACTGCCAACCACCTTCGATGATCCGAAAATTTGTCGCAAATCAAGCATGAGCCCTGTACTCAAGCCTCAACTGCACGTTGACCCCACCGTATTGTCGGGGTGATAACAAGACACCGCGGATCCCGACATCTAGACTGCCGCGTCTTTGGTCCAGACTTTGCTCCCACAACATCGCCCATTCGTCGACGGAACGTTCCCTGGCCTAGAACGATGAATCGGGAATGACGCAGAGCAAGTAAATGCTCGCCGAACCGGGAAGTCTGATGAAGACAAAGGGTGGCACGGCGCACCGCGAAGGAGATATCAGAGCAGCCGCATATTCCTGAGAAATCTGAATGACAATCCCACCTCGTTTCGGACCCCCCTCCAACGCCATCAGTGTAGAGAGTAACTCAGCACCGAGACTTGCGCCTTTCCCCGTTCCACATCGCTCCAGGCTTCGCGATCGTGGTCGTACCACTGGCTGCATGAGAGCCTCGTTCGTTATCGGAATAGTTGGGTAGGAGTGTTGAGAAAACAGACGAGTTGGAAAGTGTCTAATCGTAATTCATGGTATCCAGCTGTCTGCGTTGTTCAGGTCCATAAAGATCCACCTCATCTCTGATCTGTGTATGGGATTTGTCAATGGGGTAATTGGTGGCAAATCGCAAGTCTCTCATTATAATAGGCTTCGATACGACAGCTAAACTGCTCTCAGGTGCCAAACATCAGCTGCTGAAGTCCAACGGTACCGGACAACCTCTGGCCCAGCAAGTCGACTCATCATTGCAACACTACTCCAGCCACCAATACTATTATCTGTGAAGATGACATAGTTGCCGTATTGTCCTCGGTGTGTGGAGCTTGTTTGCTTCTTCGTCTAGGAATTATTCCGTAGCCTAGTTAGATCTTTCAGCTGTACCGGGGTAGGCTTATCTTCCGGTCAACTCTGCCTGGCTTTGTTATCGGGCTAGTTAGGTCTACTCGATAGAATCTCGGTTTTCTTTCTTGGCTCTCTCATCAATTGTTGAAATCGCCTATCCGAGATACATCTTCAACCTTGATACCCCAGAGACTTTCCAGCTTGCCTAATTGTTTATTAGTCTTTGAAATCCGCTGTATTGTAAATCTGATTTCGTCTATATAACTCCTCTGAACTTTGCTACATTTCACTGATGTTCAAGCTGACGTATTCTCTGCCCCGTGCCGCATGACTACGCTTCATGGCCTCGAATTGACAGGTTCACGTCACGGGACTTGGGCGCGACACCCATGACAGAGTAAGCTGCTTTTCAAGCGCGTCGCATCATTTCTGTACCCAGGGGAGTATTTCCTAAAAAGAACAGCCAGCCTGGGCTTCACACTACTTGCAACATACCCTCCTCAACCAGAGTCGGCTACTTCCTGCGTCGTTGCCAGACATGACAATGTCTAGTGATCCGGGACGGCGCTGTATCTGGTTGACTGCATCGGCAAGACCTTGCTTATACCCGCCGAATTCCAGGCGGTGTTCTGGTGGCCCGGGATGATATTTGAGAGAGTGCTCCGCAAGAAACTCTCGGCTGCGCTGGTGGTGTTGGCGTACTTTCCCGTCGTGATACACATTCCTGGACCGGTCTATGGATCCTTGAAAGAATGGTCCAAGAATTTCACGGCGGCAATTCTTTGGTTACGGTTGCTCAAAGGGTCTGGTATGTCGGTCAAAATCAGCGTTCCTAGGACGGTGTCGAGCCTTAGGGCATCATAGGGCGTATAACCCGCCTCCAAGACCGAAAATATCGCTCTTTGTGATGGCTGCTTGTCGCTGCTTCACTCGAGAAATGCGAACTTCTCTCATGAACATGAAGTGTCGTTAAAAGGGGCACTACAACCACGTAGATGAGCTGCGCCTCACTTTCAGGTGTTCGCAAGGTAGGTCCGTGGAAGCAGGCTGCTAATTATATTAAACGCAGTATACACTAGTATAAAGTCTACGTATGGAGCATTAATCGTTTCGTCGCCTTAACTTCATCGCCTTAACTTCATCGCTTGGATCCTTTACGCTACGCTTCTTGCTGAAGAGCTCCGCTCTGCATCAGTCCGACAGACACAGTGAATGACAGTTCGGAACCGCATATTACAGTATGACCGGTTGAACTTTCACAAGGCCGTCCTTGAGCATGACAAGGCTTAATTAATATCTGGTTGGAGAGTTTCAACAACGGGCGCAGAGCTACTTCTTTGTTGCCTGTCTAGATACATGTTGCTTCTGGCGACCCAACCACTTGTGCCTGCTCCACCAGGGTTGTCGAACGACATACTTGGGTGAAAGGTTGGCTTACGCGGCCGGTACAAGCTTGGCAATGAGCTAGGATGGAATCCATACTGAAAAGCTCTATATTTTCCAATGAAGAGTGACTCGTTTCGTTGTAAGATGGGGATTGGAAGTGTTCAGTCAGACTAATCTGTAACACAGTGATGTAACCGCTTGTTATCGTTGAGGTCCTCCGGACTGAAGGCTGGCACTAGCATAAGCCAGCAGAGAGGAATTATAGCATGCTTACTGTTGCTATTGACATAACCATCTTCGACATGACATCGAGAGTATTCCAAAGGGATGCCCAGCGCACGATCCAATCGTCCTGGAGCACCGAACTTCAACAGTTCCATGTTATGTACATATGGGCTCCAAGTATCCCAAAGCTCCGCCTGGAACGAGATCGCCGACAACCCCATCTTTTCCCAGTTTGAGTTCGGTGATGCTTCGACACATGCTGCTGCATCAAGAGGGGTCAGCATATAAGCGAGGATTCAGTAGCCACTGACAACCGTTAATGCAAGTCGGCATAACAGGTCTGCGGAAAAAGCGTGGCCAGAACCCGAGCCTTTACTATTGTGGACATATTGGCCGATGTCCAATTGAAAGGTTCTCCTCTATCGGCCTATCAAGGTTCAGAAACATGGGTCGTGTAGCAGTAGCAGCAGTAGTAGTAGTAGTCGTTGTAGTAGTTTACGCCGGGACGTCCCCAAAGGGGGGCATGAGTCGTGATTGCCTAGGACTTGATGATGGACCCCGCGAACTGGGAAATAAAAAATGCGGAGAGATATGCGAACGTTATTCACAAGACTACCCAGAAACTCATCTGGGAGATCCTTGATTTTGAGATCTTGGCATATCTTGCTGAAAGATATAAGACATCTCGGAGATCACACCTCCTCTGCCGATGAGGCAATACACAATCCGTACATGCTTTTCCGACGAAGAGTAACGATTTACTTACTATCAAGTCACTTGTCTATCAAGAAATTATCAGTATGAGACTGCCTTTATTCGCCATTTACGTTGCTGCTGTAGTCTCCGTGTCAGCGATTCCTGCTGCTGATTTCAGGGAGGCCGTGTTATTGCTCGAGGCACGCCGTGGTCCAATTGTCAGCTGCCTTGGAAAGAAAAGGGACTATGAGAGTAAGAACCTGCAAATATTGTCGGAGATAGCCAGATATTCTGAAATACGCTGATCTCAACGACTCAAAGATTGCAGAAACAACAGCCAATGCTGCTCTGGATATTGCGCTGCGGTTGGACAGTGCGGGCCTCGGCCCTAGACGTAGACGAATAAGTACACGATGAAGATATATTTCCTGGGCAACCAGAATCATGCTGACTCCCCCTTTCTCCCTCAGATCCACAGCCCCCAACTAGGCTTGAAAGAGAAAGGGATGCTGAGTGTTTAGTGTGTAGTGTTTAGTGTGTGGACTGAGGATGAGTTGAACTCTCTGCGGCTGGCTTTCACAGTCTGTTGTCTCCTCCCGAAAATGCCACAGTACCTACATTGACAGGAGGAAGCTCGAAAGTGTATGAGATGTTCATCATCTGGCTTGCGGCGCCCGAGTATTGCAGCCATTAGTGCAACATTAGATGGGAACTTCATCCACACTGCATTCCAGGACTAAAGACTTGCCTCCGGTTTTGCTCTGGTCTTTCTCGGCTGCCTCTCTCTTAAAATATCATCCTATGGAAACTTATGTTCTAGTGTGTATCACCACTATAGCCCTCTGAGAGTCACGATGACATGACTGACTTGTGGACAACTGGGCCGGCCAAATGAGCCGTACGTCAAAGTGCAGAACCATGGAATTTATGGCAAGTCAGTGGATTCAGGCTTTGATAGTAAGCGTATGTGGCATCACTCCATACCGAATGTTCCAGTCGAATAGACGCTGCCGAGCTCTAGGTCTTCAACATGACGCCCTTAGCTTGAAGGACTATGTGAGGGCACATCAATCCTCGCTGAATGACCGATTTTGGTGTAAGTTAAGAAGTGGGTGCTGGTTAGACTTCTCAGGGGTTCAAATATTGCGTTCATGCACGCTCCGCATCTGTAATGGGAAGCTAGGTGGTTGTGCGCCCTGTCGGCGCCTTTTCGACACATCCTCCATGAGTCGTGACACTGTACTGAGAATGGGACGGGTAGGCTAACCCGAGTGACTCTGGTCAGGCTTCAAATGTGCAATGAGAGCACACGGATATATTACTAACAGTCCATATCGAACATGGCTTTGTTGACCGTTCGAAGCTTTTCTCTCGAACCCGAAATCACTCATCTTGAATACGGACATCGAGGTATCTGGAGCTGGAATTCGTTTCCTCTGCATACACTTGTGCCACTGTTTGTAACAGACGCGGAGGGGAAACGGAACGAATCAACAAGGTAGGGAGAAGATAAGGTATGATACTGATATAGACTTCAATGTTCGGCAGCAAAGGTTAAGAATCAAGACGAGAAACAAAAAGATGTGTGAAGAGTTACTCCGCGTCCATGTAGGAGTATGAAAGAGATCTCACCCCACCCGCCACACGTGGAACACCCTGTCTCTGTTAATGGCAGTACTAATATTGAAAGCCGAGACGTCCCCAAATGGGGGCAAAAGGCGTTCGCGCAGCCAACTCTCAAGTACAGGTAGGTCACCCATAGGTTAGCAGTACTCTGTTGACCTGCAGCTCTGAACCTCTTGACGCAGTCCACAACTCAATGCATCCCACCCTTTACACAGTCCATGTCCTATCAGCAGAAGTTTCTGAACCGGGCTTCTGACAACAACACTACCACATCATCCGTCGTGAAGAAATTCATCCCTGTTTCATACCACAGCTCCAAGTTTATTGAGATTCAGAGCTTCGTGGGCACCTTGGAAGCAGAAGTGTATTGAACGGTTGAAAGAGAGCCTCGATGGGTGATGCCGTCCTCCCAATATGTTCAGCAAGCGACTTTCCTGCAGCTCCGGAGTCAAGTGCGATATGTCCATTTCTCTAGAAAAGCTTTCATGCAAGCTGCAGCAGTGGCGGAGGCGTATAACTGCCACTTCTTATGTTTGTGGCTGTCGGCATAGTCACAGACCCCCTTTATGACCACGCAAGGGAAATTGTCCCATGCCCCCGTAGCCTCCATCTCAAATGCCATTACATTTTCTCTTGCAGCAATCCTATCTCGATGCTCGCCAGACTTCATGACCGAATTTCCGGAGGCAACGAGGCCGAAGTGAACGATGGGCTGTAAGCAAGCTGAGTCGGTTGACAGGCCAGAGAGACGCCGGCGTGGAACCAATCTGTTTTGGTCACAACCAAGCTCTTCACAGCTAGATTTCCTAGCCGTATCGCAAATGAAGCTGTCGGAGCAGTTGCAGATGGAGCAGTCCGAAGATGTCCTGTGCTTGTGTTCGTAGGTGCTTTCGAAAAGGCGGTCGTGTTCAGCCCCGGGATAGACTATTTCATCCCCGAAGTCATTCTTCAGGTGTTGAAGATAATGAGAAACTCTCTCGTTCAAGCTCTTTCGATCAGACCGACTCTTCAGCTTGGCTAATAGGTTACCCACCGCAGGCGGTGGCCTCCCCAGAACTTCCAAGACGCCCGATTTCCTCAAAACCATATCCGGATACTGTCTCCCGAAGTCGTAAGGAACAACCCCCTCGCTAATGATGACATCTCCCAGCACCATATCCTGGACGCTTGCCTCTTTGTTCAAAGGGACGCCACCGCAAACGCCAACCAAAAGGGCCAAAACAACACTTGGGAAGCTGGCTTTACAGTGTGCTGCGGCGGCTGCGGCGGTTGTTGTTCCCATGTTGGCCATGTGAATCAGAATGACGTTGTGACGGCCGATACGTCCAAACGAATATGCGTTGGTGTCACCTTTTCGAGGCAAGTCGAATGTGGAGAGATCGTCCCAGTGCTCGTCGAACAGGGCTTTACATGCATCGGCTTCCAGGGGAAGGGCGCAAATAATCGCTACGGAAATGCTGTAGCGCCTATACTCCTGTGATGAATCAATATCAAATGTCGCCATGTGCAGAGAGGGTAATAGCATGCGCCGGAAGTCGCCATGGGAGATCGTGGCCCCGTCTTCGGCGTTCTTGGCCATGTGTATGGACATCGTGGTGTTAATTTGTGAGGAAGAGCTAGGTGCTACGAGTAGCTGAGGGTTCCCTTCCTGTGGCTTCCCATGTTGCGGGCTGAGTCTACGCGTCGCGGTGTCAAGAAAGGAAATAGTTCTTCGTAGAGATGCTTTGTTAGCCTGTCTGGTAATCTATGAAGTAAATAAGGTAGCAGAAACTCACTGTGGGCTGCGAGGCTCTGTCTCTGTCCTTTCGTCACGGAGAAATCCCTCGAGGTAGCTTCTTCGTGGCCGGTCTTCTGCCGCAACACTCTTTCTTTGGTTCAGTTTGGACACCATGACCTGCTTCAAGGAAGTTCCGTTCGTCAATCGAAGTGGTGGTGCAGCGTGGCGAATAGCAATAGCTGGTATGGACCCGTCGTCTTCATCATGATGATTGCGTCGACGGAGAAGAGCTACGCAGACGACGGTTGAAGGCGACTGTACTTGGAGATTTTGCAATAGGGCTGAGAAGGATTTCAGAAGGCGGAAAAAGGGCTCATCCCCCCCAGTGAGTACTACCGTATCTATCACAACATGCAGCCCCTGCACGCCATTGAGGACAGACTGTAAGGTTTTGAGCCATTCTTCGGGAGTTTGAGAAGTCTCGAATCGTTGGAATGTGTCTGAAAGAAACTGAACGTTTACCGGAGGAGGGACCATCTGCAGGACTTGGAGTGCCAGCTGTTGCATGAGATGTTCGAGTTTCATTGCTCCAAGAACATTGTTCTCCTCAGGCTTGATTACTGACGGGATGACGAAGGCTGTGGGCGTTCTATCAGATAGCAACCTCACAAGTTCGCACCCAAAGTGCCCGAGCCGGGCTACCGTTTGAGAGCAGCCTTGAACGACCATTATCTGGGATTCGTCGCAAGCGATCCATTCGGAAAGAGCTTGCGCGGCCCAGATATCGTCGACATTGATGACCGCGTTTGCTCTCGTTCTACGGAGAGCTTGTATGGCCTCTGCAAGTTTTAGGAGCCATTCTTTGCCGAGCATGAACGATGTTGGCCTAGAGAAAGCTGGAATCTTCCACAGCAAAGAAGAGTCCACAAGGAAAGATTGGCAACCCGCCGCTCTATCAGAGAAAGATGAGCCTGAAACCCAGAGGTTAGAAAGTGAAGCAGATGGCTCTGATAAAAACAAACCAACGTTACCCTCGATTTGATGCAAAGCATACTACAAAGTACTGCGGTAGTTGTCTAATTCTGACTGTAGCGTCATCAGTCCTTCGTTGTCCGCTTGGCAACTCCTTGGCTGTAGAATGTCCGCCGAGCGTGGGCATGTATCTATCTGTCTCTGTATCTCTTCCGCAAGTCTGTCCATGAAGAATATCTGAGCTGAAGCCAGCGACAGCAACGGCTTGGCAGTTTATCAGCAGTCCCAGAACTACCTGTTCAAACCAGCATTCTCTCGGTCAGAAAACTGCGTCATCGTACCCCGTACATAGCCATGCCTGAGATTACTGGGAGAAGATTGATAAGGGGAACTGTAGACTGTTGTCGTTGGTTCATAATGAAAGGCGGCACAGGAAGTAAGCGGAACGCCCAGGTGTGTGTGTAAGATCAGGCTGTCTCTCAAACGTTGATTTGCGAAGTAGAGCCACCAAGCCTTCTTTATCCTGCGGCATTGGGCTCTCGAACTCCATATCAAAATTCTTCCGATAATGTCGTCGAACAAACGGCACTGTCCGCATGGAGCCGCTGGCCAGGGCCGCGAAAGAACGATCACGGACAATCCACACCGTCACAAAGCCACTGTACCTCGAGGAGCATATGTACCAACATCTCAGTCGCCCCTGCAAAGTACCTATCAAGAACCAGAGAACGGAAGTGAGGTGCCAGAAGAAGAGGGTCAGTATGGGGTTTGGGGTCTGGAAATGGTGGCAGACTAAAGACTAACAGCCATCATTTAGCAGAGTCCGATGCTTCGTCTTCCCCCCCTCCCCTACAATCCAAGCATCGTCCGAAATATGTCGTCAACTGGCGGAGCGAGCTCTGTCGCTTGCTCCAATTGTCCGAAACTGCCACCGACGAAAATATCCTTGACGGAATTGAGGAGGCAGAAGAGAAGCTGAGAGATGCCGATAGAAGGCAGTACCAATCTGTGGCAGACCCAGGTCCTCCGCGATTCCAGGTCGTCTATGCCATCAAGTGCGGCTCCTCGGTATCACCGCCTCCATACGACACTCTCTATCTTGATCCTCCGTGGGTTGTACAGAGCGGGCCTTTTAAAGCACATCTTCGAGGGAGTGGCAACATCCGGAACATGGAACTTTACCTAGAGCGCAACAAAAGTGTCAGCGCCCTGGTCTATCGGGAGTACCAGTGCTGCGGCTACGATTTCCGAGGCCAGAAACCCAATTCATTCGACCATCTTTCCGAGGCAGATCTCTCACATTTCTTCTTACGGGAATACATCGAGCTAGTCTCGGCCGAATCTCGAGCAGCGTTGACAGCTCTATCCCAAGCTGCGTTGACTAACCTGCCTCATCCCAATTTCGATGACGGAAAGTCTGCTAGTATACTGTATCCGTATCTTTGGTGGTATCATCGCCGAACTGAGATTGAGGCTGAAAGCAAATTAATGAGCGTCCTTCAGAAGCAGTACGTTAATGTAGTAAAAGATTACATAGAAGAACGCTTGGGCTCGGAATGGGCTATGGTTGATAGCCTCACTGGAAGAGGCTTAATCACCACGAATCTGCTAAGATACGTCTTCGTAAGTTCTCGCGGCGGAAAATACGATTGATGCCGATTCTAAGCTGTGATAGGTACCAAACGCTCTTCTTATATTCCAAGAGAGAGGAAGCACTCCGGCTCAAGTTGACGGTCTAACAGCGAGGGGTTGGCTTTTGATGGAGAAACCACATCCCGACAGGTTTAGAGGGCACGTTCCGGCTACATCTTGGGACTTTGATGGATCCTTTCATCTCAAAAACGTCGTGTTGTCGTTGCACCACATTCCGGCAAAATCTGCAACGGAAGAGTTCCGAGTGTGTGATCTCTCGGTATACCCTGCCGCCTTCGCCGATGAAAAAGTCATCAATGCACTTCGTCTACGAGGGAAAACAGTTTGGTAATGTCGGTATCGCAACTATGTTTCGTATGCGAAAGATGGTTCCGATCTTGCAGAGTCTATGGTAAGTATCGCAAGCCTTGCCACTTCTCACCACTAACCACCATCAAGTTCCACAGGCGCTTTATGGTCGACATGAACATGTACAAGAAGATGCATCCTGCGCAAAACGAGAATGCCCTAGAAAAAGCGTCTCACAACTGAGGGAAGCGTTCACATGTGGACCCAAGCATCGGCGAGATCGATGTTGACATGACCCAAGATGACCCGCCCTCGGATGACGAGTTTTTGATGTGCCTTCCTTCAACTGTCAAGGGTTTCGACATGACGAATAAAGAGTGGAGTAGGTGTTCAATCACTTTCTCTGATGACTTCGCTGGGGCACTGACAAGCGCACACAGGACTTCTCGAAGTGGCTTTTATCCAAAGTGTGGAGTGGAACGATAAGGCTTTCGAAGACTTGGTCATCGAGCCCAAGACTAAAAGTCTCATTAAGGCAGTAGTCACCAACCGCGTACGTTCGGAGGAGGGTGCAGACGTGATCGAAGGCAAAGGAAACAGACTGTTTATACTCCTCCATGGGTAAGTGCTCGTATTGAGAGGTGCGGTGGTCATCTACACCTGCTGATTCAATCACGTAAAAGCGGCCCTGGCACTGGCAAGACTCTCACGGCCGAAAGGTTTGGCTCTTCTTTTCAGCTCGACCACATTCGCCGACAGCTATTAATGTCAATACAGTGTTGCTGAAATTGCCAAACGGCCGCTTTACAAGGTGACGTGTGGGGACCTGGGTACCAAAGCTCATGATGTCGAAAAGGTTCGTCTATTAAAGTGCTGACGCAGATCGTCAAGTTAACACGCATAGTACCTCGAAACGGTGTCTTTGTTGGGAAAGACTTGGGGCTGCGGTTCGTCGACTCATATTCAACTTGAAGACGCCACTGATGAAATACTATTCCTGTTACTAGTTGTGCTTTTGGATGAAGCGGATGTTTTCCTTGAACAACGGTCGCTTGCTAATCTTGAGAGGAATGCCCTGGTATCCGGTAAGTTTCATCTGGTACTGCTCGAGAGCAAATGCTGATAACATCAGTATTTCTAAGAGTGTTGGAATACTACGACGGTAAGATTCAAGGACTGGCCGGACAATTGGAAGGCAGTAGACTTAATCAGCTGCAGGAATCCTCATTCTCACCACGAATCGAGTTGGAACCTTTGACGAAGCATTCAAATCGAGGATTCAACTGAACCTGCGTTATAGCAACTTAGACCGCGACCAAAAACTTCAAATCTGGACCAACTTCGTCAAAAGGCTCGAGGAAATGGAGATGGGCAGCCAAGAGATTTCCGGAAGCTATGGCATCAATGCGGCGGAGATCAGAGCGTCACTTTCCGCCTTGGCCGAAGAAAACCTCAATGGTCGCGAGATTCGTAACATACTCTCAACGGCGCGGCAGCTTTCGTCTTACGAGGAAAAGCCTCTTGGTTATGGGCACCTTCAGACGGTAATTCATGGGGCCAACAAGTTCGAGGGTTATCTCAAGCAAGTTCATCACGGGTTCTCTCACGATGAGATGCAGCATGATCAAATGGCAAGGTGAGGGGGTTCCTCCAATAGTTTACGTAGTCACACTTCCTTGACAATACGTGATTGGATCAATTTCAGGACCATACGTGGATGCTGTGCCGCACTGCAGTGAGGCACGTGTCAGGTATGTGGCTGATTCTAGCGTCATCTTCTACCTCGTTCCTTTTGCGGCATCATCACGCAGTCAGCTCTCCGTTCTCGTCACGACGGCCTGGTTCGCACGAGCTTTCACAAAGCTGACTTCTGCGCAAGATCACATCACAGACTGTAGTAGCTTCGCCGATTGCGATCATCTCCTTCGAAACAATTACTCCTCCGTCGTTCTGCCAACCGACGATACTCGATGCGCGAAACGGCGTTCCGGGGGCGACGATGGACATCACGATCTCTCGAGACAAAACTGCAGGCGATGCCTTGAGCAATGACGTTTTGCTCATTGAGTGGGGAAAGAAGCAGACTCCAGTAACTCGGACAGCACGACAGATGTCAGGGCAAATGGATGATGGGATAGAGCGGCGAGCTGATGATTATCGAGATCTTGGATATAGAAGTATCCGTAAGGTCAGTTCTACATAACCGGAACCTCCATGTCATCCAGACACTGGGCTGACAGATAGTGGCAATCAGGGCTATCGACCTACCACATCATCACTTAGCGTCACGCCGCCGTTCCGATTCCATTCCCAACCGGACGATGCAGGGGAAGACGCTGGAGCGAACTTGCCATGGCGGCGCCTGATTCGAGAAGTCGCTACTGACGCCGAGGAAGACACATTCCTGCAACCTCAACATCTCGTCAATGAAGATGATATGGGATATCGTGCTCTAGAAAGGGAGCATGATCCCAGGTTCCCAACAGGCAGGGCGCGAGGTGATCGTGGTAGTAATGGCAAGGAAACTACCCGCCGTCCTCTCCAGGGAAGAAGGAAAAATGAGGCTATTGACGGTGATGCCGCCTTAGTACAGCATTTGGGAAACGGTTCCCAGCCCGAGATCGCCCACACCGCGGCATTAGAGCCTCTAGAGTCTGGGGGCTCGGAAAGCGATACTGACGATGCCTACCTGTCAGATGTGACAACATCTTCAGCTGGTTCGGCATTGAACACGAGAGTTGGGGAACTGCACAACCAGGACTATCGTGTTCAATGCCAAATCAGCTGAAGATGAAGTTGAGCCGCTGTCAGCCAGCGGAGGACCCCCAAACAGCATACTATACCCGCGAATGACTAAGATTATTCCGGCACCATTGTCCAAGGGCTCTGTCACGAGGCTTGACGTTACGCAAGCAATTTTCGATAGCCGCCGCACATGGGATAACAGGAGTTGACGGGAGCATTTGTTGTTGGCAATTTTCGTAATACGAGAAAAGGTGAGCAACAGAGCTGCTAATAGATGTTGACCCAATGTTGTAATATACTCTGGCCAGCGTTGGCCTCCAACGCGAATACCACAAAGAGGCGTCTCGTTCGGCAATGGGATCCCACCGATTCCACTCTCTTGCCGCTCTGTTCTCAGCCCAAATGGCCAGGAAATTGTGGCGCTTTGCAAACAACAAAACTGGAGTTTCGACCCCAACATCGGCTTGACCGTTGGGGTTGATTTGTAAGATCTCGACCGTCAACCCCACTAGCTCTGGACGACTACACCGTCGTGTTATGGTTGCCGCCCATGACGTAATGTTCAGAATCGACCTGCCACAGTAGAAGAACCAGATAACCCGTCCGTAAATACTTCGACGCCTGTGTTGGAACACCGTGTTCTTGAAGAAGCAAACCCTGAGCAACGACCAAGCCTATCTTTTAACCATCAGGACCAAATTCCATCCAACAAGATGGCTCCCGAACACTGCCAAGCTCTGGTAACCGAATCACCTGCTGATTCCTCATCCAAAGATGGGCAGCCGATTTTGGCGAAGCGATCGATTACAACCCCTCAACCAGCTGCCAACCAGGTTCTGGTCAAGGTCTCTCATGTTGCACAGAACCCAACCGATGGTAATTTGAGACTTCCCGGCCCTGTATGTGATGATTGCTGACTCCCCTGAAGTTCAATCCCTCGATAGCAACGCGTTCGGCGAAGGCGCTGTCCTTGGGTGCGATTTCGTTGGCACGGTCGAGAACATTGGCAGCCAGGCTCGGAGTCACCAAAAAGGAGACGTCATTGCTGGTCTCATCTGGGGAGGTATGTCTACCCGAGGATTATCGACACACGAAGACGCTGACGTTGCCAAGGTGAGATCAAGGGCCTGGGAGGTTACAGTGAGTACACTTTGGCGGACGACCGTATCAGCTTTCGGGTCCCAGGTAATGTCTCGTTGGAGGAGGCGGCCACACTTCCTCTGGCATCCATGACCGCGTGGCTCGCACTCTTCTCCAAGGATTGCCTCGCGATTCCCAGAGACAGCAAATCCTATACCTCGCTACTTGTTTGGGGCGGTAGCTGTGAGTTCCAGCCTGGCATTCAACCTGCTCTGAACCGGCTTCTAACAAACGAGCAGCAAGCGTTGGCTTGTACGCAATCCAAATTGCCGCTCTTCATGGCTTCCGCATTGTCACAACCTGCAGTCCTCGCCACTTCGAACTTGTCAAAAGTCTCGGGGCGGCTCACGCCTTTGATTATCGCGACAAAGATGTTGTCGATTCTATCCGAAAAGCAGCGCCTGGTCTGAAGTATGTATTTGACACCATCGGCAATAAGACATCTTCGGGCGTCGCTTCTCAGGCGATCGATGATCAGGGCGGCGCTCTCTGCACCGTCAGGCCAGGCAAGGCCAACACGGAAGACGTAGCAGAGCGCACCAAGGTTACGGATGTGCTGGTCTGGACTGCCTTCCTCAAGGACCACCGCTATGGTGACTTTCACTGGCCGGTGAGTAGACACGAGTTATGAGAAATATTCTAGCAGCTGACAAGATGGCAGCCGCATGAAGATGACCACAGGCTTGGTGAAGAATTCTTTGCGAACTTACCCAGATGGGTAGAGGAAGGGAAGATTAAGCCCAACCAGCCGTCAGTCATCCCTGGTAGGCTTGACGGTGTGATTCGGGGGTTCCAAGAGTACCGCAACGGGAACATCTCCGCTACGAAGCTGGTGTACAAGCTCTAGATCTGGTGACACAATAAATGCAAACCTTAGGCCGTACTAGCATACGACTATCGACCCTGAAGCCACAAGTTTCGACGTTCAACGTTGCTGCGCGGTCGACATGTTCCGCTAAAGATATTTGTATTCTTGCCGAATATTAAGCTGAAAGATCACAAGAAGCGATAGCCCTGGTACCGATGGCATAATTGATTCAAGTGAAAACGAACGCAACGCCTTAGGCCTCGACAAAGAATGAACTCCAGTCCTGCTCTTTCAGCCAGCCCTCGACACTGCGTACCCTGACCTGATTCTTCAGATCGGATGGCCAAGTCAGAGTATCCTTCCAGCCCTCCACCTTCTGGCCAAAGTAGCCGTATTCATCGACAAAAAGGTGTGATTCGGGCCACTTAAAGCCGAGAGGGGACGCGGCAGCCAGCTCCTCCGCACTCTTCTGAACCCAGGCAAACTTCTTGCCGGTAAGGCTAGAGAGAAAGTCAATCGTCTCTTTGCGCGATTGCCACTCATCGAAGGCAGCCAAGACGGTCCCTGCGGGTTCGTCGATGATCAGAGCCTTGACGAAAGGACCAGTGCTGAAGGCTGCGTCGATGAAAGGCATAGGGGCGCCTGGGCCAGTTGGACCGAAGAATTCGGCCTGCTTCTTCTCGGGGTTATAGAAGGGTGCTAAAGGAGAGCCCTGTAAGAGGTTCGTGTTGTAATGCCCGATTAGAATCTGGGATGTCTTGGACCACAGAGCAGGGTAGGTCTTTTGGATGTGCTTGACGATGTTGGCTTTGCCATCGAAGTGGTGTACATGGACCAGCTTCCCCTTGCTCAACTCAGAGACGGGCGGAAGGCTGCTGAAGATGAAGCGTTGAAGCGTGGGAATATCCGCTGCGGCAGAGGCTAGATAGATTACGACCCCACTGCTCTTCGATCTCTTGAGCTACAACGGGTAGACGTTTCCCTTGAGCTTGTGCGGCGACCGCAGTGGCCGGGTTGGCGATGGCGCTCCAAAAGTCGGTAACGGCGAAGATGGCTGTGGCGTTTTGAAAGGCCGTCTTCAAATCGGAGACGGAGTCAAGGGATCCCGTAACGACCTCAGCGCCGAGCTTGGACAGCTCGAGCGCTGCTGCCGACGAGGCGTTGCGGGTAAGTGCTTTGACATGCCACTCAGCCGAGAGGTTCTCGTCGTTGAGAAAAGTGCGGACAACGTCGCGCCAACAACGACGAGGGTTTTCTTGGTGATGACGGACATGTTGGGCAGTCCAGGGGAGTGACTCGGGTGGGGATTCAGCGTGTATCAAGCGTACGAGCTGTCAAGCGTGAGGTCGGATGTCTCTGATTGAGCTCGGGAAATTTCCCCGGCAAAGGGAGATCACAGCATGATGATTTATCTTGGTACTGATGGCAAGACATGTTGCCTTGGTGTTCGGCACATCATGTCCTCAAAACTTAATCACCGGAGTCTTCGGGTTGCTGTTGTGCGGGACGATGCCAGCGTTGTCGTGCGCTCACGACGAAAGACGGAGTTGGTCAGCATGTGTGGACTTTGTTTTCCACTTACGATGTTCGGTGTGGGTTGATGGGAGTCGGAATGATTACTTGGACGCCGATTGAGGGCTGACTATTCGGCCGTCGGGACGATGCGTACAATGGATACTGTGGCTGCCCTGAGGTTCACGGCTGCGGATTCGGAGTTCCGATCATCCCATGCCGCTCAGCTTCAATCTCTCTGCTGATGAACCTATACTGAGAAAGTTGAATTCAATGATCATTAATCTCATCCATTAACTTTGGAAGTGAACTCGGTAATTACTTGCCAGTTTGGGCCCGGGTTCCTATTCCGTCATCATCCTCATGTCCGGTCCGTGAATCATCCGCCATCGGCTGACCGGAATTCTACCGGCCCTCACGATATGCCGCCTTACGTCAGCTTTATGTTTACGCCTCAGCGGCTTACCACAGTAAGTAGGCGAGGAGTCGATGACACACTGAGCCTTCCCAAGGCCGCTGGGATTGGTGAGCGAGCAGGGCATTGGTGCTTGTTGGGGGCTAATTGGGGAGGAGTTGGGTCAATTTAGCGCAGCGAAGCGGTGCAGGTGCAGCTGAAGCTGAAGCTGAAGCTTGGGACGCGCATGGAAACACGACTGGGCTCCGCAATAACGCGTTTTCTTTCCATTTGCGAATTCCAATTCCAACTCCAGTCTGGTGAGAGACGTCAAGGTCTATCGCGACTGCCACGACTTCACCACGACTTCGACCGCCCATCATCGATTCGAGCCATTGTCGCCATACCACTTCTCCCGCACACTGTATACGATACAAAAAATCAATTCGTTCAACCGACGGTCCTCCATCTTCTGACCACGCTTGCGCATCCCGAAAGCTCGATCGAAAGCCTCGAATCCCACCCTTAAATGCCCTCGGGCTGTTCGCGATGCGCGTCATCAAGCCAACATGGCTGAGCCATAGCGGAGAGCAGAAGGACTTCGAAGTCTACAGCTGTCATGTTTCATCGGATGGAAAGCGACTTGCGACTGCTGGAGGCGACGGCCACGTTCGAATATGGTCTACCGAAGCAATCTACGGGGATGCCGATAAAACATTGGAAAAGAAGCCGCGCCAGCTCTGCCACATGAGCCATCATCTTGGCACAATCCACTCCGTTCGCTTTTCCCCCAACGGCCGCTACCTTGCCTCCGGCGCCGATGACAAGCTCATTTGCGTCTACCATCTCGACAAGAGCCCTCCGGTGGCTTCCTTTGGTAACTTGCGGCCCTTGCCCAGCGTGAAGCAACCTTGGCCGTTTGTGGCTGCTAACCTTTCGTTTCATTTCAGGCTTGGGCTCGGAACCTCCCCCGATCGAGAATTGGAAGACGTACAAGCGCCTTGTCGGCCACGAGAACGATGTTCAGGATCTTGCTTGGTCCTACGACTCGTCCATCCTGGTGTCCGTCGGCCTAGACTCCAAGATTGTCGTGTGGTCCGGTCACAGCTTCGAGAAGCTCAAGACCATCACCGTCCACTCGAGCCATGTCAAAGGAATCACCTTCGATCCCGCAAACAAGTTCTTCGCGACAGCCAGCGACGACCGAACCATCAAGATCTTCCGATTCACACCCCCGGCGCCGAATGCGACACAACACGACATGGTCAACAATTTTGTCTTGGAGACTACCATCAGCACACCCTTCAAGAGCTCGCCGCTTACTACCTACTTCCGACGGTGTTCTTGGTCCCCCGACGGTAACCACATTGCTGCCCCGAACGCCGTCAACGGCCCCGTCAGCTCTGTTGCGATCATCGAGCGTACTAGGTGGGACAGCGAGATCAATCTCATCGGACACGAGGGCCCGACAGAAGTCTGCATGTTCTCGCCCAGACTTTTCTACACCGAGGACCCCGCAATACAGACCGACAACAATCCGCTCGTGACTGTAATCGCATCAGCCGGCCAGGACAAGACTCTCAGTATATGGAACACCAATACCAGCAGACCAGTAGTCATCCTCCAGGACATCGCCGGAAAGTCCATATCGGATCTTGCGTGGTCTCCCGACGGATCCACCATCTTCGCTTCGAGTCTCGACGGCGCTGTCGTCGGAATCCAGTTCGGCAGAGGCGAGCTGGGATGGGTTGCGAATGCCGAAGAAAACGACAAGGCCCTGCATAAGTACGGGGCGTCTCGGAAAGGAATGGGTATCGCCGAGGATATAGAAGGCCTCAATTTGGAGAACCAGAGCAAGGCTGGCGAGTCGCGCGCTGCTGAGTCGAGAATGGGCGCTCTCATGGGCGATGGGCCATCTGCAAAGGAACCGGCACCGACGACTAACGGAACGAAGCCTACTGGCTCAGCGACAGGCACCTCGACCCCTAAACCCACGAACGGCAATGTCGAGCCGGATATTGAGAAGGACAAGGAGAAGGAGAGAGAGAAAGAGACGCCGGCAGAAGAGAGCGCCGACAAGGCCGCAGAGAGGGTCAAGGAGCTCAAATCACGGGTGACAATCGGGAAAGATGGCAGGAAACGCGTTGCGCCTCTCCTGGTCTCCGCCTCGGGCACCAGCCAGTCGTCTCTTCCCCAAACACAGCTAGTAGGTTCTACGTCGGCCGCGAAAGCGTCTCAGAGTGAAGCTCCGCAGACTATCCTAGACCTCGACAGGCCACTCGAAGGACTTCCCAAGGGAGGAGTTGCGGCAATGCTCCTTGGTAACAAGAGGCGAGTGAATACCGCCGAGGGCGAAGAGGAAGAGGAACACGCCTCGAAACGTCAGGCCGTGGGGCCTACCCCGGTCGTCTTGAACGGCGTCGATGGCGTTGAGCCAGCTGCCGTCGTCCCAGCAGCTCACGGCGTCGTTCCTACGCCAGAATACCTCCGCCCTGCCGTCTTGAACCCGAGCATCGCGTTTGCGCAGATTCGCTTGGCTGTGCCCAAGGTCAGATCGCAAATCCTGCGGCCGTTGGAGCGGGGCGTGCTATTACCCGGAAGCAGCACTGATGATGCATCGAAAGTGCCCGAGAATATCATTCTAGAGGCCCGCAACCCCGTCCAGATGAGAGATCCATCGTTCATATCGGCTACAAAGCGCGGGACGGTCCTCTGGCAAGACTACCTCCCCAGAGCCGTCATCCTGGTCACAGGCAGCAAGCACTTCTGGGCTGCGGCGTGCGAGGATGGCAGCATCTATACGTGGACACCGGCCGGACGACGGCTGATGAACCCCATCATTATGGAATCTCAGCCAGTCATGCTCGACTGCCGGTTCAGTTATCTTTTGTGCGTCAACGCTGTCGGGTTATGTCACGTCTGGGATCTGGCCAGGCAAGCGGCCCTTCACCCGCCAGTCTCCCTCGGGCCGGTCCTCGAACTTGCCACAACAACGCTTAATCTCAACTCGACGACGCCTGGGCCTGGCATCACGTCGGCTCAACTCAACTCGGTCGGCCACATCATTGTCACTCTTACCAATGGCGACGGCTACTACTACACACGTGACATGTTTGCCTGGCAGCGAGTCAGCGAAGCTTGGTGGGCAGTTGGCTCACAATATTGGAACAGCAATGATACTGCAATCAGTGCTCTGCAATCGACAGCCGTGGGCCCAATCACGCCGACCAAGCCCAAGGACGCCGATACGGCCAACGTCTCTGCAGGCATCATCCCGTTCCTCGAACGCCACACCACGAACGAATTCCTGTTGAAGGGACGGGCGTACACCCTGCAGCGCATAGTCAAGATGCTTTTGTCCAAGGATGGCTTCGAAGGGTTCGAGTCTACGGTCAGCATCGCTCACCTCGAGAACCGCATTGCCGCCGCCCTTCATCTCAATGCCCGCGATGAGTTCCGGCTCTACTTGTTCATGTACGCCAAGCGTATCGGTGCAGAGGGCCACCGCGGCAAAGTAGAGGAGTTGCTTAACAGTCTTCTCGGCGGTATACTTCGGGAGAAAGACGTCGACCAGAAGAATGGGCGGGGTTGGTTCAGCCAGGACGAAGAGATCTGTGGCTGGGACCGCAAGGAACTGCTCAAGGGTGTCGTAATGATTCTCGGTATGCCTTTTCCATACCCCACGATAGCCTTTGCTAACCTCGAGAACAGGAAAATTCAGAGAACTTCAAAGGCTCACCATCCAATACGCCCGCGTGCTCGAACTTAACCTCGAAAGCGACGGCGCAATGGAGGTGGAATGATCGGACGATTGGATCAAAAGTCTCGGGCTCAGGACGAAGACGATCCTGCTGTATTATTGATGAAGTCAAACATTGTATAGTATACCTACCTGCCGATACGTCGACATGATGAGAAGGTGCAAGGGATCACGGAAGGCCCTCTGGAGTCGGCGTCTGTATGGGGTGTTGCGGGACCAGATGGTTGCTTCGACTCGCGTCGGATTGATAGCTGGGCCAAGGCTCTGAACTAGGTAGTTTACATTTTGAAGTAACCCAGCGTCAGCGTCAGCGTCGATACACGTTGTGTTCAATATCATATCTGAAGGCGTCGTGGTTGTCCCGGCTGAGGTACTGTGCTCTCCCAACAGCCACAACTTGACGGCAAAATGCGGGTTTCACTACGTAGCCATACCGTGCCCACCAAGATCGAGCAGAGGCCAAGTTGGTCGGAAGAACTTTTCTTCATTGAGCCTGTTGCCGAGTGCGTGAACCTCAACCACGCTCGAATTTGAGACCCCCTGCGATGAAGAACCATGGAAAGTTGTCTTGGTCACTTCACGCCTACGCCGCTGCTGTACGAGCAGCTGTGGGGACGATGTTGTTCGCCGTCAATGGAACGGATGAGATACAACCTCTCATGCAGCGCCCTTCCGTCAGATGTGACGGAGCAAGTCTTTAGTGCTGGGGACCTAGCTGGCCAAACGGCGGAAGTCCATTCTGAAGTTTGGGAGACCCTGGTCTGTTGTTTGGCAATGCTGTCAATAACGGATACCCACATCCTGACGGCCATCTCGCGGTCGTCAACGGTTGCTGTGCTGAGGCAACCTTGCGGCAACTCATCATTGGGAGGATCCTCACAACTTTCTGTGTCCCGAGAACGATACCTCGGATATGTCGAGTATGGAGTGATGCGAGGCCAATGACGACAAGATGATTCTGCTGAGCAGAGCGCCGCTGAGTCGAGCATTTCAGAGAAGGATCCAGCAGGAGAAGCCAAGGTTGCTTTGGGAGGTAATGATACAAGGCTTGTTCATCAACGCCGTTGTGAATCCTTTGCTACAGCCATTGCATCACTAATAACATCTTACCTATCAGAAGGCCAACCCGCGTTTCATTCCCAGGTAACTGAGATAGATCACTGCTGCTTATAAAGGAGTGGAGTTCTGAGAATAGTGAGCATTCTGGTCGGAAGAAAAGCTCCTACATGTCACCGCTTGGGATTGTCCGCCGCATTACGTACCACCTGATCTATGCCAGCGGGAACACGGACAGTTGGACAATTGGCTCCGGCAATGATGCAACTTTGCCAAGAGCCGGACCGGTAGGGCTGCAGGCTCGTCGTAGTCTCACAACTCCAGGTTGAATCATTAGCTCCGACGGCAACGTGGCATCGTGGCATCGTGGCACCATCATCCGATCAAGATCCGGCTTTCCACACCCTTGGAACTTGCAATCCTGTTGTGCCAGGGCCGACGTCAACAAGTCTCACATGTGACTTGGCTCCGGCGGTGGGAGGGACACCAAACGCCACATGTCTTCGACAAGCGAAGCGAATCCCGGCCAGCTCCCTGCAAACGTGGCTGTCGACAATGACATCAACACCGGCTCAACAGGATCTCGCTTGTGCGAGATGAGGCGTCACCTTCGTGGCGGACGAACCGCTCCACCGCCCTGGACGATCTACAACACCAACCAATCACCCGAGGTCATCGTGATCACGTCAAGCCTGGCGCAGCCACGGCGGGAACTTGATGCGCAGCTAGCGCACGCCTTATTTCCTCCTTACCTGGAACCCGTTTCCCCCTTAAAATCCGCCGCGAGGCCGCAAAGCAGATCGTGCGGCTGATGCCTGTCCTCGAAGGTGTCGTCAGAGCAAAGCTCCTCTCCAAGCTGCTTTCCCTTTGACATCAACCGAATGCCAGCCCGTAAACAGCTCACCATGGCCGACCTACCAACGGTCACTCTTGACACCACGCTCGCGGACCTGTACCGGCGGGCAAGTCCCAAAAACGCTCACAAGCGCATCGCGCAGATCCTTTGCGGAATCAACTCCGGCTCCGAACTCAGCCCCAACGTGCCCAGGAACGCCAAGTACCTCTACCAAGACAGCCCTTTCAACTCGGTTCCCAAGGAAAATGGCAGCAACGGCCATTCTGTCGACAAGAAGCAGCAGCAAGAGTTGGCCATCAAGTACCTGTCCTTGATACCTCAGCGCGACGCCTTCATCAGCGGCGACACCGCCGTGATCCTGTTCAACATCGACGAGACGGAGAAGCAGAAGCTCCACGACAAGCGGGAAGCAGAGAGGACGATATCCGTATTGGATAAGAGGCAGCGACCTGATCTCATCTTCTGTCCTGGGCCTTCCCAGATCCCGATCAAGGAGTCGGGCATCGACTTGATCGCGTACAAGCTAGTCCTGGATGGCCTGGAGCAGTACAACCTTGTCGTCCCGCCAGAAACTCACTGGTTCCTCAACTCCAAGGCCGCGCTTGCTCACTCAGGCTTACCCACGCCCAAGTCAAAGATTGTCGAGCTGGACGGCGTAGCCGGAGAGGCGCGGCTGTGCTGCACCCTGTGCAAAGGCGACGTCGCAGAGTTTGTCATCCCACGGGCGTGCAGCGGAACCCGCGGCGAGTGGTTCGCGAAGCAGAGCGACAAGGTCTTTGCGGACCTCGCCGCGCATCCGCTGCCGTTTGTGCTGAAGAACCAGCAGACGTTTGGGGGTGCTGGGACGTACATCATCAACAGCGAGGAGGACAGGGAAAAGGTCGTCAGGGACTTTCGAGACGGCGTTCTGCGCAAGCTCCTCTCCTCGGTCACCGAGTCCAACGTTCACCTGAGACCGGCGGCGCTCGTGCTGTCGGACCTGGTCGAGGACCCGATCGGCGACTACGGGCTGACGTTTTTCGTCACGGACGACGGCAGCGATCCCATCTTCTTGGCGGCTTCGGAGCAGATGATTGAGGATGGGAAGTCGTGGATCGGCAGTACCATAAACTACGCCCGCCAAGACGAGTTGAAGGACAAGTTTGGGCCTCTTGTCAAGAGGATTGCCGCGTGGCTGCGAAGCCACGACTATGTCGGTCCGGCCGGCGCCGATGTCCTCGAAACCGCGCCGTCGAAAGAAGGGAAGCCGTTGACTAACGGTCACAGGACGAACGGTCACGCGACGAATGGTCACAAGACGAGCGGTGCTTCCAACGGAGTCGTGAGGGATGACGACCAATTTCAGCACTTCCACATCGTCGACCTCAACATCAGAACGTCTGGATCCCTCTGCCTGCCTCTGCTCAGAACTTTCTTTACCAGCAGAGGGCTCTGGAACGGGTCTTCCTTCTCCATCAGTTCCAAGAGGGGACGTGATGACTTTATGGAGCACTTCAGGGACGACTTCGAGACTGGCCGGGTGTGCATCATCAGTTGGTACGAGGACCCCGATACTGGATTCAGTCTGGCAGATGTCGCCGTCGGGGCTGAAGACCAGAGGGGGTTGAAGGAGGCGATGAAGCGAGTACGCGACGCGACCGAAGAGGTCATTTTCTAAACTGTCAAACACCCAGGAAGCATGTGGGTTTTGAACTAGTTTCTACAAAGAATTTCCATATGAGACACCTCTTAGGAGTTCCACCTCTTCTCGAGAACGTCGGCCCCCTGACGTCTTGCTGTTTGCAGCAGTTTCAGTTGATGCCTACTCTCCTAATACCAAAAGGTGTTGCAATCAGTCATGTATCACCACAATCCATTTGTTGACAACAGTAAAGCAGTGGGTTTATGTTTTGAAAACTACGCAAGAGCACGCAATAGAGATTTCATTCGCTATCATTCACCGTCATAACCTCGCCCCCATCTCGACCCCGTTCATACTCGAGCTCAATCAAGAGGTACCGGAGCATCCAACAAAGTTGTTACCGCTCGCTCCAGTGTGAGTGATCTGCCCAGCCTGGCCACAGCTGGCGTTGATGACAACACGGTCGGCACCAGGAGAGCCTTGGGCAGTTGGTCAGCAACATCACCACACAACCGGCGACGCCAAGTCATGCTCAAACTTACCTCCAGTGTACACACCGCTGGTGCGGATGGGAAACTCGTACCAGGGCCCGGTGACATCAAAGTCGAAGCCCTCGTAGTTGTTGTAGCGGTGGGGGTACGTCGACGTACCGGCCACGGTGCCGGCCTTGACGTGCTGGCACGCGGCGTTGGAGGCGGCGTTGACCTGGGCGGTCGAGTACGACGTGCTGCCGCAGGTGGTCGCGCGCTTCTGCAGTTCCGTGGGGACGGCGGAGGCCACGATGGCGAAGAGAGAGACGAGGACGACGGAGAACTGCATTTTGGAAGCGGGCGAAGATGGCGACGCGGAACGAGGTGAAGCTGCTGGGACTGGCCTGCTTCAACAACCGTCACTGATATACGGATAAGATCTCGGGTCTTATATAGAAGAATGACGAGTCGACGAGAATAGATTCCCCGACGGCCCAGCTTCATCTCTGCCGTAAGAGCAAGAGAAGCCGTCGTGTCAGGGCCGGCCCTGCTTTATCCTGTCGATCGCCCGATCTCAATACGGAAGGTGTTGTCTATAGCCATCTTATCGCATGGCTAGGAACACGATCGTGGTTGGCTGAGAGGACAAACGGCCAACTGCCAATTGTCCCATCCCCCCCGGCACCGAAAGTCTTCAGCTTCCTTAATCCTTTACCGCTCCGACGAATGACAGCAAAGCTTGTGCTGTGAGTGGTGGTCTCACACGCGTGTCGTGCGCTAGTCAGGCCGCATCTACCGAACGGCATTGCAACCCCAGGCTGCCGGTGCCTGGCCCGGTGAGGAAGTCTTCCCGCGCTTCGTGGTTGAGAGTCCCCGCATTGACGGCCACCTCCGCTCCACCGGGAGGGTCTCTGGCTTTAACCAACTGTCGAAACGGGTTTAACCCGGAAGGGGGTTCGAGGCGTTCGGGCTGTCCCTATCGTTCTGCCACGGGGTCGACGGGGGCTGGTGAAGTTTGTTTTAGGCGCTGTTAGCTTGACTGGTGGAAGATTCACCTTCTCAATGGGGTTACAGCAGAATCTTGGTGTCGACGCCTCGTCTCGGAGGTGAGTATGACGATGACGGGTGGGGCTTGGGGTATCTATCGTCAGCGTTGACGGTCCGCTCAATGCTTGGCTCTCCGTTGGTCATCGCTGCGAGATGGGTGTTGAGGTGATTTGTGACTTTGAACTGGGTGCATTCTCGACGGCCGCGAATAACCTCACACAAGGTGGGCCTGTCCTCCCATTCCAGTCATACCGCCAGCGAACTTTCGTCGGACGAGTCTTTAGATTGCGTGAAGCAAGGGTACGTGCCGTGCTCCCGGTGTTCAACGGCACGCATGTGAGTTCGCCTCGACATCAATCGGCGACGTCCGCCCCTCCTTCACCGCGTCGGCATTCTCAGCTTGCACAAGATACATCTCGGTGTTCATGTCGTCCTCTTTGCATCGGGCAAGGAACTGAATCCGGCTTAGCTGTCTCGGGATAAATATGCTTGCGAGGGCAAGTGGCCAGCTACGATACCCTCTGAAGACATTTCGTGTCGCGCAACATCTTCAGGTCGTTGAACTTGGATGGGAGGCCAAGGATCAGGCCCATCCTAGCTGAGCGTGACCTTACATATGAATTGGCAGATGACGTATCAAATTACAGCAAGCCCGAGGGGACAAGTCCAGCGCAAGAAGCCATGCATCGATGGTTGATCGGTGAAACGTTACGACACTGATACAATATTCACATGCAGCTTTGATGGACTACTCTGAGCGTCTCAATACGTAGTATTCAAGTATTCTGCCGGTCATCAAATATCTTGTTGCATAGCGACGAGACAGGGCTCATGCGAGTTGTCAAATAGTTATCAGCGCGAGCTCTATAGGCTATATAAGTCCTATCGGCTCCAAATATTTGGGAACATAGACCTAAGTCCCCCTCAACATAACAACATCAGAGCTCTGCAAGTAGGTTGATGGCAGGTGAAGAAATAGGCAACTGCTCGAGTAGGTATATCACCGACCGTTGGATCGTCCAATGTTTAGTCAAGATCCTGCGAAATCTGGCGCTGGCAAGCCTCAGTAAGCCGAAGTCTCGGCTAAGCGAGGTTATTCCAGAGATCAGGTTGATGAGGCTTGTCTTGCAGATTTTAATTCATGAACAAGATTATTCTGAATGAGTGAGATGATGAGTGAAAGTCTGAATAAGACAGACCCTAAGCTCACCGAGGCTTGTCTTGCAGATTTTAATTCATGGATAAGAGTATTTTGAATGAGTGTGATGATGAGTGAGAGTCTGAATAAGACGGACCCTAAGCTCACCGCAAGACTGAGTTTTACTTACAGCGAGAGCTATGAGGAGCAATAGCCAAATGAGTTAAATGTCATTCTTAGTTATGATTTGACGCGATTCGAAGCCACCTATGTAATAACCTAGCTGCGGTATCTTCTCTTATAAGTTCGAATTTTGTACCTACAAAAATAGATATAACTAAATCGATACTAACCATGACTCTATGAGATTCAAAAAGCGTAAAGGGTAGCTTAGTATTATATATGATGGATATAGAGTCTGAAAATTTTAGTAGCAGCTGACGCAGAGTGATACTCGAGAGAAGGGATTGAGTAAGCCCAGCTTTGGATATGTAGTTTTTCATGCTCTGGCAGCAAAAGTGAGAAGAATCTAGTATGATGTTATAATTTTGGAGCTCCTCGCGATATGACTTATGCTAGAAGGCTACATAATCTCATTAACACGCTGTTGCTTATAGCTTGTCACCTCTGGGGGTGTAATGAGTTGACATGAGTGCCCAAATCCTAGCAATAATCCGTCAGAAACGGAAACCTTTTGAAGTTCACCTTGGCCGTCATGATTTGAGTGCTCCTTCTCATGTAGTGAATGGTAACGTGAGCAGATGTTTGGGAAAGTGATAGCTGTAGTGCAATTCCCCAAGTTTTGGTCAGAGGCTGGCAGACATGGCGCCCTCGACTGAGACCCGCACTGCTTCTCTGGTATCCACGAAGCTGGGTTCAACTAGGCGTTGCCATTAAGCAGTAGGCCTCAAACGTTGGCGATATCAGGACGGCGACCTGCAGACACCCGGGGATCATCTCGACTCATTGAGTATGTCATCGAGATATGGTAGATCAAAGTCAATGTCACAATTCTTGCATGCCCCATGAGTTCTACTCTCGTGCTTGCCCCAATTAGTGTTAATTGCATAAAGACTTGAGATACAATTGAGCATGCCCGCTCAAGTGTATAAATTATTACGTCCCAGATTAATGTGCGAATAATTGGTTATATTCACGAGACATACTGCGTCTAGACCATCGCCTCAGCACTTGGAGATTGCTGGTCAGCAAATCAGGCCACCGAGACTTACCGCCACAGTGCAAGTGGAGTTGCATCCAATGTGTGAACCTTCTCGGCGCAGTCGAGAGAAGTTCATCTTTGAAGTTCGAACAGTCTGCCGAGATGTCAATTCACCGCTGCGCGACAACAAAGGCTTTGGGCGAGACTCGACAACCCTGACATATCTTGCTCTAATGGCTGTCTCGAGAAAAGAAATTTTACTCATTTGCACTTCAACTCATTTGCAGCTGTTTGAGTGCTGGAGCAACGCGGATGACTGGAATGCGTTCATCGGAATCTGCCAAATTTGTCAAACCACCCAGCCAAGACTTTGGGGGACCTTCTGACTAGCGCGTCTTGCGGGAAATGGACCAAGATGAAATCTCCACGAGCCCAATGGGAACACGATACCCGATCTGTTTAAATCAACCCAATTTGACCCTCTTTTCCGCCGAAATGGACGGCGCGCACAGACTGGATGGCTGTAATTACTTTGAAGAAAAAAAAGGGGGGGCATTCGGACTTTGACGGCCATGAAAAGTCGGAGAGCTTCTTCGCGTTGTAAGGTAGTCCAGGCAAACGGCCATGATGAGGCGAAGAATGTTGTGTCTAATGGCCGCTGCTCCAACAACCGCACAGTCGATCCAACGAAGCTATGTATAGGCACGGATGCGCATCACAACATTCCAACACTGCTCGGACGACCAGGATCCCCTCCTCTCCCACCCAACGGTCAATCATACAACCGATTCCGCACCCTCAGACCCTGGTCAGGGGCGGATTGTTGCTGCGAAGCTAATTACAGTGGTAATAATGGCCCCTGCATCAATGCGATCCCCGGGCCAATTCTGTTTACTTCACGTGATCTCTCTCTCTGTCGATTTCCCTTGGATTGAAGCACGGGGCTAATCCTCGGATTGACACGATCACCACAAGAACAGCAGCGAGCTGGCATCATGTCAAGCAAACGGAACAGCGGCGACTGGACGGGCCCGCGGCGGCTTCTGTCCGTCAAGGACAAGCTGTCAGGCATCGTCCGGCGCGGGGGCGGGCTGGCCAAGAAGACGACCTTGTCCGTGTTTGCAGACGGCCGCCACGAGCGACCCTCACTGGACGAGGGTCCGAAAGGCTTCATGAGAGTCCAGGTGCAGGATTTTGGGACGTCGAGCCTCGAGATTGACTTGAACTCGCTCGAGGCCTTCCGCACTGCGCCGCCACTCGAGAGGCCGACAGAGACGGAGAAGAATGCGGAAGATCAGGAGCCACCAAAGACGTCGTCGACGACACCCATCGCCGACATGTTCGCCAGAAAGGCTACGACCACCGTGTCCACAGACGTCGACACGTCTTCACTGAGCCAGTATCCACCACCGATCAAGAGATACTCGCCTTCCATCAACGCCTCCTCCGTCTTCAACCCGGGCAGGATCACTGCCGTGGAACGTCGCGCCAGTCGAGCTGCCTCGTACAAGGCCCAAGAATCGACGACGCCTGCTGTCAACGTCACCATCGTCAACTCGAGTCATGCTCAAACTCACACTCCGACACCGTGGCCACCTCCAGCGACCCCGCGTCCAGTCGCAACTGCTGGTCGCGCTCAAACTCTCACCACCGCCTCGAATTCAAAACAGTCCAATGGGGCGCAGTTCCGCGAGCCACGGCGCGCGCCATTCGTGGCGTCTCGGCCTGCGCCCCACAGCACGATAGCCTCTCTCAATGGACCCCGCCAAACCACCACCACCACCCTCGTTTCCGATAGGCTAAACGCCGAGAAACGTTACTCGACGCCGTCGGCCATCTCTTCACTCACTGTGGTACCGAACACTTTGCCGGTAGACAACGGCAGGGCGGATCGGAGACGATCCTGGCAGCCGGCGCCGACATCGGTTCCATCGGGAACGCCGACACCATCCGCACCGCCATCCGCGTCGGCGCCGTGGCGTGACCTCTCCAACCGCCGGGCCTCTTCACGTCTGGCCGCCGATCGTCTCGGCTGGATCCGGGAGCTCGAAGAGGGCAAGAACAAAAAGGCCACCATCAACAGCGACCTCCCCGTCCTCAAGACGGTGCAGGGGAGCGTGGCCGACAAGCTGGCCCGGTTCGAGAGCAGGCAGCAGCAGGCCACGGCGGCACCCATCACGCGCTCCAACTCGACGAGGAGCCGCCCGTCGTCCATTGCCGACACCTTCTCCTCCTTTGGGGGCGGCATGGCCACGACCCGGTCGTCGCTCGACAGCCACCGCACGTCGTCCGTCTTCTCCCACTACGACGACTCGTTCCGCGAGAAGATGGAGCTCATCACCAAGCGCAAGGCGGACGACGACACCGAGGAGAAGCAGGAGCAGCCGGAGAAGCCCGCCCTGATCAAGGTCACGTCCGCCTTTGTGTCGGTGGAAAAACGCAACAGGCAGGCGTGTGTCGACAAGCCTCAGGAGGTTTGAACCAGTGGTGGGTGACTGGATTGTTGAACTATCTCTGTCTCATTTTTCTCCTCTTTCGGATTCTTTGCCGTGCGTGGGCTGCTCGGTTGATGTCGGACAACGGCAGACGTCTCCTTCGCATGGACTTTTTCAAGACGCAGTGAGGCCTGGCATTGCCCTCGTGTTCGATAGTCTCTTTTATTGGCTTGCGCTCTCTGCAGGTGTTACTTAGTTTCTCAGATGATAATGATTTGACGTCCCTTACGAGCATTTCAAGACAGCATACCTAGCAATTAATAATACATACAACCGGCGTTGGATATGCATTTCAGATTTGCATTGGGACCGCTCGTACTTGCGTCAATAATGCCCACCTCTTCCCGTTTGTCTTTGACAGTAAATCTTACGGTTACTCCTAGTCCCTCGAATAAATCCTTTGATTTTCAAATGTCATGTAATGAGCAGCACGAAATCATGCAGCGATGTCCTGTGACATGGCGAGATGGCAGTGCATACTGCGAATTGTTCCCTGGCTCTTCTCAGCTCACGAGTCACGTCTCACTGGCTCAAGGGGATAAGCTGCTATGACCTAGCCTAGATAGTCATAAAGTGAATCATGACGCACGACTATTTCTTCTGGGGAAATTCGACCCTTCATAGCCGCAAGTCGTCTTGTATCGGCACTGCCTGAAATGCAGTGCTTCCGTTACTGAGTTTTCGAGGTAGTTTACTCTGAGAAAACTCCTAGTGCATGTACCGATAGATCTAGAAGTCTAGAAAAGACGTACACAACTTTGGCTGTTGGCCAATCAGTGGTGATAACGTCCGTTAGGCATGATACCTTCGTATTCGTGGGCACCTAGTCTTTCGGGTTATTTGGCCAGATCGACAATATCCTTCAATCGAAGCACAGGAAGCGAACCTTGCATCGTAAACATTACTTTTGTTCCTTCATCATTCCAAAGTTACATAATACAGTACGTTGCATGCCTTCGATTACCACGCAAACGGTTCCTCAATCAGGTCCACCGAGTAGCCGTCCCTGACGCTGTTGACAACATGTTGTGTCACCTCGTCAGCCATTCCGCTAGGCCCACAGACCAGCACCGTAGTTTGCGTACCCTCCTGAAGATAGTGTCGGAGGGTAGCCTCGGTTTCCATCCTGCCAAGTATGACCCCCTTTGTTATGGTTGTGGTTGTGTCAGGCCTGCCGGTTTCCTCCAAAGCCACCATCGGAATGCTGGCACCCGTGCACCAGAACGAACAGTCAAACCCCGGAGCCTGGGCGAGAAACGTCTGCCGAACGTGGTCGATGAGTGCCATTTCCCGCGCCGACCACGCTAGTATGAAGCGTTTGGTGTTCTTGAAGATGCCGTGGCTTGCATCCAGCGCGTCACTGCCAGGGAGCGAGGCACGGGTGTACTCCTGGATGTATCCAAGCACGCCGGTGATGCCGATTCCACCAGCAATGCACAACACCGTCTCGGCGATGTACAGTGACTGGTGTCTCGCCCTGTGGCCTCCGTACGGTCCTTCCGTGTAGACCGGAAGCGTGATCCTGGGGGCTGTCGAAAGAGCCAGTCGACGCTGAAGCTTCGCCGTGATCCCGCCACCAGCACGGATCAAGAAAGTGACAGAAGCCGGAGTGACCTGTGGAACTTCCTTGGTGCTCGTCATCGCCCCCGGATCTTTCGAGATCTCTTCTTGTATGGCTGCGGTATCTACCAGTGAGGTATCAATGCCGCCTCTCCACCCGGCGACGCTGAAAGGATGGGACTCCCAAAACCAACCGACGCCTCGGAAGTTGAGTGCGCTGTGTTGCCCAGGTCCAAATTCCCAGGCAACATGAGGGTGTACCGTGAGTTGCATGACATGAGTGTCTGGTACAGCTTCCAAAACGGCTTTCGAGCCGAGGGGCCGGTTGAAGTAGGCTATACGAGTTAACCTTGCCAAACGGTCGAAAGCCCAGAACGCAAAGCAGATGTAGAGCCATGTTTGATATCCGAACTCGTAGCCGAAATGAGGCACTATGTGATACCAGCATCCTACCAGGGCAACGACGATGAAAACTATGTGAAGGGCGAGAAATAGCTCGTAAAAGTTGAGGCGAATCGGTAAAATGGCAACTCCCGTAGCCAGGCAGAAGAATATGGTGGCCACGATCCCCCATTGCTGTTCAGCAGTCAGATGAGAATGCCCCTGTTGAACGAAAGAATGGGAAACATACGTAGAATGGTTCTCCGGTTTTGGCAAGGTATTCTGAGGCTCCCCCATACCCTGGCTGCCAGTACGCCAGTGTGTAGACAATCGAGTGAACGACGGCTTGAATCACCGATATTCTGGCGAACCACCGGTGAAGAGTAATGAAGGTCGTCAGACTCCATCCGGTCCAGGCTAAAAGGACATTGTTTCGACCGGCAAATAAGATGGCCATGCCGGCGTTCACTAGACTCAGAATCCCGGTGCGATTTCCGACGTACTCACATAGCTCGAATCCTCTGGATTTAAACATGGTATTAGGCTGGAAGGTGTCGAATCCTACCGCTGAGAAAACGACGTTGAGGATGACATAGATGACGATGAAAATGCTCAAGGTTCTCCGTGGCATATATCCCACCTGTCCTGGCAAGGGCTCGAGTCGCCGAGACCCTATGGAGGCGGGGAGGAAGACGTATTGGCGCAGCTTCGGCAGAAGGGCAGAAGCAAATACTTGTTTTTGTACTTTGGGGAACGCGACTCCAACTTGAGATACGAAGCCACACAGAACAAAAAGCCCAATGACCAGTAGGTACAGAGTGATCCTGGGAGAGAGGTGAGCTCACGCAAGTGATGATGACCGCAACCAATGGCGAAGAAAGGGACACATACGCAAGCTTCGAATGCAGATATTCAGATCTCGCAAACTCCCCTTCGCTTCCGTGGGTCGAATAATACTTGTCCCGATTTACTCGACTCGTCTTGTTTAGCCACATGGCATCGGCAGCCAACTCATCAGTTGGAGGTGTCGCCGGCAGGCTTTGTTGAAATGTCGGAGACTTGGCACCAAATACAGCCTGTTTCTGAAAACATTTGGCCTGTTTCTTTTCCGGGTAGCCGTCGAGGTTGCAATTTTGTTGGATGCAATATGCCATCGACTGAAGCCAGGGAGTACTCGAAACGTAGCACTCCGGACTCGTCACGCCCATCATCGCACCCATCTGCATCGTGCCGCTCATGCCCGGCATATCGAAGGAGGTGCAGTTGAGATAGAGGGGTGCTAGCGAGTCGTGGCAGGCCTGGCAACACAGGTCCTCGTAGAGACTGATGCCCAAGCCGATGATGCCATTCCCACTTTGGCCTTGGGCGGGGAGGAGCAGAGCCGCAATGACAAACCCGACGGTGTAATGCATAGCGCTCGAATTTCGACTGATTGCGATGCTATCATGAGTCGATGCTCAGGATCTGGAGGAATGCGAGCCAGCAATGGCTTGACGGGGAAAAGAGAAACGCCGTGCTCTGTTTAGGACGAGCCATCAACGCGGGGAGAAGCTTTCGTCAACTCTAAACACCTCATGGTCAGGTCTGCCTTTGGTCCAAGCAGAAATTAAACAGGGCGAGACAAAGGTAACGCGTATGCAGCCAGGAAGCTTGCCGCCGTGAGCGATGCAGGGAATGTCATGGTTTTCCGCAAAAAAATAAGACTTCGCGTTTCCATTCAGGCAAGGATAGGCTGATGTTTTGTAGCGATCCGACCTTTTTTCGTCCAGTGTGTCGCAATCCATCACCGACGGCCGTTGCGGTTTTAGCTTTTGTCTCTGCGATTCAGCACATCGGGCAAAACCTGCCCATCGCAGATTTCAAAAGTGGCCGCTGGCGATTATGCAGCTGAGAATATGGCCTTCTTCCCGTCTCAGGTCTGCTCAGGTCTGCCTGTAAAGGGCTATGAACCAGGTTACGTCTGTAAAAGGATGTCCTGCTGGTAGTGGAAGCAGACATGCAACCAAAGAATACACGCTGTGTCATGTCAACATCCCAAAATGTATGATTTTTGCCGAACAATCGTCTGAAGGGCTTCCTTTTAATATGGGCAGTTGTATGCCAAGAAAGTTGACGCTATGTTCCAGTCGTCTTCTTGCTTTCCTAGCTTCCTTCACGCCAAGCCGCTTTAAATAGTCATTCTTTTTGCACCGCCTTCCTTGTGTCTGGAGCATCATGGTGTCCCGTGTTTCGATCATAGGCGCCGGGCCAGCTGGCTTCGCCCTTGCCGCCGACCTCCAAAATCACGGTCTAGAGACTCTCGTGTACTCTCATCAGACTCATTCGCGCCATGCCAACGATGTGATCAAAGGAGGAATCCTGAAGTTGGGAGGAATCATGGAGGGGCACACTCATTTACGGCTGACCACCGACATCAGAGAGGTGGTGGAGTTCTCGAGAATCCTCATCCTCACTGTCCCCTCGACCGGTCAGCAAACAATCTTTGACGAATTATCACAATACGACTTGAGTCATCACACAGTTATTGCGGTCCCGGGGAACCTCATCTCCTTGCTCATTGCAACCGAAGTCGATGTCGGAAACATTCTCGAGACCAACCTCTCCCCGTACTCGTGCAGGATGGACGGCAACAACCTCCGCGTTCTCGGGAGGAAGAAGGTTGTCTTCATCTCAGCCCTGCGGAACGACGTCCACCCCGGCTTCTACGACGAGATCCAGAGCATTTTCCCCATGAGGTTGAAGTGGTGCAGCAGCGTGGTGGAAGTCAGCCTTTCCAACGTCAACGGGGTGTTTCATCCCGCCATGATGCTCATGAACGCCGGTCGTGTCGAAAGCACCGAGGGGGACTTTCTCCTCTACCGCGACGGCTTGACCCGTTCCGTCGCCAACGCTATGCTCGCCATCGATCAAGTCCGCATGAGAATTAGCATGGAGTTCGGCCTTCGTCTCGGCAGCGCTGTCGATATATCCAACGAATGTTACAACCAGGGCTTCACCGACCTCGTCGATCTGGCTCGGAACTCTCCGCCGCACAACAAACTGAGGGCTCCGGGTGTCATAGAGCATAGGAATATCTCCGAGGACGTCCCGGACTTACTGGTCTGCTGGCACGGCCTTGCCGAGAAGCTAGGTATCGATGCCTCGCCCATTGCTGCCATCATCGTTTTGGCCGAGATGGCCACGGGTATGGATTTTCGTAAGACGGGAAGAAACATGAGGAGACTGCATCTGGATGGTATGGGGCGGAGTGATTTGATTGCAATGTTCAGTCCGCTTTTGGCGACACAGACTGAGGCTCGGCTGTAGCGCATGATTCTCTCAAGAGTATTTTGGACATCATTGAGCGTGCTAAAGCTTTTGGATTTTGATGCATTTAAGCCGCATTTATCTCTCTACCTGTGTGAGCTGTGCTTTGAAGAGAACCTAATGTTCAAAGTACTTTCAAGGAAATCTTTTGCGACATGACGAAAATGAGAAGCGCGACTACTTCTCTCTCTGTTGTGATGGTCATCGCATCAGAGTAACACTTTGGTGACGCAGCTCTACTCTCTACTAATAATGATGGTGATTTGCCATGATGCCTACTATCATCCCAGACTCTGAACAATACAATAACCCTTTATCAATAACTGTCGCTAGGTCAAGATTAGGCCCGGCAGACTAGATCATCACCATTTTCTCTCTCTTCTCCATGCGCATGTCGACCGCAGTGGGTTCTGAGACTGTGCATCGTGCTGGTGGCTACCTCTGAGCCCGTTGAGAATCCAGAGAAAAGAAGATTTACTCATTATCTGCAAAGCCATAGAGCAAAGATTGCCACAACTGTGACGTGATAGATGAGCACGCGGTCGTACAATTCGCTGAAGGGGCCAGCATGAGGCCGGCTGGCAATCCCCAACGTGAAAATAGGCACGACAAACGGTCAAAGTTTTTCAATTGGTGCCGAGCTCTCCTGTATTCAGTACCTATTGAGATCATTGCAGACACCGGTGTTCTGATGTAATGGATAACGATTCACAAAAGAAAAGGTCCGGAGCTCTGGTCTGCACAACTTGGAGTACGTGAAAAGCCGACTTTTAAGAACATGAGGCTTGCTCGCGAGAGCTGACCAGCTGATGGGGTCGTCCGGGTCTTAGTCCCCTAGGTACCTACAATTACCCAACTATGAATCTGTACACGTCCTGTCTGTAGAACAGGATCAACTCTCAACTATTCATGCTCTGATAGGAGACCCTCGAAGGCGTGTAGCTTAGAAGGTGCAAGCCCTCAGTGTTGCACTTGGTTTCAAACGGACAACGTAGGTAAGCTGACCAACTGACGCGAAGGACAAATTGGAGAGGGTAGCTCAGGTAACAGGGTGATGGAGGGGCACAAACTCTGGGACTGTTGTCAATTCAGAGCAGCGCGGCTGGAATATCTTGCTACGTTGAGATAGGCAACTCACCCCGTTCTGCCGGTTTAAATACCCCGGGCCGTCGGAGCCTCTCGTTTTCGTACATGCGAGGCTCTCCAGAGACGACACGTTCCTCACCTGATCACCAACACTATCGCTCAGTCTCCAATGGCCGTCTTGTATCCCAAACGAGTTTCTAACGTTTACATTGAAGCGTTTATGCGCACAACCACAGTCAAAAAGCCTAGGCGGCCGACCGCGAGCGACAACATCAGACCGTTTCGGCACTGCTGCGCCGCCAGGAATCAATGTGGCCGAGGTGGAATACCCAGCCAATGGCTTGTATGCGAAAGTAGGTTGCACACTTATGCTTCGTCAGGTTCACCATCAGCCTAAAAGCTTGTCTGAACAATCTTCGCGGGGACGTTACCTTCCGACAACCTAGCACGCCACCACTTCAGACAAGACAGCCCCAGAAACACGTGGGTATCAATGACTGGTCGAGCTGCTTCGCTTGCGAACGAGGGGCCGTATCTGCGGCCTGGGCGCTGTGGGGATAGAAAGTCATGAATTTTGAGTCTAAGCATCAGTCGCGGCACTCGGTTGTCATTATTTCAGTCCCTTGTAGCCACCGTCACTAACATCTCCAAATCCATGTGAATACCATCCTTGGTCATCATCTTATCCCACTCAAGCGTCATCTCCTCTCGCACCTGTGCTTGCAGTTCAGGGGAAACACCGCCGCATGTTTTCCCGGACGAGCTGGTGTCCAACCAGTTCATCATGGCACATCCATCTTCCGCAACCTTGACGATCTTGTTTATGGTGAAATCTTTCTTGTGAAACCCAGACGTCTCCAAAAGCTGTTCCAACTCTGCCTGTTTGATGAACTTGGGGCCGTCGTGTGTCGCACATCTCTTGTATGCCTCTCTCGCGAAAACCTCCGCCTTGATCCTTTGGTGAGCCGGGACGAAATCGCCGGATCCGCCGGACATACCGAGACGGCCCCCAGGTCTCAGAACTCGCGCGAATTCCGCGACGGCTGCAGCTTGATCCTGAACCCAGTGAAATGTAGAATTCGCAAAGACGATATCAAAGCTGCCCGAAGGAAACCGCGACAGATCCTCGGCTTTCCCCTCGTGGAACGATAGATTCTCCTTCGCCTTCCCCAGCGCGAGCGTTATACGCTCCTTGCTAGGATCAATGCCCACGACCTCCCCGTCGGCCCCAACAATGTCCGCGATGTGGGCTGTCAGATCTCCCGGCCCGCATCCGACGTCGAGGACCCGCATACCCGGTACCACGTCAAGCCTCTTCAGCAGAAATCGTCCGGCGTCTTTTTGTGTGTCGTTTACGAGGGTGTAGCCCCTGGCCAGCTCTTTGGTATCCGTCATCGCAATAGAGTTGTATAGAGCTTCAGTAAGCGGTATCATTCGTTGAACTCGACAATGGGCATGGGTATCATGACTGCACGATCGCCAAACTTATACCCCGTTGGACGAGGTCAATGCGTAGATGACACAGGCCGAGCAGCTTCTGTAAGTACTTGTAAAGCATTACACAGCCGGAGGTGTGCTCATGCTTTTGAAAACTTTGAACGCTTTGGCCGGTTGATAGGCTGATAGCCATGCATCGGTAGTCAAGACGAAGCATATGTGTATTCGATCATGAACCTTTCTTCACATCTGCCGACATTTTTTCGAATTGGCAGCTCTATTCCACGTGGCCGACCGAGCCCAAGACTATCGGAGTAAGGAGATGCCTCAGCCACTATCGAGATGGTGATAGACTGGGAAAGACCCCAGCCATTGCATCTTCTTTCTTCAAGGTCTACTGATCAAACAGCTTTTAGTTTGTTTCGCAGTCATTAGAACCGTTGTTTGCCTAGTGTCTCGCAATACAGGTCAGACACGAGCCACACGACTTGATAATGTGTGCTAACCTCAAGTTCAGCTTGAATAATTCATGCATGACATCTCAAGAGGCACCGTAAAACTAGGATCTATATGTGTCCTGCAGCTATATGTCAGCAAGTAGACTGGTCATCGAATTTGCGATAGTAATTTGGTTGGAAGTTCGGTTTCGTCGATTCTGAGACCGCAATAGCCTGGCACCACGGTCCGAAGACTGAGACCTTTCCGCCCAACGGACTGCTACTGACATATGAACTCAACCTATAAGCGTATTTGATATGACTCTCTTTATGTTTCGTTCTCCTTACTTACTACGCTGAGCGCAGACCTTCCTTCCCGCTACCGGAGTTCCAGATAGCAGGATTATGCTACATCATTTTGAGGAATTTCGAGGAGAATTCAACCCTTTGGATCTCAAGACATACGTCAAACCTTACAGCTAGTTCATGCCATTTGGGTATTCTACTCAAGCCGTGGCCATATCCTTCCTCGCTCATCATGGCGTCTAATCGCAAAAGGCCGAAACTGGCGGCACACAATCAAAGACTTTGAAACTTCATGATATATCATGAGATTCGATCGAATATAAAGCGTCAGATACGGACGCTGAGCAGTGGAAACTTGGCTTCGTATCATGCATCTCCTTCCGTAGGCTGTGCCACAAAGGCACAGCATATGCAGCTAGATAACTTCATTTTCGCACCGGCCTTGGCCAAGCCAGCCTCTATGGTCGATCATGCAATCTTTACGAAACCGCAGTCTGTCATACAATAAGCTTCAAAATCCGTCCCCCCCCCCCCCCTTAACCAGACGGGTAGCTACTTTTCATAAACCTGGAACATTCATTCTTCATTTCTCCAAGCTCTGCTCTTGTGATTGCGCCTTCTTGCCGTTCCTGTGTGTCTTGTGGAGCTGGCAAGTTATCATGGGCTCTACCGGCGCTTTTAGCACTTTGACAAAAACACATACCTATTCAGTAGGAAATGGCTTCAAAAAGTCCATCATCTACACTCTCCCGCCACAGACCACTCCTTTTACACCACCAGACAGCATCTGTACTCAATTCCCCAAAGCGATTCGCTGCGAAGGAAGACCGGAGCAGCAAGATCCCAATTCACCCTGCTGGGCTCTTCAATACGTTGAATCGACTGGGACATCTCTGCCGTCACAATGCTTCCCGACGTCCTACGTGGAGATTTACCGACCGGTGGACGATTTCGGTAAAGTCATTCATGGCATGATTCAAGATGAGTAGCTAAAGATACCAAAGACGACGTCATGAGCCTAGCATACCCGGGGACGGCGTGTATCAGTGGCTGGACGACAGCCTGCACGACAAACCTTGAGCGTTCATCCGACAACTTTGTGCAGACATGGTGCTGCCCTCCCGGAGGCTGGACTTGCTTCACGGATCCGGGAAGTCAAGCGCCGGCCCGAGGATGCGTGACTACCATCACCGCGCCGACAGACGCATGGTTTGCAAATGTCATCACAACTGGCAGAAGTGACAGCACGATAAAGAATTCGTGGAGGAAAGTCCCCTCGACGGACCTGCCTAGCCGCGGTATCATCATGCTTCAGCACCCTGTCCTGGCTCTAGATGGCCGACTCAACGAGACTAACTCTGAATCTGAGGGTCTGTCAGGCGGTGCTATTGCTGGTCTTGTTGTTGGGATAGTCGTCCTACTCGGACTTATTGGAGGTGGCGGTTTCCTCTGGTTACGTCACCGAAGTCGTGCACGCGAGGCGGCGATCTCTGAAGCGGGGCAGGGAAACCATGATGGAAAGACTGAGCCACCAGGGTACGTTGTGGCCGAGATGCATGGGGTGCAATCAGCACCCCTCGAGCTGTCGTCTTGCACCAGGGCCACAGAGGTGACGGCAGACAGCCGACCGGTTGAGCTGGCATCGTAGAGTCTCGATCTTGAGCGTAGGTCGGGAAGTCAGTACAGGATTGGAGTCAGAAGGTAGACCAAGTATAATGAAGAGAACTCGTTGTTTGCCCAAGATCCTACTTGCTGTTGAAGTGGTTTCGGCAGTGTCTTTCCTTCGGCATGCATAGGGAAGATATACCAGGCACTTTCATGAATATGACTTGGCTAGTTTAGATCTTGTTGTTAGCTCTAATATTCTAATGTAGCCTTTTCAAAGTCACAGGTTTACATTGAAGACTCGATAGTGATCTAACTGCCTACATATCTCCACCTTGCGATTAACGTTTGATGTGTAATAAAGGCTGTCTCCGATTCCCGTCAAGTGCCATTTTCTTGCCTCTATTTCCAAGTCCTTGCCCACTTCCTAACCATCATCACAAGGTTGACGAAAACAACCACGTTCAACTGCAATCGACGGAGTAGTAAGTGTGACCGGCCCCCTCGGCTTCCTGCGACTGTTCTTCCGGCCCTCATGGCGGAGGAATCAAGTTCTCCCTATCAGATAATGAAGAAGCTGCGGTACCTCGTTAATGACAGGTACGCGAGACCCTGAAGCGACGTAGGCCGTCTGTGGCGAATACCAAATAGCCCTCACACCAGCACTCGTTGAGCGTTCATTGCCCCTCTGTCGAGAGCTACCGACCACCACCGTGTTCTCGGGTGAAGTGCCGAGTGCCCCAGCCATCATCAGGGAGGCAGGGCAGTCGGGCTGCAGACTGACTATGTCTTTGGAGCCGAGCTGGCAGTTTGCGAGTTGAAGTACGCCAACGGTTTTGGCCTTGGACTCTTGAAGGCGCCGCTCTCCCTTGGTGAGGATTCCGATTCGATACCCTGCTTGCCGCAATTGTCGAAGTGTGTCCAGGCTCCCTGGGGTTGGCCTCATGTTGCTCCAGTACTGGTGCACATAAAACCTACTATACCGTTCCATTTCGATGTCGTCTGGCTCAGGAAGGCCTGCCAGTTTGAAGAAAGCGCCCATGGAGCTGTGGACTTTCGAATAGCATGCGCTATCCTGATATGGGGAGGCCTTGTGAACTTGCTTGCTGGCCGTGCTGAAGTTTTTAGTCATTTCTACCTCGTCAAGCGTTGAAAAAATTGGGAACCTGGCCCTGAGAGCCGTGATCGTTTGTGCAAAGCTGTGCTGGTGGTCGACCAGCACGCCATCAAGGTCAAAGATGACGGCGTCGAAATAACGGAAAGAGCCCATTTTCCTGTTCGACTGGTAAATATCTTTGATCAAAATTTAGGCTCGAGAGAGAAAGTCGGGGTTGAGGGAGGAAATCGGGTTCGAGAGAGAGCAAGTTTGGCGAAGAAGTTTGTCGGTGCTTCCGAGAAGGGATGTTCTGGGAAAAAAGGTCTTTACTCTGTCATCGTGTTGCAGTCTGTCTTAAATATTATTCGTAGTCTTTCTCCGTTAGAACTACCAAGCCAGCCCAAGAGTACCCAGGTCCCCAAGTTACTACTCGCCCCACCGCCTGAAGCTCCAGCTCCCAAGGTGTCTATCACGGGCAGTCAGCAAGGTGGCTTGCTCATACGCAGCCGGTTCGAGGGCAAATTGGCCACTTACTATAGGTTTATCTAAGATCCGTGTCCATAGAGTGCTTTGAGTACTTGACACTGGCTTGTAGTCGTCCCACTTAGCACGATCAGAGTCTTTGAACTCAATCAAGGGAATGACGAAGGGGCAATCTGTTTGACACTTATATAGTTGGTTACTGTGCGAACATGAGAGTGTTCCATGATTCTCTTTCGTCGTGATGTTTCCCTCTTGCGTATGTTCGATTGAGTTGGATGTTAAAAGTCTAGAATGAACGCGAGCGTCAGGGCGTCGATTTTGGGAAGCGGGAGCGTTTCTTTGCTGACGTACCCAGGCTAGAACGAAAAATTACGAAGAGGCCTCTGAGACGTTCGTACTAATGGAACCATAATGTCTGCAAAAGGAATGTGGGATGCGAACCTTGTGATTGATATCGCAGATACCGTGTGTGCAGTTTATTCGGTGGCAGCCCATGGCCATCAAGCATACTGCAAGCCGCTTTTGGTAAAGCCGTGGAAGAGAATACCAAAAGAGTAATTGGTCAATATATGCTTAGATGCATACACTTGCTGTAGAAAACAACACCAACGAACTAGAAAGGCAACGCATACCTGTGTTGCACTGTTACACTAGTCGTTGAAAAGATTCCAATTTGCTAATCGAGTTCTGCTGATCTTTATCGGCCAGGCCAAACCGCATGATACCCTCAATATCAGACTTATAATGAAAAGGAATACTAATAAGAAGAGGACCTCGGACGCACACTTTGGGGATGGTGAAAGATATCAGAGGGGTCCCAGCTGGCCTTGATCTGTTCCAGTGCCGGGAGGTTGCTTCCCCAGTACGCTCTCTGCGGATTCCTCAGCTCAGGGTCGCTGAACCCGGGGTACGTGCTCTGGTGTTCATCGTGAACCAGGTTCAGCAACTTCTCGTGGAAACCATCGAGCACGCTTCTCGTCGCTCTAGAGTCGTCGACACTGTACGACTGGTAGAACATGAACTTGTCGCGATGGGCGAACGCCGTGGCTGCCATGGGAACGTCGGCGACGGCGCCCCCAGATGCCGTGAACTTGATTGACCACGAGTTAGACAGCTGGGACTTGACTTTGAGGTATTCAAAGAGGTCGGCAATTTGGTCTCCCGCTAGAACGTCCTCTTGAGTGAAGCCAAGACCTTTGAGTAGGAGCTTGCTGGGGTGGTTCGGTATGTGCAACGATTCTTCGGACTCGCGCCTAGCAAGCGAAGTCTCCCAGCTCTCGCGGCTAGATATGATGGCGACTTGATAGGATAGCTTTTTCAAAACTCCTGACTCGTTAAGCTCTTCTTCAGTTCCATACCATGTCGCAGATAGCCGGATACCAAAGGGCGTGACCGTGAACTCGGTTCCGAAACGATGATCAAGAGTTCTGTCAGCGGCAAGTTTTTGCCACTTGATGAACTCCTTTGTAATATCTGTTGACTGCTCAAAGTCGAAGGTGAGGTCGAGGTGGAGGACTTCTCGTGGGATAGATCGCGTCCTCATTTTGAACTCGGTCACGATACCGAAACCTGCTCCGGCACCTCTGATGGCCTGGTTTCCCTGTCAGTATCTTTCAATCGCCCCGCTTTCGTTCTGTACCTACGAAAAACAAGTCGGTGTTGTGATGGTTACTGGCTCGAACAATAGTGCCGTTGGCCGTTACCACTTCGACTTCTTCTACGTGGTCGAGAGTAGTTCCCCACATGCGAGACATGGGGCCGAAGCCGCCCTGTGAGTTCAAGTTAGGACCTTGCAGGCGTGCGGAAGAAAGAGTCGCTGACAATAGTAGCATGACCACCTATTCCGATCCCATGACACACTCCATGAGGTATGCCTCGGTGGAACGGCCGAAGTTGATCGTCAAGTTGGCGCAAACCCGTTCCGCCTCCGACTCGCGCAGTCAGGTCTGCACTATCAACCGTCACGTATCGAAAATTGTGCATGTCAACTGACACGGCACCGTCCTCGCCACCAAAGCCTTTGGGACGACAGATTTCAGCAAGGTGACTTTCCACCGATAGAAGACGTCCCAAAACATACCGTGGTTCCTGCAAATCAGTCAGCGGGAGTTCCCATCGGGTCTTGAGGTTTTGAGCTACTAACGCAAATGAGTGTCCGCCAGCCTTTGCCTGGACCTTTGACCCGTGTGTCGCAGCACAGTTGACGATGCTTGCGATTTCCTGTGCGTTTTTTGGTCGAATAATCGCTGCGGGGACGGTGACTTGGCCGAGGTTGAAGGGTTGAAGCCACTCGGATGTTTCTTCGCCAGGAAACTGAACACAACCAGGCTGGCCATCGCAGACATCAAGCAGACATGACTTCAGGCTGGAAGGCTGGACAAGAGGCCCAGGAGCAAGAAAGTACTGTGTCATGAAGGCCGCAGCACTGATGCTTGTGAGGAAGCCCCATGACGCGGGCCTTCTCGCTTGTTGACCTGGCAGCGTCGTCGCCCAGTTTGACTGAATGGGAGCCATCGCGGAAGAAGAGCTGCTGACTACCGTAGGGGAAGACTGTGTTTGTGGTCTATCGTGTAAACACAAACGTGTTGCCTTCTTTCTGCGAGAGCTTCCCATACTCACTGTCATATCCCAAATCTTCGAGCCTCCCCTCAGTTTGATGTGACACGCAACATCGCTGCGCTGAGTGGGGCGGCAAGATCGTCCTCTAGCGCGCCACAATCTTCCGGAAGCGGCCTCTGGATCTCTCATCGCCGCTTCACTCAAGTTAGGCTCACGGCTATCTTCTGGTCGCAGATTCCGATCATGAGAGACACTGTTCGACCGCCATTAAACATTTGGGGGCTTGAGGCGTGGCGAAGCAGGCATGTAGACAGAGGGTTGTCAAGATAGCTTCCAACAGCCGTCTTGCAGCCCCATATCGTAGTAGCAGAGCAAGAAAGCATGAGCAGGCATCAAGCTGTACAGTGCAGTCAGAGGTCGCGGGACATCATCTATCAGAGCTATCGACGGATAGTAATGAACCCTCGCGAGAACTCTCAGTCGAGATGCGATTATATCATAAAGTTGTTGAATAACATCCTGGCGCTGGAAGCGTTTTAGGGTTTAGACAAAACTGCAACCGGAAGACTATGAGATTCGTGACATATCAGAAAGACGCGGCCGTTAGAAACGGCTTGGCATCCGTCTCTGATAGATCTCGCCGAATGAGTGTAGCCGAAGTCCTTGAGACATATTCACGGGGTGCTACGAAACAAGGCTCACCCGGCATTCGCATCTGGTAACGTCTTTTCGATGGAGACATGTCTCACACTGCTGTCTTACTGCCTAGCATCACACAAACTTCGAGCCTGACATCAAAGCTTCGGCAACATCCAATCAACGAATATGGTGCAGGTTAGATGCGTCGCCGTTTGCATCCTGAAGTGAGATCCCAACCCAGCCGAATCCGCTCCCGCAAGTCGTCATATCTGTCTCTTATTTTCTTCAGAGGTAGCTGCTGATTCCTAACGCCTTTCATCCGGAAGTTTTGTTACATCCTAGGAGCATCTTGCCAACCGTCCTCACACCGATGACAGGTATTGCTGGGGAAATGGATGCGTAGCTTCACAATTGTACCACAAGCTAGTTCGTGCAGTCCAGGGGGTCGTGAGGGCCAGCTCCGTCTTGGGCGTTTGTCATCCGCGAGACCCATTGATAACGACGTTAAAATAATGCTTTTAGTCCGAAAAATTCGGCTTCGTTACCATGAAAACAGAAAAGGGGCTTCGTTGGCATCGATTGATCATCCCGTACCATTCCTCATCCATCTTTGGTACGGTTTCTGCCCGACGACGGGATAGCCGGCAACTCAAATCATATTCCATGCTATGAACACTCCCCTGATGCCGGCTTTGTGGAGAGTAAGCTTGGCGAAGACAGGATGTTGCCATTGACCTCCAATCACGAAGAGCGAGCGGCTTGGTGTTATGGGCCAAGGGGCCTGTTTCCAAAGCCGAGGGCATCGCGAACTCGGGTTTTCGCCCGCAGATTTGGTTCCTACCTTGGCAAGATCTTGGTAATACTGATTGATAAGACAGGTGATACACAATCGGTGATTGAATGGTGGTATAGATACATTGCAGCAAGTATTACAATTTATGAAGATGACCATATTTTTGTTCAACAGGACTTCTGGCTGTGGTCATGCAAGTCAAATCACACAAATGCAAATTACTCATCGTAAGTTACCATCAGGGTATTAAAAGATACTGAAGTTCTGTCAACTGGCTAATAGTATCTTTGGTGTAAGGTGATCCTTTGAACACGGCGCCAATAGAAAAGATGTTAGATGATCAACATCAGCGAGGGAGGCTGGCGTCGTTGCGGCGTTAAGTGGGCGACGTATCCTCAAGATGAAAAGCGCGACTGGGAAGAATTGGCTCTCTCATTGATGCGATATTCAACGCTGCCAGCAATTTCACCGGCTTCGGAAAGGCGTTTATGTGGGAAGACACTCTTCCGGCTACCTGTTCAAGGTCAATGAGGTGGCTCTGTGCTTTTTCAGGGCCAACATCTGTCTCCGGATGGGCTGGGTTGTGTCTTAGTCCTGAGGCAGAGATAGATTGGTGATTTTCCAGGTCCCGGGGTATAGTAGTCGCGTATGAATCCAAAGTCTGTCTCATCGTCCAGATCATCCAGAAAAGAGATGGTGAATAGGTCTCTTTGCATGCCTGTTCCACGCCTCGTTTCCCCTTGTCCGCATGACTTTCCAATGACACTTGTAGCATGTGAGGCTGCCCTTCCGAGGCAACACTGCGAGCAGCTATCCATTTCTGGGACTACTGGACAACACCAAGGGAGACGTCACGATTTGTAGCAACGCAAGAGGCTGGCACAGTATAGCAGTGCACGATTGATGCAGAGACCTTGACTGGCGCGGCTGAGATACCTTGACGCAGACCCATGGGCAAGTCGGGCATTGGATACCCAAGGAGTGCAAACGACGATACAATAGAACAAAGCATGAGATGAACTTGCGAGGACACCAGGCGACGGAGTGTAACATGAAGATTTGCAGTGATACAAAAGCCAACCAGAGATTCTCGTTCGAGCAAAGACCATTTCTGTCCTTGCAAGAGATGGCGCTCGGCAGACAGGATTTGAATTACGTGCAACCTACTTGGCTTCTGACTGGCACCCACTATCTTGACCTGAATACTTCAATGAGCAAGTATCAGAACGAGTGCTCAAGTCTCCAGGACATTTTCCGTGCTGTTAAAAGAGAGGAAGACCACGCAAAGTCTCCTCGTGAGTGGTCGAACGATGTAGCCGAGGCTGACAAGGCCAACCTCGCAGCATGGCGGCACCAGTAAACGCCATCGTACTGCAACCGGGCACTGAAGAAAGCGGCAGCACGTAGAGAAGATGTCGACTTTGCCTCCAACCTTGATCGATAAACTCCGTAGAGGTCAAGGGCTTGGTTACTTCTGGCCGAAAGGGGATGCCACAGTCCACCCGGGCCTCGAGGCTCGACAGCTTGTTTCAACCTCGGATTTTGAACAAAACAGGATCCTTCAGCAAATCTCGAAAGAAAAGAAATCCCACGGACGTTGAGTTTACGTATAGATCACTGCTGCGAACCTCTCATCACTTTGAGACTGTTCATCGTGTCGTTGGGCCAGCTCGACCCGGAAACACGCACGCTGGATTGCCCCCC